>OX463840.1:2356816-2843842 GCA_949825065.1 Odontocerum albicorne | reverse complement strand
ACTCGTATAATTTGATGTTTGAGTATTATTATTCAAGCTGTATACACGATCATAAAAAAGGATGCGCAATTATACGATTCGAAAAAATCAAATCGTTCAAATACATATATAACATCAAGCGATTTCCTGTCGGGAGTAGATAGAGAGGACAGAGCGCCAGGTTTTTCCTATCTTGACACACATCCTTCACCTCTTCCATATCCATACACCTTCTCACACAACGCCTACGATTTTCTCTGACAACTACGCTTTTCTTTTTTAAATATCACTTTTTTGAACCGTACTTTCTTTTAATATTTCTCTATCACGTCTTCCACTCACATTTGCAGTATACAATTGTTTAAAGTGGTTTCTAATTTATAAAACATAAATACGAAACGATGTTCTTTGTCTTGAAAATGACCAAAAGAAAAAAATAGCAAACATGTTAATTTGTTTTTATCAAACACTGTTATTCCACTTTATGTAACGGTATAACCCTACCGATTTCAAGACTTTCACCTCATCTTCAGGGGAGCACAAACAAGACCAGAAACACAAGAGCAGAAACCAGTCTTGTTTGTGCTCCCTTGAAGATGAGGCGAAAGCCTTGAAACCGGTAGGGTTATACCGTTACAAAAAGCGGAATAAACAGTGATTGATAAAACAAATTACAATGTCTTTAAACCTCCACAATTAACGTTGTGCCTTAATTATAAACAATATATTATATAAAAATCAAACATTCTAAGTTCGTTCACGACCGCGCTGTGGGGTTTGGCCTATAAACATATTTTTGTGCCGAATAAAATGATGGTGTACTCGTATACTGCAATTTTGGCATTCAGTGTTCAGGGAGAAAGAAAATGACTCGCAGCGCTGTAAATATTAGGTCCCCACATACGAAACCGGCGTTTTGCCGTACTGGCAACTTTGATCTCAAATATCTTCTCTTTGGTTAGGAATTTCAAATTCAAATTTATACAGCTATTTACTCAAGTATTTGTGTTTCGAAAATTATAATTCATTTGTTTTTTCCTCAATTGTTTTTTTTCTTTGCGTCACTCAGTTTACAAAATGGAAAACTTGAAATATCGCGTTATTTACGAGTACGAGTTCCACCGTGGCACCAGTGCTGCAGAAACGGCTCGAAGGATTAATGATGTGTATGGCGACGGTGCCGCAAAAGAAAACACAGTGCGTTTTTGGTTCCAACGTTTTCGTTCTGGAAATTTCGACCTGCAGAACAAGCCCCGTGGACGGCCGGAGACCAAAGTTGATAATGAAGAATTGAAGGCTATTGTGGAAGCGGATCCATCGCAAACCACGTCCGAGTTAGCTGCAGGCTGCGGTGTTAGTGATAAAACTGTTTTAATCCACTTGAAGCAAATTGGGAAGGTGAAAAAGCTTGAAAGGTGGGTACCTCACGAATTGAGTGAAGCAAATCAACAAACGCGCGTTGACTGCTGCGTTGCATTACTCAACCGGCACAATAATGAAGGGATTTTGAATCGAATCATTACCTGTGATGAAAAGTGGATCCTGTATGATAATCGGAAGCGCTCATCGCAATGGCTGAACCCTGCCGAACCAGCCAAACCATGCCCCAAGCGAAAATTGACTCCAAAAAAGTTACTTGTGAGCGTTTGGTGGACTAGTGCTGGTGTCGTTCACTACAGCTTTCTTAAATCTGGCCAGACGATTACGGCAGATGTCTATTGTCAGCAACTGCAAACCATGATGGAAAAGCTAGCTGCTAAACAACCGAGGCTGGTTAATCGCTCTAGGCCACTGCTGCTTCATGATAACGCTAGACCACACACTGCACAACAGACGGCTACCAAATTAGAAGAGCTTCAATTGGAATGTCTAAGACATCCACCGTACTCTCCGGACCTTGCCCCAACAGATTACTATTTTTTTCGAAATTTGGATAACTTCTTGCAAGGGAAAAAATTCAACTCCGATGGGGCAGTCCAAACCGACTTCAAAGATTTTATTGATTCCCGTCCGAATGGTTTTTTTAGTAAAGGGATCGATGAACTACCTATGAGATGGCAAAAGTGCATAGATAGCAATGGTACATACTTTGATTAAATAAATATATTATATTAAAAAAAAATCAACTTTATGTTCCTCCCAAACAAAACGCCAATTTCACATGTAAGGACCCAATATAAATGTAAACCGGCTTAAAGTCTGGATTTCAAACAACCTAGCAAATTGCCAGAACTTTTGAAGAGAGGTTGGACGCTACTAGACCGGAGTAACTTATCGGACCGAAGATGCATAAGTGGTATTCAGTCCTATATCATAGAATCCCAATATGGTACAAAAATGTTTGGTGTCTTAGAGCCTTTAGTGGGGTTTAATACTTGGCTTTTTCATTCTTTGGTGATGTTAAAGTTTCCAGTCTGAATATAAATGTGTACGTACACTCGGGAACAATTCCAGAACCGCAAGTATTGCCGTGACACTTTTTGGTCAAACAGTACAATTATTTGTTAGTGTTTCAGTTTTAGTACGTTTAAATGAGAATAATTTAAGGATAAAACGTACATGCATATCATCACTCCTGTTCCCTATCGGTGTAGGCAGAGAAGAGAGATCGTTAGAATTTCTTTTCACAACGCACATATTTCGCCTCCTCTACATTCCTCCTCTGACGACAGCCTCCGTGGCTTAGTTGGTAAGACGCATGTCTCTCAGCCCGGGGATTGCGTACTCGATTCCCGTTGGAACCAAGATTAAAAAAAAATCATGTTTGATTTTCATTCGAGGTTTCTTGAAATTTTTTTTTTAACCTGGCGAGTTTATTGCCATGTGGTAATCTCTTCCAATCAACAAGAAATATGTTTTTTATAGGCCTTAAGTGTTAACCAGACTGGAGTCCTGTTTAAAAAAATCTGGGTTCCAGCGGGGATCGAACCCGCAACCTCCGGATCGGCAGACAAGTGTCTTACCACCCGGCCACGGAGGTCGATATTTTCTGGTTGGTTGGAAGAGATTTACATATGGCAATAAACCCGCCTGGTTGTAATATATAGAATGAAAGTGTAATGAAATACAATAATTCATACACCTTCTCATAAAACTCCTACAATTTCTCTAACTTTTTACATTTTCTTCTGTGAAAATATACACTTGATCTAACCATACTTTCCTTGGTCTTGTTCTACTAGGCCTTCCACTCATACTTGCACTGTATATTTATTTTATTGATGTTTCTTTATTCATTCGTTCCAAATTATGTACAATAGAAATTTAGTACTATTTTACACACTACTCTTAATTTATAAAGTACTTCTATAAACTACATTTTGAGATGGTTTGAACACGTGGAGCAAATGAAGAAAGACAAAAAATATATATCATATACAGTACAAATGTGAATTGAAGGTGTACATCACCGGTACAAAGACTGTAAAATAGGTAGATGGCTGTCGCTCAATACTCGTTGATTCTTAAATTACTTCTTACATTTCCAGTGAAAAGTAGTAGGGTGAAGATATTCCTATTTAGCATGTAGAAATTTACCATATATACAACACAGTAGACGTTACAGAAACTGAGAATATATGTCGCTCAATTTTCGTTCCTTACGTGCAGCCCATCGCTCATCATGATTATTCGCCCGTGTATGCCGTCGCGGCTTACTAGATACTTGCTAGATACCATGTATACCGCGCGCTTTCTGCATGCACGGGCTGTTCGATTATTTATAATGACTATTACGAAGGTTACGCATAAGGAACATTTCATTATAATAGTTATAATGATTACATTGTTTTCTCTTCAATATTCACACAGTAATTATAAATAAAATCATATATTTTAGGTGACGCATACGTCCGAAACAGAAGGCAATACAAAGATTTATGGTCCACCAGGTTGTACTGTATACAACGAAAGAGTAATACAGTGGTACCTCGGGTTACGAACTTGATTCTTTCTTTGATTCCGTTCGCGAGCCGAAATATTCGCAAACCGAAATTCATTTTCTTGGGAGCCATAATGAGGGTTAATTTAATGCAAAATATATTTTATATTATATATACTGTATATTATATATATAAAAAGCAAAAAAAATGTATCAAGGACAACGAACGCAACGACAAACAATGTTCACAACGCGCAACATTGTTTGTCGTTGCGTTCAACTTGAGAACAGCTAATGCGTAATGCGTCGTTACAACTCATTCGTGAGCCGAGACATTGTACGCTGGTCGAGTCAAAATTTGTATTCGTAAGCCGATTTGTTCGTGACTAGAGGCGTTGGTAACCCGAGGTTTGACTGTACAATACAATACGTTTTCATTGAATCTTTGAATATCCTTTTTTTGTGTTAAGTGGTAGATTTTCGTTTTTAAAGAGGCGCCGTCTATATCTATTCGTTGGATGGTGTTATTGTTAAAGCTGGAATAAGTTATTTGGAGCGTTCTACGAGGATTTCTAAAATTGTCGTGAGGAGGTAGTTTTTTCAGCCGAAAGGGCTTGCCGCCATTTCACAGAAAGAAGTTAACTCTCCTCCGTAATGGGAGAAAAAAAAACGAACCTGGCAATACGGATTATATAAAAAATAAGACATAAAACTGGCAAGAAAAATTTAATAATTCTAAATACTCGTACAATACATGATTTTTCTTCCGTCATTATTAATGGGTTATTGCAAGTCTTATCATAACCCCCTTCGAAAATCCAGAAAAAGAAAAATAGTTAACGTAAAATTGATTGTAGACTATTGGATCACAGTTGAAATGAAAGGGGATTAGTAAATGGGAGAAAAATTGACAAAGTTTTGCGGACGGGCATCGCATGATCGGAATACATCCGCTACAAAATTACAAGGCGGGAATCCCCAGACCACCAAAACCATCGACAACTTTCTACGGGAAACTTGTTACCATCGACAATTTATATTATTGTCTGAATGATGAGTTGTAAAAAATGAGCGAGTTTTACAAAGGGCCGGATTTACCCTTGAAGAGTCCCAAATTTACCCTTGAAGTGCTTAAAAAATTAACTTAGTAGGTATAATTTTTTATTTAATTTTAATGCTTTTTTTGTTCGCAAAAGTGTGTATTAATTTACCAAAAGTTAGTGATTTTACATTTCAGACTAATGAAATAAGGGCCCGAAGGCGGCATACTCCTCTGCCATTCGAAATTCGGCATTCGTAACTTTTTGCGAAGTACTGGCAACTTGCAGGTGTCTTTGAACTTAAGGTTTTAAGCCGTTTTATAAATACTAGTTGCGACCCGTGAAATATTCACGGAAGTAAAACGAATTCTACATTTATGAAAATATATATTCATAAATGTAAAATTTGTTTTAATATATCATTTATACATCGTCCCCTTTTACACCGGTTCAAAAATTGTTAGCTAGGTATTTAAAATTCGTTCAGTTATCACGGACCCACCGAGATTCAAATCTCGAATTACTTTCGGAGAGAATCCAAGTATTCCTATCTCGCTCTCTTGTATTCAAAATTCAATTATCGTATTCTTTCTTTGACGACAACCGTCGTACGGGCTTTGGCCTATTTATATTATGATATTTACTGTGCTGCGAATAGCCTTTTTTTGTACTGTGAAAAAGTAACAGTGTAACAATAAATTCAGATGAAAAAGGCCATTAATTAAAATCACCCGCCGGGAATCCAACATTGGACATCTGGTTGCTGAGCAATCATACTTTCCATTATGTCAAAGAGCTGACAAAGCTAAAAGCTTATTGACCAAGCAAATTTTAAACTTCGATAGTATAATTCGATATGTTATTTAAAAAATTAAATACCCAAAAAAAAACATTCCTCTAAGTGCACACATAAAAAAGGAAATCAATTTCTAAAAAAATCAGCAATTACTAATTAATTCGAGCGAATAAAGGTTGTATATTCGCTAACGGGTTGAATTAATTAACAATTTGTTTATATAACAAGTTCTAATTAAAAAAATCGCTAAGAAAGGCCTTTAGTAAAAATAAGGTCATAAAGAAGGGTTGTTATGAGGGTGACCATCTCGACTCAAGTATCTGGAATTAAATCATTTTTTACATTCATTTCTGACAGAACCAAGATTGGAATGCCATTATGTGGGAAACAGTTATTTTTGTTTATTTATTTATAAACGATACAATGTACTTTATAACAATAATTTAAAAATCAGTAGGGAATGCTCGTATATTAAAAAGAAACAATATATACTAACAATAGAAAAATTATTTAAGACAATAACAACAAAAATAATGACAATGAAACAGGCGTATAAAGCGTACAAAACTATATATCAACATTGTAGGGAATACCGACATCCCTAAATATTGTCAACATGCACGGTCAACGACCGATGAATCAACCTTTGAATATGTACAAAGATCACATACCAGAACGTCAATAATGTTTACATGCAAATAATATTTACGTCGCATTCCACGGTAGAGAGAGAACGCATCGCGTTGTCTCGCCGTTTCGGCAATAAATATTCTACCCACTATATCATTGGCAACGTCTGCGACCACCTCGGTACGCACAGGAGTGAGATCAAGATATACCGCGGACGCATTCACGCGCCCCGTTCTGAAATTGTATATATACCTACTTATCGACAAATAAAGAGCACTTATTGTTGTTCGCTTGGCCATTCATCGCTGTTTGCTATTTGTCGATTGTTCACTCTCACTTCCCGCATTCCTGAATCGACGTATTTTGTTTTAAATACAAAACAAATCAAAATCATCACGACGTACGACTAAAGCATACCGCTAAAATTGATGACCCCGAACGAAAAGGAACACAGAATTCGACTAAAGCGAATACAGCGATGTCAACAACATCATCATCAGCACGTCCTACTAGGACATACGCTAAAACATAATACGGGACCGTCCAAAGGCGGACAGCCCACGCTGCACCATACCAGACAGACGTCACTCTTGACATCAGTGAGAAACGGGAAAATAAATGTAAACAAAATAATCTAAATGTGTATACCACAAGCACAATCAAAAGTAAAAAACGTCCCATTTACAAAAAGTTGAATAAAAATTTAAAAAAAATATAGACAAGAAAGACTAACGAATTGAAAACAAACTATAGTATAAAGGATTGATTCAGAAAGGTGTGACTTCACAAACCTTCTTCAGCACGGGGGAAAACTATTATACAATAATCAATTAAAAAGCAGTCCTTCAAAATACCCTCCAGAGACACACGGGATGCCATCTCAAGGCTCGGATTATAATCGGTGCCTTTTCAGACATTCATTATACTACCTTGATCAAAAATATTTAGGACCGGCCACCGTGTGGCGCTGTCAGTCACCCGATTGGAATTATTTTTTTTGTTAGGTTACCACATCTATCATTGACACTTCCCTCCAAATTTCAGCGTCATAGCTTGATATTTGTAAAAGTTACGCTGTACTGAGTACATCTACCTTTGTGCGTGTTTTCGATTTTTTACAAGTTTGAAGATGGCATCAACTGTGCATCAACGAGTTTGCATTAAATTTTGTGTGAAAAACGGATTTAACGGTCCGCAGACCTTGGAAATGTTGGAGAAGTGTTTTTTGGTGGCACGAACGCTTCAGAAGTGGTCGTGAGTCGGTCGAGGATGACGAACGCAGTGGCAGTCGAAAACCGACGAAAACATCGATAAAATCAAAGAAATGTTGACCCAAAACCGCAAATTGACCATTAGAGAGCTGGCAGAGGACTTGAACATCGCTTATGGATCCGCTAAAGACATTTTGGTTAGTGATTTGGGCCTCAGACGTGTCGCTGCAAAACTGGTGTCGAAACACTCCAATTTCATGCAAAACAAGGACCACGTTGAAATCGCGAAAGACATGATTTCCATAAGTTTTTGATAAAAAAACAACACGAATACTATCCAGCAGCCTTCGAATTCACCTGATCTGGCTCCCTGCGACTTTTTCCTGTTCAACCGACTTAAAAAACCGCTTCGCGGAACGCGTTACAACACCCGAGAGGATGTCATGAAAAAATCGAAGACGGCTCTGATGGACATACCGAAAATTGAGTACCAGCGGTTTTTCGAGGAGTGGATCAAGCGCTGGCGTAAGTGCGTTGCAATCGATGGGGAGTACTTTGAAGGGGACCATATCGATTTTGATTAATAAACTTGTATTTTCGATGTTATGAATAAAGTCCTAAAACTTTTTGATCAAGGTAGTAGGTCAAAAAAACTAACTCCAAATACGTCCGAGACTGCAGCGTACTCATTTCGGATCCCATGGAGTCTAGATAAGGAAGATTTAGCAAATACGTTCTATAATTCTTTGGGGCAAATTTGTGAGCTGTCACAGGGCTCATCCTAGAATTTCCAAACTATAGTAATAAAATACGACTAGAAAATAAATGTCAAATATTTTATATTAAAATATTTGATGAAATAATAATTTTTCATTCGAATCATAATGATAAAAGATTAATTTATTGTTGTATTACACTTTCGTTGTATCTAGCCCTCGAATCTCTTGTAACAAAACAGAAAGATGTAAAAGAACTGAAACCCTTTTTTTAATTGAGTAAACTATACTAGAGAAAATGTAGCAGGATTCCTGTGACAGTTCACAAATTTGCCCCAATACAACCTTGTAACAACGTTCAGTAATTTTAATTATTTTATCAACTTTAATATAAGCCTCGATTATAATAAATAGCAAGTTATTTAGGTAAATACATTACATAAAACTAACAATAATGACAAATTTATACATCTTGTTACAAATTAGCAAAAATGTGGCAGTTTGTTAAAATCAAATAATATTTGGCGACGTTCGTCAAAAGTCACTACGTTAGTCTGCATTGGCTAGGGATGGGGTATACGATAATTGGTTTTTCGATTTTTTTATATCTAAAATTAAATGTTCGTAATTAGTATTAATTCATAGTGGATCTTGGCCTATTTAAAGATATATACAAATCATACAATACATTAGAAAGTCAGTATAATGAAAATTAAGAATTAAAACGTCAGTTTAGAGAAAAACAATTTATAAAAAAAAACGATTCGATTTGTAAAAAAAAAACGATTTCACCCCATCCCTTTGAGACATGACATTTCAAATGTCAGGAACCATCCTACATTTTCTCAAGTATAAATCGAGTACGTAACCCGAAATTAAAGACTGTTCCCAAATATGTTACGGAAGCGGTTATTTTTAATTATAATTAATAATAACCGCTTATAACTGATAATTATCAGCCTTGTTTTCGTGTTTTTTAAAAGCATACAAGTATACCACAACACTCAAAACAATCTATTATATACAAATTTTTAAAAGCATACAAGTATACCACAACACACAAAACAATCTATTATATACAAATTTTTAAAAGCATACAAGTATACCACAACACTCAAAACAATCTATTATGTACAAATTTTTAAAAGCATACAAGTATACCACAACACTCAAAACAATCTATTATATACAAATTTCATTAGTTTTTTTTAATCTTGAAGATGAAACATAGAAGGCGCCAATTATTGAGTGTACGTTTTTTCTTTCAAATTTTATAATTTTCATAACTGTTTTTAAGGGGATGAAAAACCGAATAAAAAAAAAACAATATCTTATTTTTGTGATATTTTCAGAATCGGTAATACAGGCCGCCTGTGTGTATCGCACATACTATATTTAAAAGGATATAGCCTTCGTTCCAACGTCCAAAGCACTGATTCACAGAGTGGGTGGTACCGTCACTCGGATCATCTAAAGGGCGCTAAGAGCGAAATAGAGCAGGGGACACTAGAGAGAAGTTTATAGAACCAAGGAGCCGGAAATACAAAAAAAATAGGACACAATAGTCCTAAGGGATGTTGAGCCTTTGTTGTGAATTAATAATTATGACAAGACACATTAAAATAGGACACAATAGTCTTAAGGGATGTTGAGCCTTTGTTGTGAATTAATAATTATGACAAGACACATTAAAATAGGACACAATAGTCCTAAGGGATGTTGGGCTTTTGTTGTGAATTAATAATTATGACAAGACACATTAAAATAGGACACAATAGTCCTAAAGGATGTTGAGCCTTTGTTGTGAATTAATAATTATGACAAGACCCATTAAAATAGGACACAATAGTCTTAAGGGATGTTGAGCCTTTGTTGTGAATTAATAATTATGACAAGACACATTAAAATAGGACACAATAGTCTTAAGGGATGTTGAGCCTTTGTTGTAAATTAATAATTATGACAAGACACATTAAAATAGGACACAATAGTCCTAAGGGATGTTGAGCCTTTGTTGTAAATTAATAATTATGACAAGACACATTAAAATAGGACACAATAGTCCTAAGGGATGTTGAGCCTTTGTTGTGAATTAATAATTATGACAAGACACATTAAAATAGGACACAATAGTCTTAAGGGATGTTGAGCCTTTGTTGTAAATTAATAATTATGACAAGACACATTAAAATAGGACACAATAGTCCTAAGGGATGTTGAGCCTTTGTTTTGAATTAATAATTATGACAAGACACATTAAAAAAACGTTGATTCGTAAATATTAACCATTGTACCGTTAATTGATTAAATGGTCTCAGGAAAATAAAAGATGGTAACCCTAGAAGTAATTGTCAGTAAAAAGTGAACTTACTGAGAGACGCAACAGCTACGAATAGGTTTAAGAACAACAGGAGCGCTGAAATAAAATTAAACAATATTAAACTTATCCTTTTAGGAAATACACTTTCAAGATATACATGAAAACAAACGTTTCAAACTTCTAAATAAATTACATATATAGCAGATTAAACTAAAACGCAAAATTTTATACGTACACATATATTATACGAGTAAATTTATAAAGCTTTATACATACACATATATTATACGAGTAAATTTATAAAACTTTATACATACACATATATTATACGAGCACATTTATAAAACTTTATATATACACATATATTATACGAGTACATTTATAAATCTATATATTCACACATACATTATACGAATAAATTTATAAAACTTTATATATAAACGTATATTATACGAGTAGATTTATACATACCCATATACTCGTATTATACGAGTACATTTATAAATCTTTATACATACACGTATATTATACGAGTACATTAATAATCTTTACACATACATATATATTATACGAGTACATTTATAAATCTTTATACATACACGTATATTATATGAGTACATTTAATAATCTTTATAGTTACACATATATTATACGAATAAATTTATAAAACTTTATACATACACGTATATTATACGAGTTCGTTAATTATCTTTACATATACCCATATATTATACGAGTACATTTATAAATCTTTATACATACACTTATATTATACTCGTAGAAGTACATTATACATACATCATCTTTATACATACACATATATTATACGAGTACATTTACAAAAAATTATACATACATTATACGAGAACATTTATAAAACTTTATACATACACATATATTATATGAGTACATTTATAAATATTTATATATACACATATTATATATTATACGAATACATTTATAAAACTTTATACATACACATATATTATACGAGTACATTTATAAATATTTATCCATACACATATTATATTATATATTATACGAATAAATTTATAAAACTTTATACATACACATAAAATAAATAAGAAAATTCGTACAAAAACTTAAAGATATAAAAAAAAATATTTTAAAAACTTCATCAACGAAGTAAGGTAGTTTTTAAAAAAATATACTAACCGTTATACGAAAACTCTTACCTAAACTTGAAAAGAGAACTTAAAAAACTTACTAAATGAAATAAAATGATTCTTATAAAAAATAATCTACAAATTAAAAGGTAATGAGATTTTTTTAACAAAAACTTATTTAAAGAAATAAAAACATTCTATCAACTTAACATACACTAATAATAAAACTTATTTAAATAAATAAAAACATTCAATCAACTTAACATAAACTAATAATAAAACTTATTTAAATAAATAAAAACATTCTATCAACTTAACATACACTAAAAATAAAACTTATTTAAATAAATAAAAACATTCTATCAACTTAACATACACTAATAATAAAACTTATTTAAATAAATAAAAACATTCTATCAACTTAACATACATTAATAATAAAACTTATTTAAATAAATAAAAACATTCTATCAACTTAACATACACTTACAATAAAACTTATTTAAATAAATAAAAACATTCTATCAACTTAACATACACTAATAATAAAACTTATTTAAATAAATAAAAACATTCTATCAACTTAACATACACTAATAATAAAACTTATTTAAATAAATAAAAACATTCTATCAACTTAACATACACTAATAATAAAACTTATTTAAATAAATAAAAACATTCTATCAACTTAACATACACTTATAATAAAACTTATTTAAATAAATAAAAACATTCTATCAACTTAACATACACTAATAATAAAACTTATTTAAATAAATAAAAACATTCTATCAACTTAACATACACTTACAATAAAACTTATTTAAATAAATAAAAACATTCTATCAACTTAACATACACTAATAATAAAACTTATTTAAATAAATAAAAACATTCTATCAACTTAACATACACTAATAATAAAACTTATTTAAATAAATAAAAACATTCTATCAACTTAACATACACTTATAATAAAACTTATTTAAATAAATAAAAACATTCTATCAACTTAACATACACTAATAATAAAACTTATTTAAAGAAATAAAAACATTCTATCAACTTAACATACACTTATAATAAAACTTATTTAAATAAATAAAAACATTCTATCAACTTAACATACACTAATAATAAAACTTATTTAAATAAATAAAAACATTCTATCAACTTAACATACACTAATAATAAAACTTATTTAAATAAATAAAAACATTCTATCAACTTAACACACACTAATAATAAAACTGTTACGAAAATCTACTTAAGGCAATTCATTAAAAGAAACTTAAAGAAATAATTAAAAAAAAACACTTAACAAAATGAGAAAAAATTTAAACATCTGTTTTACGAAATAATTTTGTTTTAAGAAAAAACTATTTGACATAAAAATAAATATAACTCTAACGAAAACTTACTTAACATAACAAAAATAAATATCGAACAATTGGTTTTTACAAAAAATATATAAATATCAATAAAATTTTACACGGTAAGTATTTTATTTTACCTGTAAAAGATTTAGAAAAAAATATTCCACACATCGTGATTCCGAAAAGTTTTACGAAATTTTTCGCAAATCGAGAAATGTGGATTTGATCTACGGCGTAGAGCTAACGCCCGCTACATTCGACTGCAAGAGCCCAACTGTTTGGGGGTAAGAACGGAGATTGCAGATTGCCTGTTTTAAAAAGGGTTGGGAAAATATAAAATGTTACGGGAGCAAATATATAAAACACACATACTACCCGTTAGGAGAAAACTGCATGCAGTTGCAATTTATCATACAGACTTTGTAAAATTTGAAACTGGTGAATTTATAAAACATATAGAAATAATATGGCGAAAACAAGGGGTTGAGAAATCTATTTCTATTTTATCTAGCTTGCGGCCGTGGTCTAATGGTTAGTATTCACGCTAAGCAAGCGGGCACCTCAGGTTCGATTCTCAGCGGGTTCAATTCCGGACTTTTAGTTCAATTCTTAGCCCATTTTGCATCTGAATTTTATAATAATTTCTGATACCGCTCTATTAGGCAACACAAAAAAAGCGCTATATAAAAAAACTGTCGTAATAAAGACTGCGTCAGATTAAACGGTCGATTGATTATCTTGGAAGTTTAATATCCTCAAGATTTTATTTCTGTAGCTTATATTTTTTTGATAATAATATAACTATGCTGAGAACACGCCTCGAGTATCCATACAAACATAAACCCAGTGCGCAAGAAACGCCAGGCGTGTTCCGTTGATAATATACGTATTTTATGTTTGTGTCCGCGTAATTTCTCAGCATGTTATGTGTTCACGTAAACCTTTTTTCACAGTGAATGTGTGAAACACTATACTCAAGAAAATGTAGGATGGCCCCTGTGACAGTTGAAATGTTATGTCTTAAAGGGATGGGGTAAAATCGTTTATTTTTACAAATCGAATCGTATTTTTATAAATCGAAAAATTGTTTCTCTCTAAACTGACGTTTTAATTCCTAATTTTCATTATACTGACTTTCTAACGTATTGTATGATTTGCATCTATCTTTA
Organism: Odontocerum albicorne; assembly: GCA_949825065.1. Classification (NCBI taxonomy): domain Eukaryota; kingdom Metazoa; phylum Arthropoda; class Insecta; order Trichoptera; family Odontoceridae; genus Odontocerum; species Odontocerum albicorne. Next base: position 2,829,595 of record OX463840.1, on the reverse strand, counting down.
AATAGGTCCACTATGAATTAATACTAATTACGAACATTTAATTTTAGGTATAAAAAAAATCGAAAATCCAATTATCGTATACCCCATCCCTAGCCAATGCGGACTAACGTAGTGACTTTTGACAAACGTCACCAAATATTATTTGATTTTAACAAACTGCCACATTTTTGCTAATTTGTAACAAGATGTATTAATTTGTCATTATTGTTAGTTTTATGTAATGTATTTACCTAAATAACTTGCTATTTATTAGAATCGAGGCTTATATTAAAGTTGATAAAATAATTAAAATTACTGAACGTCGTTACAAGGTTGTATTGGGGCAAATTTGTGAACTGTCACATGGATCATGTTACATTTTCTCTAGTATAATCAGTTGATCTTTCAATGAACTAAAGATTATGTCCCACTTAAGAATAAAAAAAAAATCAAATTACTACTATCGGCAGTGTAGAAATCTACCATGTCCACATCCGGAATTAAATCATTCATAAACCCCCTTTTTGTACCGTTTTTTTAGGGAATAACTTATATTACATGCGTATTTATAAGTGTTATGAATAAACATGTTTTTTATGACTTTTATTGCATTTTTGATGTTTTTATTTCTTATCTATCTATCTATCTATATAAATAAAAATGTAAATGTTCGTATATAGAAAATGACTAATCTCCGAAAGTTCTCTACCGATCGCTTTGAACTTTTGACAAAAGTTGACATTCGTATACAGAAATGTTTATATATTTTTATTTATATATCGGTGTATATAAAAAAGTTAAGAAATCAGAAAAAATTACGTTAGCGCCTCCTGCAGCGGACACAGACGAACTAAACTGACAGTTATGTCACATTGCATTTTCGACGTTTCGGAATTAATATTAAATTATTAAATCTATATAAATACAATATTAAATACTTGAATGTTTAATAATAAATATTTCCTTTTGAACAATAATTCTACGATACATTTATTACAGACGAAAAATAGGTTAGAATCCGAGATACGTCAAAATAACATTTGTGTTAATAAGGATAAGTTCCATTGTGTCATAGCAGCTTGAAAACATCTTAATATGGCTGAATCTAGATTTTATAGCGCAAGACCAGGAAATATATTGGGCAGAACTAATACTAAATTTGTAAAAAATATCCAACTAACATTTTAACTGTTTTGAAATATTTCGAGTATCGTTAAAATAAAATAATCGCTAAAACAAATATAGCTTATATGTATAAAAAGATCTAAAATAAATATAGCTTATATGTATAAAAAGATCGAGGATCGCTAAAATAAAAGAATGAGCCACAGCAACGCGTGGCCGGGTACAGCTAGTTTATTATAAATTGATACATAAAATATTATAGTTATATACGAATATGTAACAAAAATTTACGTTTGTATAAAAAAAATCATTAAAATCTGATCGTAAAATTCGCTCCCTGTGACGATTTTTCGGTACCCATCAATTACGATAAGCCAGGCATAGAAAATCTGCGGCCCGCATATGATCCGCCAGGGTGATTTTGCGGTCCACGAGCTTTTTTTTATAAATCATGCAAAAAATGACAATATAACAAAGTTGTTTAATAATAGCGACACTCTCTAAATTTCCGGCATAGAGAAGATTTGTATAAATTTTTTTGAAATTTTAAATATGACCTAAAATATAGTAATAGTAATATAATATCATACACACACAAAAATTAAAATTAAACATTGGTACATATTTATTTATATACGAGTAATAATTATCCAAAAAATAACATATAATTTATTTAGGTATTTTTGCAACATGACACATAAAGCATTTACATCATTCAGCCAGAAGACTCATTTTGCAATAGTATGAGTAACACTCTCTGTATTACACAATTTATTTAGTGGTATTGGTTTTAGAATGCCACACGATTGGTTCGCGCAGAGCGCACTGTTGTATTGTTGTTAAAATACTCGGTGATTAGAAAAACACTACCATGTCGAAATTAGGAGTGCGATTTTTTTCTAATGTAATGTATAATTAAAAAAATTCGAAAGCATAGAATTTACTTTGTTATAACTTAAAAGTTTCCTAGAATTTAGTATCACTCCATTCACTATTATTTTAAAACCTTATTATTTGGCATTGTAATTATGATACGAGGCATATCCAGAAAGTAAGTGTACTGAATTTTTGTAGGTTACAATTTTTTTTATTTAAACAAAAAAATTGCGTGGTTACCGTAGTACATATGTAAGCTATTTTTCGACATAGTCGCCATTCCTCTCAATGCAGGTGGTGAAGCGGGGTATCAACTTTTTGATGCCTTCCTCGAAGTAGTTTCCCGTCAACCCCTCCGTCCACTTCTTCACCTCCTCCTTTACCTCCTCGTCGGTTGAAAACCTTTTTCCACCCCTTGAGGCATATATTCAATTAAAATTATGCCTTGACAGTCCCAAAACACAGATGCCATGATTTTCTTGGCTGAAATTGTGGTTTTGAACTTTTTGGCGGAGGGTGAAGAGGTGTGACGTGACCGTTTTTAAACTCGCGACACCACTTGTACACACTAGTACGATTCATAGCTTTATCACCATATGCGGTTTCACCTCATTATAAACCTCAACCGGAGGTTTTCCCTTCCAAACGAGATAACGGATGACGCCGCGTATTTCGCACTTGGCGGGAGATTGGATTGACATTTTTCACGAAACGTGTTGTCGCGTCGACACTTCTCAACGTACTGACCTCGAACCGGTCTCGTTGCGGAGGGGAAGGGTCAGGCTACACGGAAGTGTAGCCAACATGTCGAAAATAAAATCCATCCAGTCGTGAGAGCCTCAGTACACTTACTTTCTGGATACGCATAGTACATTAATATGTTAAATAATCTTACATAAATTTTATTTTTATGTGCAATTTAATTAAAGCTGACGAACATTTTTACTTTATAATACTTGTACTTATACTTATTTTTAATCTTGAAAAATTCCATTATTGTTATTTAATGTTTCCTAGAATCTGCCATGCCTAAACAATTAATATGTGAAATAAACTTAATTTCATTTTATTTTTATGATTATTACAATTTAAGCTGATAGCATTTTTAATTTACAAAACGTGTGTGTTCATTTCAATGTTTGAATATAATATATTATTTTTATATTTTTTTGCTTTTTCACTTCCTTAAAAAAATAAAGTGACAAGTTTTTTGTAAACGCACTGTTACTCACACTATTGCAAATTGAGTATTCTGGCTGAATGATCTATACCCAATACCGGTTTTGGTACACGGCCCAAAAAGGTTGGTTACTCCTGCGTATGCGAACTCTGTGTGAATATATTTTAATGGGCGAAATTGCACGATGCGTGTTGAGTGAGGGTGTAGTAGTACATTCACAAATTTATTTTTCTTTCTTGCGCGCGCAAGAAAGATTATTTATAAGCGTACTAACAACTTATTCGCGAGTATCCCGTATACATAATGAAAAAAACTCTATTATGTAAACCGAACAATCAAATAATACGCTAAGTTTCGACTGCTCACACAGCGTTTCCGTGGTGTAGTGGTTATCACATCCGCCTAACACGCGGAAGGCCCCCGGTTCGATCCCGGGCGGAAACATGTTTTTATTTTTTTTATTTTTTATGGTTTCGATTTAATTTATTTTAATTAGTTGAAATGTCCTTTAAATTATTAATATTCGTTAAGGTCTAAAAAATATTTGATGGTAAAAGAAATAATTCAATAATGAACATGTTACTAAAAAATATATTAATGATGGTGGTTCTTTCCTTTAATTATCCAATAGTAACGAACTAGTAAAAATGAAATGAAGGAGAAATTAAACGAAAAATATGAGAGAGGAAAAAGAGAAATATGAAGAGTGAAAAAGAAAAGAGATAAATTAAAAGAAAAAATGATAAAGGAGAAAATGAAAACGAGAGAAAATGAAAAGAAGAATGGAATGAGAGAATATGAAAAGAGAAAAAACGAAAAGAGAAAAAACGAAAAGAGCAAAAACGAAAAGAGAAAAAGCGAAAAGAGAGAAAACATAAAGAGATATATCGATGAGAGAAAATGAAAAGAGTGAAAATGAAAAGAAAGAAAATGAAAAGAAAGAAAATGAAAAGAAAGAAAATGAAAAGAAAGAAAATGAAAAGAAAGAAAATGAAAAGAAAGAAAATGAAAAGAAAGAAAATGAAATGAAAGAAAATGAAATGAAAGAAAATGGAAAGAGAGAAAAAGAAAAGGGGAAACAAAAGGGAAAAATGAAGATAAAAAGGAAATGAAAAAAATAACCATAATTTTCATGGTAGTCCTCTACATGACACACTTATGCTTGGATTACTTTGTTTAGTCAGTCTTTCGTCGCGCATATGTTCAACATGTCCAAACCACCTCAATACACATTTTTCATATTCTCTCATACATCGACACAGGACATAATTATCTCAGTGCACACTTTTGCACTGTATTTACTTAGCTCATTTCATTTATTTTCTGCGTCAATGTTTCACACCCATACTTCAATGTTGGCACTAATACACTGTTATGAACCATCATTTTAAATGTCAAAAATATGTGGATCATTAGAATTTACTCAATTCTAAGTTCAAGAATAAATTCATTAACCCTAAAAATACTTTTAAATTGCGAGAAAACTATTGCCTGCAGACTTATAATTACAAGCTCATTAAAATAAATGTTCCTAAAAATGTATAACTGATTATATATTTTTTTAATTAATAAACTGCCATGAAAAAATGTCTATTTTTCCCGCTTGATATTCGAAGAAGTCAGCCAAATTTGAACTACAACTTATATGATAGATGAGTAGAAACCTACATTGTCATATACTCGTAGTATAAGAAAACAAATATTAAGATTCCGGGATTTATTAGATGTTCAAAGATACGAGTTTATGAAATAAAAAAACAAATTGATCCATTCTTTTTTGACTACCATCAACAATCTAATGTGTCTAAATTCCAAGTCAAGCAATCTACCTTAGGGAATCTAGCATTTGGTCCTCACATAGAAATCATGTGCAGCTCAGCTTATAAAACTCTAGGATTTGTAATGAGAATCTCTAAGTCGTTTGAAAATCAAATGGTGATCTCTATATGAGAGAGTTTGGTGTCTATCCATGGCTTTATTCTACTCAGTTTCTGCTGGGGATGCTCGGGTAAAACTCCTTGAGCGTAAGAAGAGATCTGCCTCTCTTGGTATACGTTATCAAACTCGTTCGAGGAGTTGTGAGCTGTCTAGCATTACTACAAAGATTAGCGTTAAATGTTCCTAACAATTACACTAGACTGCGCCGGCAAGAACTATTCTAAATAACATACGCAAGAACGGGTCTTCCAGCCGCTATGTCTGTTGGAAGGGCCTTAACTACTGTGCACAGTTACAACAGGACCTAGACTCCCTAGTCTCCTGGAGTGAGCAAAATCATCTTCTGTTCAACATTAATAAATGTGTCTGTGTATCTTATAGTCGATCGTTTTCACCAATCCACCATCAGTATACTATACAGGGAGTGGCACTAAACAGAGTTTCTGAATTCAAGGATTTGGGCGTAACCTTCGATGTCGAACTCACGTTCGTTAACCATGTCTCACGTTTGATATCGGACTGTTACAAAATACTCGGTTTTGTAATGAGAATATCAAGATAATTTAACAGCACCGATATCCTCTGAAACTTATATAATTATCTAATTAGAACCAAATTAGAATGTGCATCTACGGTTTGGGCTCCTCACCAGCTCAAATATAAAAACAATATGGAACAAATACAAAAAAAAATCCTCAGATATCTATGGTACAGAACAAAAGGCGATTACCCAAAATATGCTCACCATGTCGAACTTCTCACGGTGTGTAACTATAGAAGCCTTGAAACAAGAAGGCAAGAATCCATTGCGATATTCCTAATAAAGGTTTTCCAAGGTTCCTTTAACTGTCCCGCGATTCTAGAAGCACTAAGTTTATATATAACCAATAAATATATCCGTGCAAGGAATCACCCTCTGTTCTACATACCAACTTACAGGACGAATATCATGGCTAAACACTCAGTCACGCGTGGTATAGAGATATTGAACCAACTGAATGACACGGTTGATATATTCTCGGTACCGTCTAGCAGTATGAGAAGAATCCTGGCTGATATTATTCCTAACGAATAAGCTAACGCTAGAAGCAAAGCCTCTTTGTGTAACAGGAGAAATCCGTGCAAAGTGGATAAAAAAAAAAAAAAAAAAACTCTTCTGAACGGGACTGCTTCGGATATTGACATATTTCATATCACATTACCAAAAGCAATAGTAAATTTTCTTCTAAGATTGAGCGCGTTAGAAAGCACTCATCAACTTATTTAAGCGACTTTGAATATATGTGTATGTTTGTGTGTATATATGTATGCATAAACATAATTTTTTATTTTATATAATTTTTTTTTAATGTTAACTTTTCTTGTATTTTTCAATGTAATTGGGCTAAGCCTGTTTTGAGGCAATAAATAAATAATGCAAGTTATCAGATCCACAATTTTACTAAGGAAAAATTTATGTACACTGCCATCTAACATCAATATTTTAATCACCATAAATTAAAACTGGTCATATGTTATGGATGATTAAAAGTAAAGTAAATGTATTTGGTTTGACGTTTATTTAAAATAATTACATCATCTTGATTTTACAGCCTTGACATACAACTCTCACTACCAGTCTATATTACATAGTAAACAAGTTCTGATGTATACGATATGATAGGCTGATGTATACGATATGATAGGCTGATGTATACGATATGATAGGCTGATGTATACAATATAATCTCTCAAGATCAAGTATAATTGTCAGCCATCCTACAGATAGAATATGCGAGTACATATATTACTTTATTGTGTGGAAGCTGTTTCACTTTAGCAAGCACACAGTCTTGACATATCAAAGTCAAGTTTAATCGGCCTTTCGGTAGGCAGAGTTTTGTACAGTGCTTTTTTATTTGCTTAACCCTTCCTGTCCTGTGATGTGTAACTAGTACACATTGCTTCTAAAAACTTTAATATCTCTATAAATATAATAAATACTGGGTTCAGGTTTTAGGTATTCCTCCATAATACATTTACGCATTTGAATGAAAAAAATAATATTAATAATAATTAGCATTTATCGGCCACATCAGATATATTTTGTGAAAATCGGGAATAAATTCAGGAATAAAATCAAACGTGTGCCAGTGTGTGATGTAGGTATATTCATTCTAAAAACTGCTATGGGTGAGGAAGCGACACTATTCACGTCTCACTCTACTTTGGTATATGGGAACGCAAGAAATAGAATCTCAGTTTGCAGTTGTTTCTTCCTTCGAAGTATAACATACACAGTGTTAGTGTTCTGAGTCCCGTCTCAGTCGCTCGTGGGCATTCATACGAGGTGGTCTCTGTGCCCGTTTTGTGAACGTCGGCCGATGTTTTTTCATGTTTTCAGCAATGAAATTTCAATTATTATCACTTTTGACTTCAAATTTAATTAATTTAAGCGACTGGCTAGGAATATTCTTATTTTTTGATTTTAAATAGCTCATTTTTACATGTGTATTGAATACACAGCACCGGAACGCTCAGATGTTTTTATCACATGAAGGGAAAGGTTAAAAGATTGAATTAAAATATAATTATTATTCAAATATATGTAAAATGAAATAAAAAAATCAAGTATTATATATTTAACCATAGAAACAATATTATTTTAGATTTAGATTGTGTAATTTTTAAATCTTGAATAAAAGTTTACAATTTGAATATGTGAACAGGCTTAAAAGGGCTGAAATAATTTTGGCCGTAGAATATTAAAATTTGAAAATGAAAAATAAAAATTAGGAAAAAAGTTACAAGAACTACAGCTAAAAAATACATATCAAAGTCGTCCTCTTGGCCACAAACAATCCTTAAATTACTTATTTAAAAAAGAGATATGCAAATAAACTTAAATTTTACCAAGAATAATTTAAACAATTTTCATACAACAGAAAAACACCTCGTTAAAAACAATATTAACCAATAAAAATAAATTAAAATTTGACAAGCAAAAGAAAAAAGTTTTCCTTACCTACTCTTTCCATTGCTAATATTGAAAGAGATCTTCATAATATAAAAATATACTTAAAAAATATCATCACATCGATTGTCAATTTTAAACAGAACATGTAAGTTTAAATATTTGATTTTATCAATCTAAACAAACAAACCACCGGCAAAACAACGCCAGTAAAGCGTTAAAATCCTTCGTTATTTTTCTCTTTTTGACATTGAGAGTAAAAATTCGAAATAGGATATACTGCAAAAGTAATTGACATATTCCACAGTTCAAAGGGATGCAGCTATAGTATTTATATATTAAATCGACAATATTTTGAAGGAAGCAGAAGCAATAAGATTTATTTATTTATATTCGTTGACCGTGATCTAATGACATTGGCGTGTACTCCTTCATATATAGGAGTTCACTGCCATTATTCAAGAAGAAGACCGTGCTCTAATGATTAACGTTTACGCCAAGCGTATGGGCGACCCAGATACAATCCCTGTCAAATTCATCTTCAGATTAGATTTACTCTTAGACCATTTTTATTTGGAATTTTTTTTCTGTACGTTATATGCCATTCATCACAAAATTTAATAGTGCTTTAGCGGAATGGTTCTAGTAGAACGTGCTGATGATTATGATTGTTGTTTGGTATTTAAATAAAATACCTCGATTAGCAATGCAGAAAGCGAGAGTGAATAATCAATGAATAGTAAACAGCGATGAATGGTCAAGTGATTAATAATAAGTGATTCTTTATTTATCGATAAGTAGGTATATATACATATTCAGAACGGGGCGCGTGAGTGCGTCCGCAATATATTTTTATCTCACTCCTGTGCGTGCAGAGGTGGTCGCAGACGTTGCGAACAATATAGTGGGTAGAATATTTATTGGCGAAACGGCGAGACGGCGTGATGTGTTCTCTTTCTACTGTGGAATGTATCGTAAATAGTATTTGCGGGTAAACAATATTAATGTTCTGGTATGCGACCTTTGGACATGTCCGAAGGTTGGTTCGTCGGTCGTTGACCGTGCGTGTTGACAATATTTAGGGACGACGGTATTCCCTACAGTGCTATCAAGTAACGCAAAATAGCGCTCTTTGAAAAATCTGCCTAACAAAACGCTACAACAGATTACATTTACCGATCATCTTGGAAGTTTAATCTCCTTGCTATCGGAATATTGAGTTTGATCTGTTACGAGCGTGAGCTTGCTGAAGGGAAATGACTTAATAAACCAATACATGCTAAGACGTCTTCCATCCATATAATATATGACAACCATAACCGATAGGGATAGCCATCGATACTATTTATTGCACGAAGTTTATGGTATCATTTAAATAATGAATGGGTAAGTTATTACAATACTTAAAAATATATGTTAAATTATAATCATATACTTATGTATATTGCTTGTCAGATTATAGACATGCATGTTATACAACAATACTTATACGTGTGATGTATTATTCTGGTTAGTGATGATTTTTTGTTTGGTGAATAATTGATCCTAAAAATGAAGGATTAGTCAAAAATTACTCCCAGATATTCAGTAATGGGACAGAGTTGAAGTAATGTTCGCTCCTATCACACATTAAATTCCCATACCACTTGTCTGTTACGCAGGTTTCGTCCTTAAGGAGAACTTGATCTTTAAATGGCGTTATGTACTATTCTTTTATTAAAAAAGAGCAAATTTGAGTTAAGCAGAGATGGGCCTACGTTAGTTATTGAAGTAATAAGCGCTTAGCTTATTTAATGCTAGTTAAATGTGCTTTTCGATTTATTAATACATTTGATCCTCAATTGCAAGTGGCATATCATTCGTATATATGAAGGCTCGTCGTATATAAAAATATTAAAAGGCGTTAGTAATCATTACCTCCTTGAGAAATTCATATAATGGTTCTCCTTTATTCTTCAGAATACTACAAAACTCGGGTTTTAGAGAATCTCGTCAATCGCTAAAGTGAAGCTTGTATAATTGGCTACTGCATGTATCGTTGATAAGAGTAATTGGACGTTAACTGCCAAATATGGATGAAAGATCAATAAAAGAATCACTAATATTTTCTTTTCAAAACCATTTTCATGTAAAATCAATTTTAAAGCATAACCGTTGCATGATACGTCCGATCTGAAATCACCAATTAAACGTTTTAAAGAATATAGTTTGAATTATCTCTAGCGTCATTAAAAAAAATCAAGATATGTATTAAATTAAAGTTATAAAATTACAAGAAAATTTTCTGTACTTTTCGATTTTTCTTTACTTTTCGATCAACAAATCGATTAGTTCCGATCATTCCCATCTCTCAAAAGAGGGATATTCAAAAAGTTTTCAATATTTATCTCAAGATGACGTCTGTCAATTCGTATTTGATTACTTAATAACAAGTGTGATGAGCGATCGAAGTTTACTTATGAAGTGCTAAGTGGGGTGCTAAGCCTGTTTATCTCTTGACCACGCCAACATGATTTGAGTTTATTTCCCTTATCACAGTTTTGCGACATTTTGAGTAGCTATTTTATTCTTTAGTGATTGATTCAGTCGTGAAATTTACACAAGGTAAAGATTTTTTTACTATTTCAAACATATAATTATTGATTTAAAATAGTTTATCGTTCCGATCTTTCGCTTCCTTTATTGACATAAATTAATCATTGTAATTGAGTTATAAATATCCACAACGTTTTCCGATGAAAATGTTATGACATATTATTTTATAAGTAAAATAAATATTGTTCTTTTCGTATTAAAATTTGACTTTAGGATTTCTAATTAAATAATATATATCCATTATATTTTTGTAGATTATGAATTTCCTAACTTTTGCCTAAAATCCAGATTCATCCATGCAATATTCAAATTGGAAAAATGCATGTTTTAATTAAGGCGACCATTTGTCCCCGATTTACGATGACTGTCTCCGAAACGAAACTTGTGTCCCAGCTTATTTTTGTCCCCGGTTCAGTAGTTATTCTTTAAAGTTATTACCTAGGTGTTCTTGAATATTTGAAAAAAATACAAATAATCAAAGATTATACATTTTACAGACAAAGGTAAATGAAAGCACTTTAGTAGTGCACTGTTGTTGGTCTTGTGTTGTGCCTCCCTGGAATCAACTCTTTTGTTGCAACAGTGTTTTCTTGCATGAACTACATTTGGAGTGATGACAAATCACAGATAAAAGTGGACACAATTCAAGCTATCACAGCTGTTAAAATAAATACAGCTTTATCGTGTGAGCCCTTTAGTGAGAAAATATCAGCAAACCCCGATATATTGAAATAAATTAATTTTTCGTACAAATATACACACATACATACCATCACACCATTTCTATAATATTCACTTTATCTAATTATATGATACTTTCCTTGAACTTTCTCTCACACACCTTCCAATCACATTTGCACTATATATCTGTTTTTTTATTCTTTCTTCAATCATTCATTTCACATGCCCAAACCATCTCAACATACTCTTCTTCATCTTACTTAACACACCAGCCTTAGGTTTACATTCATCCCTTATCACTTCATTCCGTATTCTGTCATACATTGTCACTCCATCTATTCTTCTCAATACCCAACTTTTCCACGCCCACGTTTCAGTCCCGTACATCAAAATTGGCACCAAAATACTATTGCAGTTAATTAGTGCGATGTAAACATTTATGTAAAATGGGTTTTCGAATATAACAAAAAAATTCCCTCATCCCCAAAATCTCCGAGAAAAAAATAAAATTTTAATTTTGCTGCATTATATTATCAATAAATGTTTATCATTTTCACATGTGCCATTCTTAACGTGTTCCTCGCGGGAAGCACAAACGCCTGTGATCTGACGACAATCCAAGTTTCAAATCTCATTAAGAGTAATGACTATTATTTATTATCAGAAAATTACTTGAATGTCATGTTTACATGGTGTTGTAATCAAATATCAGTGGTTCTAAACAAAATATGCGTTTAAACTTAGAAATTAAAAAACGCCGAAATTGTGCCACGCACAGGATTCGTCGAATTTGATTTTTAACGCGGTGTACAGGTTAAGGATAAATTTAGAATAATTGTTTTATTTTTACCCCTAATACCTTACCCCAATAGGACAAAAATAAAATAATATAACTGCAAGCGAGATTCAAACTCAGAACCTTCTTCTTGCAGAAGAAATGCTCTTATCAACTGAGCTATAGCAGTAAATAAAAATATTATTTTATTTCCGTGTTAAGGCGAGGCAATTTGCGTATATTTTTATTACAGTTATTAAAAATGCTTTTTTATATTGTTTTCTGATCTTTAGTAATAAATTTCACATCTAGACTTTAGTACCTGGAGTAACATTATGAAATTTTAATATTTTTCAAGGTTTATCACATCTATTTTTTTATTATTTTTATTTATTATTACACATGACAAGAAATATACATAATTTTTGAAAAAACAACAGGTAATTTAATTTGGACATACAATTTTAATGGATCTGGGTTTGTTGCCTTTCGTTTGTCGTATCCCCAGTAAACTGGGCTTTTGCCTGTATCTCACTGAGGATATTTAGCATGAAAAGATAAATCGACACTTCTTTCCGATTTTCGATTACACAAAAACAAAACCCTGTTGCACATTCTCATCAACCTGACAAACAGTGACATCATGAGATTTGTTTTTCTCTAATAAAAAATACTAATTAAATTTAATAATCTTGATTTTTTTCATTAATAACATTTTATTGTAGTTTCAGCTAATCATTGTATCCTTTGTTATAACTATTCCATCATGCCTTTTACTAATTATGTAGCGTAAGTATACTTTATTACTATTTTTGTGATGTCCGAGTTTACATGTTCGTTTGATTCCCTTTAAATTATTGTTTATTAATTTAATTACCTCAGATCTATCCAGATCGCTCTGAAGTTCGATCAAAGTAAAAAAAAAATATGTAATCTAAAAACAGATGTCAGCACATTTTTGTCGATAGTAATTTAGATACAGTACCCGGCGGTAAGTAATACACATTGGGGTTAAGAAAGAGACTGTCGGCCATAATCGGCTAACTTCGGCTTTGTAGAGCGTCGTCTCTGTCGCACGATGTGCTACGTTTACGCTTAAAAACGACTGACAAATCGCGACGGAACACGTGCATGAATGACAGAGACGACGCTCTACAAAGCCGAAGTTAGCCGATTATGACCGACAGTCTCTTTCTTAAGCCCGATGTGTATTACTTACCGCCGGGTACTGTAGTTATGATTTATAATAACAGATTCAATTGATCTTTCTAGTTTGTTTATAATGATCAAATATATGATTATTTTTTTTAAACAATATTTATGTCCTCTTTACTACTATGATTTAAGGGGTTATTCTTTTTTAGAGGCGTGAATTTTGGGCGTTTTTTCAGACTAAATAAAAAAAAAAAAACAAATTTATTTTTCGTATACATTTTTTACAGTTGGTTTATTGAAGATTTGAGAATGTACAAAAAAACTTTTGGAATTTTTTTTTTAAATTCAAGATGTTATCAGCTGTTATGTCATATCCTGTAAAAAAAAGTAGATGACCTTGTCGACATGATTGGAGCCCTTTCGTAATTCTGAAACAAAAATCATACACAGTTTCTTGATAAAAAATAATGTCGTTATAGTTTGTATCAAAGAAAAAAAAATCGTCATTTATTTTTACCCTTTTTAAATTAATTATTAAATTTTTTTAAAAATAGTAATTAAAATAGTTTTGAATTTTCCAAGGTAGGGACGATATAAACACATTTATCAAAGTTTCATACCAAATTTGAAGACAATCGGTTGGATAGAACTCGAGATTTTATGTCGACCAGGTCGTTTCGTAGTTTCGAGAAAAACGCATTTAAAGCTTTGACATTATTATCCAAGTCATTCCGGTGCGGCGTAATTGCTGCCTCATTTATAGCTATAACTTCGTAAATATTCAGAATTTTAATATTTCCTTTTGATAACATATTCTTAAAGGCCCAAACTTTATAGTACAATCATACTTTTTAATTAATTGTCTTTGTGATAAGATAAACATTCAGTTTTTTTACTATAGAATTTTATATATATAGATGTCTGTTTGATTCGATTGATCATGTCAGATCATTTTACCATTAAAATTAAAGATTATGTTAAGTCAGTGTTCAAATGCGATCAATATCTTAGATGTCAATATTCATAAATTATTCATAAAATACATAAATTTCAATAAAACAACTCTATTTTTAATTTCTGAATTGCTGTGAGGTCAATAAAGTAAAATGCCTTTATATGCTAATATAATTTTTTTTTATATATTGTTTATAGTTAAGGCATTAACGTTGTGGAGGTTTAAGGACATTGTAATTTATTTTATCAAACACTGTTTATTCCACTTTTTTGTAACGGTATAACCCTACCGGTTTCAAGGCTTTCACCTCAGCTTCAGGAGAGCACAAACAAGACTAAATTCTGTTCAAACTGGTACCGATATACACACTTCAACGGTTGGGGACTGAGGGCTGAGGGAGGCATGGGACGATCTCGGCCAACAGAATGGAGCCATGGAGCGTTCCGGACAACAAATGGACTTTGATAAGGACCCCTTAAACCATATTATTCATGAAGATCCCCTTCAAACCACCGTAGAATTGGCTGAGCAGATGAATTGTAGTCACATGACTGTATACCGTTATCTTAAATTAATGGGAAAAGTCCAGAAGTTCGGCGCTTGGGTTCAACATGTTTTGAGTAAAAACAACAAAAATGTCTTTCAGGTCGAAATTACTGTCTTTGAAACGCAAAAACCATCGACGAGTTGTCCTTTCATTCATAGCATCTTCACCGTACACTTCGCAAATATCACGAGCAGCTTTCGCAGCTTTATTCCTTCGATTGAACGTAAACAGAAGGAGGTGTCGAAAATGCTCACTTTCGTCTACTTGACATTCCATTTTGTAGGCTTGTAATCAAATAAAATAATATATGTAACGTAAAAGCAAACACAATATCTTGTAGAGCAGAAAATTTTCTTTCGAATGACGTATAACCTTTACCATTTTGTTTTACTTTTGGTGCTCATTTTTAAATTTGGAAAAAACGGACACAACTTATATTAACACCTAATATAATGTGTCAAAAATATAAATAGCTGTAAGATTGTAATCTAGGTCCTGATTGGACGCTTTCACCTCATCTTCAGGGGAGCACAAATGGATGATGTGAAAGCCTTGAAACCGGTAGGGTTATACCGTTACAAAAAAAAGTGTAATAAAGTATTTGATAAAACAAATTACAATGTCTTTAAACCTCCACAATGTTAATGCCTTAATAAATAAGTTTAAGATTGTTAAGTATTATTCATATCTTCAGTGAGATACAGGTAAAAGCCTAGTTTACTGGGGACACGACGAGTGAAGGGCAACAAACCCAGATCCATTAAAATTGTGTATTCAAATTAAATTATCTGTTAATTTTTCACAAATGATGTATATTTCTTATCATGTGTAAAATAAATATCAAAATTGATTATAATAAGAAGACATTTTGTTCCCGTAGAATGACAATGGACACCATGTCGTTGAAAAACTTATTGCCAGATCTTCCTCCCGGCCCTCTTTCAGAATACAGGAAGAAGGCTTCGTTTGACTGGAGGAAATTGAAATTAGAAATGGAAGATGAAGATTCAATCCGTTATAAAGTGAGTTATTAATATTTTTCAATGTTGAAAAGTGAGTGACTTGTATCATGTTAGTTTTTTCAGTAGGAAGACCAAGTAGCCCATAAAAACATAATTAAATTAATCATGCTTTTATTTAAAATTAGCTGGAGTTAACTGTGTTATATTCATGTAACACAAAGATTCCCTAAGTGGTCTATATGGACCCCCAAGGGTCGATTTCCACTTGCAGGGGGTCTATGTCAGTGAGAAAAGAAATTGGGGGGGCATGAGATGTAAATGGGGTCCACGTAAGCGGATCCCATTTAGGCAGATCATCATCCATATTTAGGCGTTCCGTAAATGTCTTATTACACCTAACACAGATTGTGTGTACATATATGATATGTATATATTACAAGAAGAACTGATTGGAATAAGTACAAACGAAGAACTTAAGGTGCAGTTCAGAAAGGGGTATCAGCAGTTCTGGCTTCAGAAAGATATTCCTGCTGCTTATCCTGCATTATGGACTATTGCAAAAAAGTTTTTGTTAGCTTTTCTATCTTCATACCTCGTGGAAAGAGTTTTTAGTGTGATTGACAATCTTCTTACGAAAAAAGAAATCGTGTGCAAATCACTGAACGTGGAGATTTAAGACTATACCTCACTAATTTGAAGCCAAATATTGAACCATTGCTATCAGAGCATCAGGTCCATCCCTCTCATTAACAGTATTATTTGTGTATTCATTTTATATAACAATTTTACTAGGTTTTAATTTGTTTCGTTCCAAAGCCAAATATTTACTTGAATTTTGTGTCTTTTCGATAAAGGTATGAATAAAAATTGTACATGTTTTTATTTTTTTACAATTGTCCACTCTACAAAAAACCTTATCAAGGTGAACAGCACTGTGTCAGCTGTCAAAAATACATTTGTAGTTAATGAGTTTAGGAAAATTCAATATTAGGCAGGCAGGGGGTCTACGGAAATAAAAAAAATCGGCAAGTGGTCTACGGGGCGAAAAAGTTTGGGAAACTATGATGTAACAGTTTACATCATTTTCGAGTCTTTTGTGATATTTTATGTCAATGAAGTGTAGAAATAAATGTTTTTGAAAATGTCTAAAAATTTTTTTTTCTTTGACACCTAATTGATACCATCTCTCTACTCTCTTCATTTTGCTAAACACATTATCCTTTAATCATGGTTTATTGTTAAATATTCTAATATAGAGGTCTACAAAGTTAAAACTGAACCTGTATCGGACGTATGCATCATCATAAAACATTATTGTTTTCTTGTTGTTTATGTTAGTAGAATATTGATATTTTGATGTATAATTCTTGGTTATATTTTGATGTTATTTTTCGATTTTTGTATGTATATTTTATGTTTGTTGGGGTCCGCGCTGTGTCGCGACCGTAACGGAAATGTGACTTATGCACGGCCATCGCGAGACAGTATCGCGAGTCTGCCAGCCTATGCATGCGCAAAACTTGCGAAAATTGTGATATTTCGCGAGTTATGACGGCATGCACTGGCGAAAAAAGGGGTGCTTGCGATGAGCGATCGGCCGCACATAAGCAGCGCTAAAAGTCAAAAATACATTCTCAGTTCACTCTGTCTACTGCCTTTTACTTGGTACCATCTACTACCTGCATAAGAGGAATCTCTTCTACCCCTTCACCGACCTGGACTTTTCACCGTGAGCTGGATTCTCCGAGCATTGAGCGGCAGCCATCTACCTATTGCTACAGTCTTTGTACCTGTGCCGTACAGAACCCTTTGATAAAGTCTGTGTTTTATTTAGATATCATTCGAAATAGTTTTGCATATAATTATTCCTTTTATAGGTGTAAAATATAGACTCGCACAAATTTTCTACCGAAACTTTAGTAACGCTGTTTTATTTCAATGCCTTTTAGTAAGTTCTCTGAAACTCAGACATTTTGAGAAATCTTTCAAATTTATATTTTTATCTATTTTCAGAATTCAATTTGGGATGTTTTTCAAATGTATGATACCTCTAAAACTGCTTTAGAAACTCTGCCCGTTGATGAGCAACGTTTGCTGGCCCAAAATCGGCTAAAACTAGTGAAAACAAAAGCTGGATTAAACATAGATCAGGTGAATATGGATATTTAAAACAAAATATTTGTCACAAATCTACTGTAGGGAATACCTACGTCTCCAAATATTGTCAACATGCATGGTCAACGACCGATGAATCAACCTTTGAATATGTACAAAGATCACATACCAGAACTTCAATACTGTTTACACGCAAATAATATTTACATCGCATTCCACGGTAGAAAGAGAGCGCATCGCGTTGTCTCGCCGTTTCGGCAATAAATATTCTACCCACTATATCATTGGCAACGTCTGCGACCACCTCGGAACGCACAGGAGTGAGATCAAGATATACCGCGTACGCATTCACGCGCCCCGCTCTGAAATTCTATATATATACCTACTTATCGATGAATAAAGGGCACTTGTTATTATTCACTTGACCATTCATCGCTGTTTATTATTTATCGATTATTCACTCTCACTTTTTCGCATTCCTGAATCGACGTATTTTATTTTAAATACAAAACAAATCAAAATATTAAATACAAAACAAATCATCCCGCTAAATTGATGACCCCGAACGAAAAGGAACACAGAATTCGACTAAAGCGAATACAGAGATGTCAGCAACATCATCATCAGCACGTCCTACTAGGACACACGCTAAACTACTATTGAATTATCAATAACTATTATAAAGGAAAACGAGGATGAATTACGGAGTCGTATAAGTAAATGTGATAAGTATGAGAGATGAAAAAGAATGAGTGTTGCAAAATACAAAATCATAGTGATAGAAAAGTGTGAAAGTGAAAATAAACACGCAGTATGGGTATAATGAAAAATTAGAACTAGTTGAAGAATTCTGCTTTCTTAGGTAGTATTATTTCAGATGAATAAAGAGATATTGAACGATGTGTAGCGATAGGAAACAAAGTCAATATGGTATTAAAGCATATATAGTCAAACCAGATAGTATAAAAATTAGCTAAGATGATAGTCCACAACAGTATTTTAGTACCGTCTTTTTGATGTATGGGAGTGAAACGTGGATGTGGAAAAAGATTGAAAAAAGTCGGATAAATGTTTACATTTAGAAGACACGGAATGAAGTGATTATACTTGAGAAAATGTAGGATGGTCCCTGTGACATTTGAAATGTCATGTCTCAAAGGGATGGGGTAAAACAGTTTTTTTTTACAAATCGAATTGTTTTTTTTATAAATCGAAAAATTGTTTTTCTCTAAACTGACGTTTTAATTCTTAATTTTCATTATACTGACTTTCTAATGTATTGTATGATTTGTATCTATCTTTAAATAAGCCAAGATTCACTATGAATTAATATTAATTACGAACATTTAATTTTAGGTATAAAAAAATCTAAAATACAATTATTGTATACCCCATCCCTAGCCAATGCAGACTAACGTAGTGACTTTTGATAAACGTCACCAAATATTTGATTTTAACAAACTGCCACATTTTTGCTAATTTGTAAAAAGATGCATTAATTTGTCATTATTGTTAGTTTTATGTAATGTATTTATCTAAATAACTTGCTATTTATTAGAATCGAGGCTTATATTAAAGTTGATAAAATAATTAAAATTGCTGAACGTCGTTACAAGGTTGTGTTGGGGCAAATTTATGAACTGTCACAGAGACCATGCTACATTTTCTGAAGTATAGGGATTTGAACTTAAGGCTGATGTGTTTAGTAAGATGAAGAAGAGCTCACTGAGATGGTTTGGACATGTGGAACGAATGAATTAAGAAAGACATACAAAACAAACAGCGCTAATGTGAGTGAAAGTATGGTTGGATTAAGTGAATGATATATTAAAAGAAAGGAAAGTAAGAAGTTAGAGAAATTGTATGATCTGTATGGGAATGTGTATGGATGTGGAAGAGGCAGAGTTGAGATAGGAAAGTCTGATGTTCTATCATCTCTGCATATCCCAACAGGGAAACGGCGTGATGGTATGTATGTATGTATGCATAATGTATCCAATTGTTGTCGCCTTTTTTAGAAATGGTAATATCTAATAGTTGTCAATTTTGACATGGGTTATTGATTTTTTTAAGTATTTGTTGAGAAACAGTAATAATTTAAAATGTGATTTTTATGTTTCAAAGGATTATTCAAATTTATCAACATAATCACAACAAAACTGTGTTTTTAATTTATTCATAGACAATAATACAAAGCTCATGTTTTTAAACAATTATCTCTATGCCAAAGGTCGGAGTAAAATGTGTTCAGCTATTATTATGTAATTATTTTTATATTTCAAAAAACTCTTTTGGATTAATAAATTTTTGAAGCAAGGTAAAAAAAGACCTACTTTACAACCTGGACAGTGATATCATCTCGTCTTTGTTTTCATATGAACATTTTTACTCCAAAAATATCCAATATTCGATAAAATACCTGTAACTAAATAATACCCAATAAAACTAAATCTAACAATGTTTGTACCTATGGCAGACGAAATACGAATTGGGTATTTTTATGACCGCTATTGTTTGTTGCCGCGTATGAGATATGGGTTAGCAATATTTGACAGGTAGTTGGCGCACGCATTGCATATGTATTAGGGCGGGTAAAAAGGAACAAGGTATATAAAAACAAATTCAAAAAAAAAAAAAATTACAAATAAATAGGCGTATATAAGCATACAAAACATTTATCACCAACACAATACGGGACCGTCCAAAGGTTGACAACCCGCACTGCACAAAACCTGGCCTCACTCTTGACATCATTGTAAAAGGGAAATACAGATACGAACAAACAAAAATTAAAATTTGCATACCACAAATACAATCAAAAGATTTTTTTTTATCCCTATAACACTCAATGTCTCAAGATATATCATTTTCAAACAGGTTGAACAAAAAAATGAAAAATTACAGACACAAAAGACAAATCATTGAACAACAAATTGAAAACAAAATATCAAGGACGGAATCAGACAGACAGGCAACAGAAAAATACAAGAATAGACAAAAAAAATTACAGTAACCAATAAAAAGCAGTTCAAAAAAGTTCACTTAAAGTCCTCAATAAAATCAATTGAAAAGTTCTTTAAAAATTGGCTTATACAGTTGGAGAAATCACCAAAGTAATTTTAGAAATTTGGCTACTTTTATTTTTCAGATTTTAAATGGCAATCCTAAGACACACACCGCATGGATGGAAGCCATATTCATGTATGACGTGGCAGCTGGAATGGGTTACAGTATCACGAATAAAATGTTTCCTGGAGCAATCAAGCTGCTGGGCAGCGAACGTCACGAGAAGTATCTCCAGGCAGTTGAGAACAATGAGATTACCGGCTGCTTTGCCCTGACGGAAATAGCTCATGGATCCAATGCCAAAGGAATGAGGACAACAGCTACACACGACCCTCTTAATAAAGAGTTTATTCTTAACTCAGCTGATTTTGAAGCTGCCAAATGTTGGGCTGGCATGTTAGGTATTTTTTACAGTTTTTTCTTAAATTGTATTTCAAAATTATTGATAAAACCTATTCGTTCCTTCAAGTGGACATTTTGAAAAGCATAGCTGAGAGATAACAGTATTTGGCTCCTTAAAAGATGAAAAGTCTGGGATTTGTGATGAGTCTTTGATTGTGGCTCTGTTATGAGATCTCTTTATAATTAATTAGTTCGTGGCTCAATTATTTAGAACCTGAAAGGAATCCAGAATTTCCCGATAGTTGAGAGAGACCAACAGAGATTTCTATGACATCTGTATTGCAAAGAGTATGAATTTTACCCATGGCTCCATAACATATTTTTTTTAATGGCTATTCTTGGATATTACTCCTTAAGGCCGAGGCCACACCAAAATGCTTTGTTAGGTGCTAAGCTAGATTTTACGTGATCATATACTAGGTGACTTCATGCCTGGCCACACCAAAGTGCTACGCACAAATTCATTTGACAGTTGAGAGCGGTTGAGTCAATACACAATGTCACTCTTAAAACTAACCAATTTCATTAAAACTTACCATCTTTATTTACTTCCTGTGCAACTTCATTCCAAAGTGATTTTATTACAGGTACATTTTGTATAATTTGCACAAAAGCTCCCTTTTATACATAGCTGTCATTAAAACTTCCGCCATCTTGTAAATTAACCAACATGTCTGTTCGCTAGAAGATTCACTCGATGACTAATCGTCATGCAACGTGGCGCGAAGCGTGCAGTGTGGCCACTGCGACAGTATGCGGTACGTTGGTTCGCTAAGATATGTCGCCTAACTCGCAACATAGCTCTAAGCATTAAGCGAAGCTCCTTCCTGTGTGGCCGAGGCCTTAGAGTTCTATGCACCTGTTTATACATATACAAATTGCTAGCGGGAAAAATAGCAAACTTTTAATTTACCAAGCAATTATTTACGCCACCATGAATTGTGATAAGAAGCTGCTAAAAGCATCATCACTCGCACACGGAATGACCTTGTTGAATGAATTTTATAATACCAATATGTTCCACATCTCGGTGAATAAATTGAGGATTAAACTCCTTAATATACTGTGTAGGTATAACTGAGTCGATTCACAGGGAAGCATGAATAAAATTGTTTCTGTTGTAATTATGCTATTATAGATTTAGACTTTTTATTTATTTTTTTACTTTCTTGTTCTTTGATATATCGGGTTATATGTGAAAGAAACATATGGCTGCGAGACATGGACGCTCACAGTAAAGAACATACAAAAGCTCCAGACCGCACAGAGGGGCATGGAGAGATGCATGTTGGGATATACTAAAAAAGACCGTAAACGAAACACCTGGATTTGCAATATCACAAAGGTAGAAGACGTTATAAAGGTGTGTAAAAGAATGAAATGGCAATGGGCTGGACACGTAGTCAGAATGTCAGACTCCCAATGGACATCCGAAATAATCCAATGATACCCAAGAGGCCCAGAAGAAGGCCGAAGGTACGCTAATAGATGAAAGCAGGAAGCATGGCAGCATCACATGGCATCAACGAGCAAAAAACCGAACTATTTGGAGTCAACTTAGGGAGACCTTCATCCTGCAGTGGATTGACCCTGGTTGACAATGATGATGATGATGTAAAATAAATAAATATGTTTTATACAGGTTTTAAAAGAAATAATGTATCAAACTGTCTAACAGTTGTTTAGCAGTAACTGGGCATGTCATTCCTAGTTTGTATAATATTCATACAGGGGTTTAGAAAAGATTTCTCCGTTGTCTCTACATGAGAGAGTATGGATATTATCCCTGGCTTTATCCAAGTGTCTTCTTACTGAGTATGCTGAGTTACAGATCATTAGAGAGTGGAAGATATCTTCAATTCGGTGTCCATTTGTGTTGTTTGCTCAAGGGTAATTTAGTTAACCCATTCGTCCTGAACAGTCTTGGTTTCTATGTAACGGATAATTATTTGAGATAACGCACCCATAGATTGTTCTATCAACCTATTAGTCAAACTAACCTGCCTTTGGAGATGCCGGTAGGTAGGGCAATCACACTGTTTAACCGTGTGTCCTCATATAGACATATTTCATGTGTCGCTCAGCTCCTTCAGGAAAAATCTCTTCAATTTAGTTTAGTACTTGAAATAATTTATACATTTTGTCATTGGTTTTAGTGTAACATATACATTTTTACAATAGTTTTTATAAGTCTTAAAATGTTGAACTGTTTATTCATATTTTTTTTGTACTTGGTATGTTTGGTCCTTGTACAAATTAGGGAAACCTGTAATGTACAAAGGACCTCAAAAAAATTTATTAGGAAATGAAGTTTAAATGGATTTTTAATAAATTAATAAATGGAGTTGAACATTTACCTCGTTGACAAACTTTTAATGAAATTGGGAATTTTGTTTTTTGTTCACACCATTGGGAATCAAACCAGAAAGCTCCTAATAGAAAATAGCTATTAACTAATTAGACCACGGAAGCACAATACACAGTCGATTAGTTACAAGTACATAGTCGATTAGTTACAAGTACATAGTCGATTAGTTACAAGTACATAGTCGATTAGTTACAAGTACATAGTCGATTAGTTACAAGTACATAGTCGATTAGTTACAATTACATAGTCGATTAGTTACAAGTACAAGTTTGATTTTTCTTTGTGCATGGACAGGAGCAAAGTTTATATGGAATTTGTCATACTAATAAGAAATATTTAGATTTTTTTACAAGTGATTTGTTTTATTTACATTATTCAATTTGAAGACATGTTTGAATATGTAGTTAATGTGTTAACACATTCACTGCGATATGTATTTATAGAATAGTGTAGAGGTACTGAAAAAAATCATATTTTCGAAACCTTAAAATCCCACAGTATTTTCGAAACCTTAAAATCTTACGGAAACCTTAAAATATTCGGTACCATACAAACAAAGAGAATCGAATGACGCGCAACGGGCGTCATCAACGTCTCTACAAAAAATGTGTTGATGCCCCAGGGGCGTCTTTAGCAGCGAACGTGTTAATGCTCTGAGCAAAAGGTTGTCACATTTAAATCTGCCCTTTTTGTTGAGATAAACATTAATACTATAGGCAATCTCTCCTGATTGAGTACGATTGTGGACTTCTTCACTGAATCCTCGTCGCAATGACAATTTATAATTGTTAACAATCATTTGTAATAGTGCATTTTTATATTTTAATATTTTCAGGTAAGCGTGCCACACATGCTGTTATATTCGCCAAATTATTGACATCAGATGGGAAGGATCAAGGATTGCACGCATTTGTTGTTCCTGTTCGGTGTCCCAAAACCTTGAGACCCTTACCTGGTTTGGTGGTCGGAGACATGGGGGAGAAAATGGCGTTGAACAGTGTCGATAATGGGTGAGGTTTTTCTGTAAACAACTTTTAAACATACAAAGTGAAACTGTTGATTGGAAAACCTTGATTGATTGGGAAAAATTGCTGCTAGACTTTAATTAATCCTTAATACAGGCTGTCCCAAAAAATATAAACACACTTTGAATGATAATAAGGTATATCAAAGATTAAAACTCTAAATTAACCCTTCCTTCCCTGTGATGTGTAACTAGTACAGATTGCTTATAAAAACTTTAATATCTCTATAAATATAATAAATACTGGGTTCAGATTTTAGGTATTCCTCCGTAATACATTTACGCATTGATTGAAAAAATAATATTAATAATAATTAGCACTTATCGGCCACATCAGAGATATTTTGTGAAATTCGGGAATAAATTCACCAATACAATCAAACGTGTGTCAGTGTGTGACGTAGTATATTCATTCTAAAAAACGGCTATGGGTGAGTAAAAAAAAATTAGTATGAGGTGTGAGTAGCATGCAGGATATTCAAACGCTACCTCTATGTCTAATCCATCTGTTCGGTAAATTTTCATCAAGATAAACCCTCACATCACGATGGTAGTGAAGAGGTGCACCATCTTACTGGAAATAAAAGTCCCCCTCATCCTTAAACTCCTCACAAATGCGTGGTATGACAAATTCCTGCAACAAGTTCAAGTAACAAGACAAATTCCTGCACCAAGTTGAAGTCTTCTTCTTCTTCTTTTAGGCCTGTTGGCCTGTTATGGTCCTGCATCATTGTTTCCTTCTTGTGACGTCAACTTCCAGCTGTCTTTCCATCTTTTGGAGGTCGTGCTAGAGGTCTGCTTGCTTGGGGTATACTGTCGGTGGCCATTCTTACGGCTCTTGGTTCCGCCATTCTAGATACATGTTCGTTCCAGAACCTTCTTCTCTGTCGTCCCCATCTGACAATATCTTCAACTTTGCACATCCTTCGGATTTCTGTTTTTCGTGCTCTATCATGAAGGGTCTTGCCAGCGATACTCCTGAGTACCTTAAGTAACAAGGCCATTCTTTCGGCTCTTGGTTCTGCCATTCTGGATACGTGTTCGTTTCAGAACCTTCTCTGTCGTCCCCATCTGACAATATCTTCAACTTCGCACATCCTTCGGATTTCTGTTTTTCGTGCTCTATCACGAAGGGTTTTGCCAGCGATACTCCTGAGTACCTTAAGTAACAAGACAAATTCCTGCACCAAGTTCAAGTAAACGGTACGGTCTAAAAGTGTGTGTACATTTTTTAGGGACACTCTGTACATAAATAAACCCAACAAATCTGATTTCAAATTACAGGGAAAAAATATACCAATGGTTTTATTTCTTATGATTTCCAGGTTTGTAATGTTCAACTCATATAGAATACCAGAAGAAAACCTGCTCAATAGACTCGGAGATGTGGACAAAAATGGAAATTACTTTTCAATGATAGAAAATCCGAATCAAAGATTTGGCATATCAATGGCTATTCTGTCAATGGGCCGTGTTCAGATAACAGGAATATGTACATCTGCTTTACAAAAAGCTATCACCGTAGCTATCAGATATTCTGCAGTACGCAAGCAGTTTGGTCCTGATAATTCTAACGAAGAGTTTCCAGTTCTTGAATATCAACAACAGGTATTTCATTTTACTTAAATATCTTCTTCTCAGTGTCATGTCAGGTCCCCCCAACGTTGAATATCACTTGAGAGTAGATATCTTTGTCCCCGGCAGGCCGAAAAAGATCTCCAACGCCCCTTATGCCAGTCCAATCACGTATATTGCGGAGCCACGAGATTTGCCTCCTGCCAACATCTTTTGAGCCTTCTATTTTGCCTTGGATGATCAGGTGCAGTAATTTGTACTTTGCTCCTCTAAGTACATGACCCAATTAGGACACCTTTCGGATTTTAATATTAGTCAGCAACTCTCTATCAACTTTGGCTCTTTGAAGAACCCTTGTGTTGCTGACCATATCCGTCTAGGGTATCCGTAGCATTCTCCCGTGCATCCACATTTCCTGTTAAAGACTCCGTGATGGTTTGGGCATGTGTAATGAATGAATGAAAAGAGACTAACAATAAAAATTTATAATTCAAATGTGAATATTAGTTTAAGATAAAGAAAGTATGGTAAAATCTTGAGAATTATATTTTAAAGAAGGAAACATAAAAAGTTAGAGAAGGTGTTTGGATGTAGAAGAGTCGTGTGTCGAGATAGGAAAGTTTGGCACTCTGTTCTCTGCCTACCCCTACAGGGAAGTGGCGTGATTGTACGTATGTTATTAATTTTTTGACTTTGGTCTTGTACGCGTGGTGCCTTGCTGCAAATTATCGTCGCAATTAAGCATCTTATGTTTTTTATTCAAGTCACAAAAATATTTTGAATATCATTTATTTTATTTATAGTTCGGAAATTCTAGGATGAGTCCTGTGACAGCTCACAAATTTGCCCCAATACAACCTTGTAACGATGTTCAGTAATTTTAATTATTTTATCAACTTTAATATAAGCCTGAATTCTAATAAATAACAAGTTATTTAGGTAAATACATTACATAAGGTTGTATTGGGGCAAATTTGTGAGCTGTCACAGGACTCATCCTAGAATTTCCGAACTATAGTAACAAATTGCACTAAGCTGAGAGTAAAAATAATGTGTAATCTCGAAGGATTTTAAATAATCTTTACATTTATAGGCAGCTAATCTCATAAATGAAAGATAATTTTTACTAGTAAATAAAAATGTATTAAATAATCACTATGGTCTCTTGGGCAATATCTGATAAGTGCAAATTTCATACGAGCATTTATTTATTATTATTTCAAAATAAATTCAATTTTAATAAATTTGTGTAAATTGATATAAATATTTTTTATTTATATAATTTACAAAAAGACGCAATGTTTCGAAGTACACAAAATATAAAGTGTCATATATATAACAATAAATTATAGTACGCGGCGGTAAGTAATACACATCGGGCTTAAGAAAGAGACTGTCGGTTTGTAGAGCGTCGTCTCTGTCGCACGATGCGACTGACAAATCGTGACGGAAGACGTGTATGAATGACAGAGACGACGTTCTACAAACCGACAGTCTCTTTCTTAAGCTCAATGTGTATTACTTACCGCCGGGTACTGTACTTTGTTATTCCATTAGTTATATTAATCCCCACTAATCGTATATGTATGTTTCTACCTCTTATCCTATGCCTGAAGAGAGCCTTGCATTGTGGGTGGTTCATTGTACCATGACACCAGTCTGACCTAAAAGCACTGCTCCCATAACAAACCGGGATCATTCCGATTTTCTACATTTCCTTTCAAAATATGATTCACTTGATCCAACCATACTTTTCTTGGCTTTCTCTCTTGCGCCTGTGTCTTAAATTTGTTTTGTTAGTCTTTCTTCAATCAATCTTTCCACATGCTAAAACCATCTTAGAGTGCTCTTCTTCATCTTCCCCAACACATCAGTCTTAAGTTCACATTCATTCCTTAACACTTTATTCTGTATTCTGCCATACATTGTCACCCTATGTATTCTTCTCAGTGCAAGCATTTATTTGGCTCCTATCTGTCTTTTTCACTTTTATACATCTAAGTTGACAGTAAAATACTGTTATGAACTATCATATTAACAGATACTGTATGATTCCAGTATATACATTTTAGTGGCCAATAAATAAATAAATACAGGTTTATTGATAGCAACATAGTATGTACATAATACATTTAGACACATTTCAAGAACACATTAAAAAGAGAATACATTAAAAAACAGAAGCTATCAAAAGGTCTGGCCTCATCTAATAACATCCCCCCGGCCAAGATACACCCCACAAATATAGGGCGAGCCCAGCCACGGGGACACCAGATGTTTTTCAGCCCACACCCTTGAACACGTAGAACAAGAAAATAAAAAAAAACACGATGAAAATAAATAGACGACAAAAAAAATACATTCAAGAGAGAAGATATTAAAAGGTCCGGGCTCATCCCACAAACATTCCCCCGGCCGAGATACACCCCACCCCACCAATGTAGAGCGAACCCGACCGCAAGGGCATCAGGGGGCTTCCGTCCTACACCCCCGTATATCTAGATTAAAGAATAAATAAAAAAACAAAAACATATGGCAGAAAACAAAATAAAAAGTAAACCCACATATATATCACCTCAGGTTAACTGTCAGCAAGAACGAAAAAAAGAAAAGCCTCAAAGGAGTCCAAATTTTACAAAATGACGAATGGGAAATGAAATAGTTGAATCAACATTGAATAACTTTGTTTTCTATCATAACACACTGTGCAATATCCCCTTAACTCTTCCATCATCCACTCAATTAGCAGAATAGAGAAAATACTACCCAAATACCAGAATCTTTCATTGTTCACCCATACTTTGATTTCTTTGTATCAATATGATAGTAAATTTTGTAAATCCAAATAAAACATTTATGTAAAATCAAAATGACTAACATAACCTTATTTTTTCAGCAATTTCGTTTAATTCCTTACTTAAGTGCTGCGTATGTCCTGCGGATATTTTCAAATTGGTTCTTAGAAATCCACACTGTAAATGGTATGTTTGTTATTTATTTATCCTAAATTTGCTACATATTTCACTTTTGATAGGTTATCAAATGTATCAATTGTTGAAACCCTAATTTATTGTGTTTTCTGAAAAGTAAAATTCATAAACAATATATGTATTAGATGTTAACATAAGTTGTGTCCTTTTTTTTCAATTTAAAAATGAGCACCAAAAGTAAAACAAAATGGTAAATGTTATACGTCATTCGAAAGAAAATTTTCTGCTCTAAAAGATATTGTGTTTGTTTTTACGTTACATATATTATTTTATTTGATTATAAGCCTTAAAATGGAATGTCAAGTAGACGAAAGTGAGAATTTTCAACACCTTCTGTTCGCGTTCAATCGAGGGAATAAAGCTGCCAAAGCTGCTCACAATATTTGCGAAGTGTATGGCGAAGATGCTATGAATGAAAGGACAGCTCGTCGATGGTTTTTGCGTTTCAAAGACGGTAATTTCGACCTGAAAGACATGGAGCGTTCCGGACGACCAGTGGACTTCATTGAGGACCGCTTAAACCATATTATTCATCAAGATCCCCTTTAAACCACCGTAGAATTGGCTGAGCAGATGAATTGTAGTCACATGACTACAATTCGAGTATAACCGTACGGCGAGCAAATTTTTACCTCAAGAGAGTTAGTAGAACACTAACAATTTGGTAAAAAAAAAAAACGAATTTCAGATCATTTTAAAATGTAAAAAAAACTCACTCCTCCATATATATTTTACTTCAAAATCTCACTCGCTTAGAGGTTAAAATTTAATTTCAGAATCCAGTCCAAGGGAGCCAGCGAACTATATGGAAGTCCACACTCTGTCTTCAGCAGCCAAACCATTCATCTCCTGGCTGGTGAGAGATGCCATTCAGGTTTGCAGGGAAGCTTGTGGGGGTCATGGCTATCTCAAGGGTGTGTAATTTAATAAAACCTGTAAATCTTAACCTATTTTTTCCAAAATATAAATATACTATACTTGAGAAAATGTAGCATGGTCCCTGTGACAGTTCACAAATTTGCCCCAATACAACCTTGTAACGACGTTCAGTAGTTTTAATTAATTTATCAACTTTAATATAAGCCTCGATTCTAATAAATAGCAAGTTATTTAGGTAAATACATTACATAAAACTAACAATAATGACAAATTAATACATCTTGTTACAAATAAGCAAAAATGTGGCAGTTTGTTAAAATCAAATAATATTTGGTGACGTTTGTCAAAAGTCACTATGTTAGTCCACATTGGCTAGGGATGGGGTATTCGATAATTGGAATTTTGATTTTTTTATGCCTAAAATTAAATGTTCGTAATTAGTATTAATTCATAGTGGATCTTGGCCTATTTAAAGATAGATACAAATCATACAATACATTAGAAAGTCAGTATGATGAAAATTAGGAATTAAAACATCATTTTTCGATTTATAAAAAAATGATTCGATTTGTAAAAAAAACGATTTTACCCCATCCCTTTGAGACATGACATTTCAAATGTCACAGGGACCATCCTACATTTTCTCAATTATAGTAATAACCAGTCAATAATGACAGAAGTAAACCCATTTTTATCAATAAGAAGCTGTTCTTGTCATTGCGCTATTTTATCGTGTTGCTTCTCTAGTCTCGCTTGAAAAAATATTATTTAACAAAAAAAACGCATTTTAGATAATAAAAAATATAATTAATAAATGTCCCCATATATACATTTCAGCGTCTTTCCTATAATGGATTAGCGCTACGCTCAAACAGAGATTGTCTATTGGCCTTTCCAGTTCACCGCTCCTCTTTCTTTACGTCGTCCTTTACTGTCCATGCAGTGAGACTCTGGAATCAGTTACAAACCAATATAAGACTCGCTCCGTCCTTGGCATGCTTTAAGAAGCGACTGAAAAAACTCTTAATCTCTAGTCAGTAAAATAACGTGTTTCATTCCTGATTTTTCTTTTCCTTTCCTCTCCACCATCCCTTCCTTTTCTTTTGATTGATGATATCTCACTTTATATGATAAATAATGTTCGGGTGATTGTCCGTCTTTGTGGGGTTCGTGGGTATATGGTCACGTATGTGTTTATGGATTTCGTGGGGATGGATAGTCATTTGAATGATTTATGCGACCACGTAACTTGTTTCTTTTACTTTTGTCTGGTTGGTTGGAAGAGATTGACGCTTAAAAATAAACCCGCCAGATTGTATTTGCAATAAAAGTGTCAGATAAAATAAATAAAATAAAAATAATACATGGTGTAATAAAAATAATACATGGCGTAATAAAAATAATACATGATGTAATAAAAATAATACATGGTGTAATAATAATAATACATTTTCTTTATTTATTGTTTTAGCTGCCTCTTTTGGTGATCTGCGAGGAGAGAATGATGCCAATTGCACTTACGAAGGAGAAAACAGCCTTTTACTTCAACAAACAAGTAATTGGCTTCTGAGTCTGTGGAAAAAACTTGGAAAAGGAGACAAAATTTCCACACCTTACAATACGGCGGAATTCTTAAATGAATTCAAGTCCATATTAAACAGGAAAGTGAAATTTAGCAATGTTGAAGATGCAATTAATATTGAAAGTAAGTTTTAATTTGTGCCATAAATTTTTATCTGCAGCTTTATTTTATTACAATATACGGTCTTTTATCTTCTTCTTCTTCCCAGTGTCATGTTAGGTCCCCACAATGTTGAATATCACTTGGGAGTAGGCATCTTTATCCCCGGCAGCCCGAAAAAGATCCTTAACTCTCCTTATACCAGTCCAATCACGTGTATTGCGGAGCCAGGAGATTTGCCTCCTGCCAATACCTCTTCGACCCTCTATTTTGCCTTGGATGATCAGGTGCAGTAATTTGTACTTTGCTCCTCTAAGTGCATGACCCAAGTAGGACACCTTTCGGATTTTAATATTAGTCAGCAACTCTCTATCAACTTTGGCTCTTTGAAGAACCCTTGTGTTGCTGACCATATCCGTCCAGGGTATCCGTAGCATTCTCCGGTGCATCCACAATCAAAAGATATATTTTCATACACACAATTTATTTAAAAATAAAAAATTAATAAACTATATTCAAAACAACAAAAAAAACATGAAAAACACTATGAACATGTGGAATAACGTGGTCCACGAATGCAGTTACAACGTTATTCCACAACTCTTATATAAAACCAACAAGTTGTGTTGTTACATCTTTAATATGAAAAATCAATCATGTACCTATATTAGTTGCCACGTTATTCCACTAACCTCTTCTGATCTTCTTTTACTCGTTACTTCTTTGCCTTTTCCGCTTATATAGAATTGTCCGCTGTTTCTCACTTTCTTCCGTTTAATATCTGACCATTCTGCAACCCTTGCTTGTCATTTTTTTACCAAAATTAAGTTTATTTTCTACACTAGCAGAGTGATTGACGGGCGCCTCTCGAGACATGTTGATACTTGAAACTACGTTATTCCACTGAGCGCGCGCAAAAATCCAACGACAACGTTGGCTTATCAGTAGAAACGAAAGAGATAGAGAATATTTTTATAGAGGGGACGAAGGACGTAACCACATAGTACGTTATTTCACAAAAAAACTGGATTTTGAAAAAATGTTAGTTACCACCTTATTCGCGGCACGTATTCAATTATTGTAAGAAAACACTTTTCCGTTTTCTTTCTTTACCGTTTTCCCTTCAGATATTTTGAATTCAAGTCCTCATCGTAATTTATAAAATTGCTTACTTACTTTCAGACATATTAAATGGTTACAAATGGTTGGTTTGTTATGCATTAAAGTTAACAGCAGAAAAAGTGGAAACCCTTACTAAACTCGGAAAAGACAAAACGACCGCACGGAATGAGTCCCAATCGTATCATGCAACAATGCTGTCTCTGATGTATGCTGAGGTAATGTTGAATTTCATTATCTTGAATATTTAAGTATTTTTATAACTAATATTATCTTAGTCTACCTCTGTTGTCTCGGTTGGTAAGATTCTGTTTTTTCACCGGAGAGTTTAGGATTCAATGAATTTATCAGGTCTGTAAATATGAAACCGGATTTTTTTTACAGAAAAAACAAATTTATTGTATGAAAAGGGTAAAAAATATTTTATTCAAAGTATTGCCCATCGCTAGCTACACATTTTTTCCATCTCTCTGGCAATTTGTGGATGCCACGCCAAAACAACTGTTGCTCTTTTGAGGCAAAACAATCATCGAGCCATTTTTGTAAGAAGTGAAGTGCTGTTCAGCAAGTGCGTGTCCCATCGATGCAAATAAGTAGTAATCGGATGGAGCCAAGTCTGGTGAGTAAGCCGCATGCGAAAGTATTTGCCAACTAAACGCCTCAATTGTTTCCTTGAATGGTTTTGCTGTGTGCGATGGTGCATTATCATGAAGCAAAATCACTTTGTGCTGCCTCTTTTGATATTCTGGTCGTTTTTCACGCAATGCTTGGTTCAAATCCATCATTTGCTGTCGGTAGCGTTCAGTATTAACGGTTTTGCCAGGTTTTAGCAGCTCATAATAGATAACACCCTTCTGATCCCACCAAACACAGAGCATTGTCTTCCGTCCATAGCGATTTGGCCTTGCAGTCGATGTCGCTGGTTTGCTTGGAGTTACCCATGATCCTTTACACTTAGGATTCTCAAAATATATCCATTTTTCATCGCCAGTCACAATTCGATGGAGAAATGATTTTCTTTTGTACCTGGCGAGCAGCATTTCGCAAGTGGTTTTTCGGTGTTTCTGCTGTCTTTCATTTAGTTCATGTGGAACCCATTTTCCCACCTTCTGGATCTTTCCCATGGCTTTCAAACGTATGGAGACGGCTTCTCGTGTCACATTGAATTGATCCGCGAGTTGTTGTTGCGTTTGAGCGTCATCCTCATCCAACAATGCTTGCAATTCGGCGTCTTCAAACTTTCTCGGTGGTCTTCCACGTTCTTCGTTTCTCACGTCAAAATCGCCACTTTTGAATTTTTTAAACCAGTCAAACCACTGATTTACCAAGAGCATGATCACCGTAAACTTCGACAAGCATTCATGCGATTCTGCAGCAGTTTTTTTCAAATGGTAACAGAAAATCAATGCTGTCCGCCAATCGTAGTTTTCAGGCACAAAACCAGACATGTTCAACGCTATGAAAACATATGTAGTTGTATTAAACTTGTATTGTTTTGAGTTAAAAGTCATGACAAATGTAAACACAAGAAAAAGGCACCAATGATGCGGTTTGACAGTCACTACATTGACAACTAGAGCCATCTATGAGCAAATTCCGGTTTCATATTTACAGACCTGATATAGTATTTTTCCATATAATTCTACACTCCATCCTTTTCTTCACATTCTAAGTGGCACAAATCAATTTCTTTATAGGATATAATGTCTAATCAACTAAAAAGAATAATTGATATGAGAAATGTATCGGACGTATGCGTCACCTAATACATATAATCATGTATAAATTCTTGGTTATATTTTGATGTTTTGTATGTATAATTATTATGTTTGTTGATGTATGTGCGGTGTCAAGACCGCATCGCACGAGATAGTATCGAAAATTGGCCGGCCCATGCATGTGAAAACTTGTGAGAATTGTGATATCTTGCAAATCATGACGGCATGCACGGGCGAAAACAGGCGCTTGCGATGAGCGATTGGCCGCACATAAGGAGCGGCAAAAGTCAAAAATACATTCTCAGTTTCACTAGTCTACTGTTTTTTACTTGCGACCATCTACTACCTGCTAAAGAGGAATCTCTTCACCCTACTATTTTTCTCCAGAAAGCATAAAGTGAGCCGAAATATCCGAGCATTTAGCGGCAGCCATCCACCTATTTCTACAGTCTTTGTACGGTGCAGTACAAGAAGTTTACTTCCATTTTTCATATTTTTTTGTGAATAAATTTTTTTCAGCATTCTGTTCTTGAAAATTGTTACAACTTCACCAAGACCATGAAAGACCAATCCTGCAAGAACGTAATGCTTCGAATGGTTTCTCTGTTTGGAGCGTGGTGTTTGGAGAAACATCTGGGAACACTTTACATTGTAAGAACACTATTCATAATAGTTTTATAATTTTTTTAAATGGTAATAAAACAAATAACTTATTTAGTTAATTGATTGAATGATATCACTGATAGGTGCTGTAGAAATGGTTGCATTGAGAAGAATAAAGAATGAACTAATAGAGATGAATGTGAACTTAAGGCTGATGTGTCGAGTAAATGAAAAAGAGAACTTTGGTTTGTGCATGTAGGATAATTGAATGAAGAAAGGCTAAAAAATTAAATAAATAGTGAGTGAAAGGCGTGGTAGAGAAAGACCAAAAAAATTGTGGTCGGATCGAGTGAATGATATTTTGAAAAAAATCAATGTAGAAAGTCAGAGAAATCTTAAGAAGAGTATAGATGTAGAAGATGTGTGTCTAGATAGGAAAGTCTGGTGCACTGTCCTTTTTACCTACACCTATATGGAAATGGTGTGATTGTATACATGTATGGATTGTATGATTATTTGTGAATGTACCCGAGTTATTAGATTACCAGATTTATTTCTTACTCTAGAAGAGTTCCCAAACTTTTTTCGGACGCAGACCCCTTTACTAAAAACTTTTAAAACCGTCAACCCCCTAGTCATTTACTTTACTTACTCAAATCAATAAGTTTGTACAGTACTCGATATTAAATATTTCACTATAGTTCGGAAATTCTAGGATGAGTCCTGTGACAGCTCACAAATTTGCCCCAATACAACCTTGTAACGATGTTCAGTAATTTTAATTATTTTAATAATTTTAATATAAGCCTCAATTCTAATAAATAGCAAGTTATTTAGGTAAATACATTACATAATGTGTATTGGGGCAAATTTGTGAGCTGTCACAGGACTCATCCTAGAATTTCCGAACTATAGATATCAAACTTTTCATTTTAATCACTTGTAATTAAGGATTGAAAAAGATAAAAGGACTACGAATTATGTATTGCATTATCTTGTACAACATTTAATATTAAAATCTGCGCTGATTAAAATCAAAGCAAAAAAATAGACTCTTTGAATGACACATTTTACCTTTTCGTTCACAAGTTTGGTATGTAATGTGTTTTTACCAAAAAAGTGTGTTTTTTTTTAATTATTTTACTATAATACTTAATTAGGTACCTATTGGAAGTAACAAACAAATAGCAGTAGTAAGGGGGTCTATTTTTGCTATCGTCGACCCCCAAACTTTTTTATTGAAACTATCGACCCCTAGAAAAATCAAATCGACCCCAGCGGGTCGATATCGACCACTTTGGGAACTCTTGCTCTAGGAACTTAACGGTAAACTTTTTAGCTTAACTATTGTCTCATTGAATTGTCATTTTTGCAGCCATCTGGATATACCTGTATGTCACATTTTTTGGTACTGGGATGACAATTCAGTCCATAATTTCCAAAGTAACTTCTATTCAGCCTTACATCGGTGTATCTTCGAACCGGTTAACTTCTCCCGAAGAGCTATTGCATCTAGTATCGTCAAAGGATAGTATTACAACAGTCAAAGTTTTCTGTAAAATTACTTGGCTGTTTGAACCCTTAAAACTTGTTTGAGCAATACATTAACATATCACAGCCTCCATAATCTATCTGATTGAATGCCTGTCTTCCAGTTCAGGGGTTGCACTTTCTATTACCACTATTTCACCTTCCATATTTAACATTGCCTGTAACTGTAGAGTTTAAAATTTACAGTCCATTATTTAATGTAATATTTTTCAGGGTGGATATTTTTCTGGTAAAGAGGGTGAATTGCTGAGGCAAGGTATAATAAATCTTTGCAGCATGATAGCTCCTGATGCTGTCACGCTGGTGGACACCTTTGCTATTCCAGACTTCATACTCAACTCTGTACTTGGCAACAGCGATGGACAGGTATTTTAAAATATAATTTCTTTTATAAACTTAAGCGTAAATTTCAATCTAATTTTTGACTACACTCCTGTTGACTACAATCGACATATCCAGCCACATTGATCTTAATATCTGGTTGTCTTTTATAATCAATTAAATTTTACAAACTTATATCTAAATTTGGTTATTTTACATTTGATACAAGTTTAACCCAATGACGTCAAATAATAATGAAAAAAAAAAAATGATTGCAATTTGTTTTATCAAACACTGTTTATTCCACTTTTTGTAACGGTATAACCCTACCGGTTTCAAGGCTTTCACCTCATCTTCAGGGAAGCACAAACAAGACTAAATTCTGTTCGAACTGGTACCGATATACACGCTTTTAACGGTAGGGGATATTCGGGTTGGGGACTGGGGGCTGAGGGAAGCATGGGACGATCTCGGCCAGCAGCGGAGAGATTTTTGGGATATATGTGTTTACCAGATGTTCGCCTCGATGTAGACATAGAAATTTCTAGGGTCTGTCCAATTTATTTCCTACATACTGATATTTAAGAATTTGGTATCATCGATAGAAGATGTATAGTTTTCACGGTGACAATGATTAGTCATTTCAGAATAAATTTGAGAATTGGCTTAGTTGGTAAGACACTAGACTTTCACCCGGGGATTTTGAGTTGGTTGAATTCCCGATGGCATCTTAAAAAAAAAAGGGTCTCTGTCTGGGAAGAGAGTTTATCGAGAAACAATACATGCATGCGCCGAGTACGCAAGTGTTTCTCTTCTCATGTGTTTTAGTGCTACCAATGCGTGCAATAACAAACTGTTATTTTCGTGCCTATTCCAATGATTTGAAACTCAAAGGCTCCCCGATTACTGGAACCGAAGACAATATTGTCTCCCATTCGTGCTCCGAAGACAATATTGTCTCACGCGAAAGAAAGAAAAGAATCGTCGTAAGAGTCAGAACTATAATTTATTCCGTGTCCTTAAAGTTAGATTTGATATTTCATTTGCTAGAGATAAAATAAATTTGTTTTTAAATTATTTTATGCAAAATGTCAGTCCCAATCGTATAATTTCCTGCTTGTTTTCTTTCAGGTCTATCAAAATCTACAATCATGCATTTTTTCATCATCCGATAATTTCTCAAGACCATACTGGTGGAAGGAAATCGTTGAACCTGTTAAATTTCCATCCAAGCTGTAAACTTTTTTTCATCATCAGATAATTTCTCAAGACCATACTGGTGGAAGGAAATCGTTGAACCTGTTAAATTTCCATCCAAGCTGTAAATTTTTTAATCAAACTTTTCCGCTTTCACTTTGTGAAATTCTATATAATAATTCTAAATTATTTTATCTACACTTAACTACCGTGGTATGTTTTACTAACTTCTACCCTAAGGGTCTCCTCGGATGGACTGTTTTCGGTTTGTTATAGCAAATTGACCTAAAGATGAATTTAGAATTTATTTCCTCGACAGCACAATACTCATATTTAAAAAAATATAAGTGACGAGTGTTTCATTTCTTGTAAAATTGTTTTTTTTTACAAAGTAATTTCCAGTCTATTATAACTATTATATATTATAATTATTCCTTTTAATCCCAGCATATATTGCATAAAATGTGTGAAAAATCCCAAGCATTTTTTGGCAAAAAAACAGTAGTTTATATTTTATTTTTTATCTCAGTTAATATTTAGTTTTAAAACCTATTTTTTGTGTTTACCTCCCTGTACGAGTCGAGTGTAAAATAATAAGTAAGTTCATAAAAAAATTTTTTTTTTTATTCAACATAAAAACTTGTATGAAAACTATGAGGCCAATGATCCGCCTCGTGGGATTTTTCCAATACACCAGTTGGGGGCGATAATCGGCCCTGTGGGATTTTTCCAATACAGTTGGGGGCGATAATCGGCCCTGTGGGATTTTTCCAATACAGTTGGGGGCGATAATCGGCCCTGTGGGATTTTTCCAATACAGTTGGGGGCGATAATCGGCCCTGTGGGACTTTTCCAATACAGTTGGGGGTGATAATCGGCCCTGTGGGACTTTTCCAATACAGTTGGGGGCGATAATCGGCCCTGTGGGATTTTTCCAATACAGTTGGGGGCGATAATCGGCCCCGGGGGATTAGAAGCGTTAATCATTTGTATTTTATCAAGAAGATTTCTCAAGTATTACTTATATTTTCTACTGTATTTGCTATAAATATGTATTTATTCATATTTTCACAAAGTTATTTCCACTCTATTATACAATATAGCTGTATAATCATTTGTATTTTGTCAAGGAGCAATTTTATATTATTTGTATTTGCAATAATTTTTTTCTTCATATTTTACAGTTTATAGATAGTCATTTCCAGTCTATTATTTTAATTTTATAATAAATCATTTGTATTATGTCAAGGAGATTTTTTAAAGAGTAATTATATATTCTGTTGTATTTGCTATAAATATATATTTTAAAGTTTTTTGAAAGTTATTTCCAGTCTATTATTTGTATTTCATAATAAATCACATGTATTATATCAAGGAGATTTTTTTAAAGAATAATTATATATTCTGTTGTATTTGCTATAAATATATATTTATGTCTTTTGAAAAGTTATTTCCAGTCTATTATATCAATTTCACAGTAAATTTTTACTATTATACCAAGGAGATTTTTATAGGAGTAATTATATATTCTGTTGTATTTGCTATAAATATATATTTATAAGTCTTTTGAAAAGTTATTTCCAGTCTATTATTTCTATTTCATGATAAATTATTTGTATTATATCAAGGAGATTTTTTAAGGAGTAATTATATATTCTGTTGTATTTGATGTAAATATATATTTTTTTACATTTTGAGTTTTTTACAGTGTACCTTTCAGTTTATTATTACTATTATATCATATTTTTTTTGTATTTTATCATCAAGATTTCGCAAGGATGAATGATATATTCTATTGTATTTACTATAAATATGTTTTATATAGTACAGTTTTTTTTTATATAATGATTTTTGAATAAGTACTGTGATATATAAATATAGATTATTGACAGCTTTTTTTTTACAATTAACACCTTGCATTATTTTATCTAATTTGGTTACTTTAGGTGAAATTTTTACATATTATAGTACGAGGGTCATCTAGAAAGTAAGGTTACAACATTTATGTAGGATCGAAAAATGTTTGTATTTAATTGAAATTCACAGGATACTTCAAAAATATATTCAACTATTTTTCAACGTACTCGCCGTCGAGATCGAGACATTTCTGTAGTCGGGGCACCAGTTTTTGTATGCCAGTGTCATAGACCTCCGCCGCCAGCTCTTTCAGCCACTTCTTCACAGCTTCCTCGACCTCCTGATCATTGGAAAATTGTTGAGGTGTAGTGACACCCACATCTCATCCCCCGATACGATAGTCCAGAAAAATTTCTCTCTCTTGTGCAAAACGATCCAAAAATTCACGCACGGCGGTCACGAGATTTTGACGGTGCTCCGATGTGAGCATTCTGGGCACCCATCTCGCACACAACTTCTTGTAACCAAGTTTTTCCGACACAATATCACCAAGGAGACTTGTCAGGAAATTCTTCGTGAAGGTCGTCAAGTGTCACACGGCGGTCATTTCACACTTGTTCTTAAATTTTTTGCACAAGTTCGTCAGCAATCACTGCCTTGCCTCGTCGTATCAGTACGGCCTTCTCTGAACAACCTAACCCACTTCGTGACATGTTGTCGACTCATCACATCACTACCATAAACTTCCACGAACTTCCAATGGATACTCGCGGCGGTATTATTCTGCAGTCAAAAAACGGATAACCGCGCGGATCTGGCACGGACGGGAGGTGATGGTTTATTCTACTGATTTATTATGACTTATTTATTTATCTGCATACACAATCACTTCATCACCCATCAGCACAGATTTCATCTGTTGCGCAAAACCATATTTTTATTTCCATATTTTGCAACCAATCAAAAATGTTAATTTGTCTGGAGCCCTTTTTTAAAAATCAGTCTGGAGCCCTTTTTTTGGTTGGAAGACTGGTATCTTATTTACTAGGCTATGGATGTCAATAAAAATATATTTTTTTTTATTTTTGTATATTTTTAATGTTGTTTTACTAATGAGCATGTTGATCAAATAAATGATGTTTACAAAACAGTTAACAGTCTTTTTCTTTAAACGTTTTTTTGTTACTAGAAAATATAATGATATTCTTACAATTTTACTAGAATGAAAAAAATAATTCAAATCAAAACTGTACAAGCTGTAAATGTTTAGGATGTTGCAATTTATCGAAGGCCATTTTATAGTCGATTAGGTACACGTAGAAATTAAGTGTTTACTTTGAAAAAAATTGCATTATTTTTGTGTTGTATATGTTATATTGCTATACACTGGTATTTCGAATGGGAGATTCGGAGCATCGGCCTGACACGAGAGGACGTGGAGTGCTAGACTGGACTGACCTGGATACATATTTTTTATAGCATCGCTGTGCTCCTGATGCAATGTATAGAGTGATAATGTTTGTAAATATTGCTATAAGAATTTAAGCTTATAAGCTCACCCTCTGTTCTACATATCAACTTACAGAACGAATATCATGGCTAAACACTCAGTCACACATGGTATAGAGATATTGAACCAACTGAGTGACTTGTGGATACATTCTTGGCACCACCTAGCAGTATGAAAAGAATCCAGGCTGATATTCTTTCGTACGAATAAGCTAACTAGAAGCAAACTTTCTTTACATAACAGGAGAAATCCGTACAAATAGGATAAAAAAAAGCTATGGAATAACTAATTCAGACGTAACATTTTTTGTTTAGAGTAAAATGAGTTTGTCAGGAATCCAACCTGACCCACATGTATGCTTAATGCAAATGCTAACCATTACACCACGACTGCTATCATCTGAAGAAAATTAACATTACACATTTTTATACTTCATGAAAAATACAATTTTCTTTTCTTTGTTTTCTGTGATGGTGATAAGACGTGATTTTTTAGCCATCTTTTTACTGTCTTATAATGAAAGTGCAATTTGTTATGTACTTTTTATTTATTAATATTGAAGTCATGGATTTTGCCTATTTATTTGTCAATTTACCTCTAGTTTAGGGTGCTAACTTATTCAAGTTATAGAAAATCAAAATTCATATTGTATTTTATACATTTTTGTTAAATAGTACACTTGAAATATGAGTACAGTCAGGAAGAAATAACCAACTCTTAGATGATATAAAGAAGGGAAAGTAAACTATTTGTGACTTAAATGTTTACTAGATTCTCTATGGTAATAACTTAATAGTAAAATTATATTTTCATCGTTAGCGTAAGCTTCTCATTTGCTCACACAATGAAAAATATGAATTTGAACTAATTCATTTGCTTGGGACTAATAATGATTGAGATACTAATGTAAGCAAGAAAATTCATGATCTAGATCAGAGTTTCCCATTTGAAATTTGATACTGTGGATGCATGGAAAAAACAAAACACTTCCAAAAAATACACCATGTCTATCTCCATCAGCAAGCAACAACAAGCAAATTGTTGAATTATTTTATATATTGTAATCTCCGGAAACGGTACTGTTAATTGGCCACCAAGATCATGTGATCTGACACCGTTGGACTATTTTCTCTGGGGCTACGTGAAAAGCCAGGTCTATAAAGATGACCCCAAATCAATTCCTGAGCTGGAGGACGAAATTATTCGCGTTATTGGTGAGTTAGAACCGCAATTATGCCAAAATGTCATCGAAATTTTTGACAAAAGAGTGGACATCGGTGGAGCTGCAAGAGGTGGACATTTGGCAGAGAAGATATATGGATGAAGAGGAAGAGAAAGATGTATGTTGAAGTATAAATTCTGTTGCTGTATTTTTGAAATGAAAAAAATATTTTATGGTACCTACCTCTGTAGGTCAACACATTGCATTATATGCAATATATGGTATACATGTTTTGACGTATTAATATTGACAGTTCATTGTTTTGAATTTTTCTCGCACATTATTCAAAAAGAAGAATGTTTCTTGCAACTTTATTTAAAACTTTGCCCTCACGGTTTGAATTGGTCAAGTTTAATATTGTGCCTTGCAATAGATATGCAAAAAACTTCTTTGTTTTTCGTAATTCGCTCGTAATGTCTCCAAAGGTTGACCAGTGGGAGAACTTAAATACGTTGAAAAATATTTTTTATATAACATTCTTATCAATACATTGTGCAAGTGAGTTTGTTTTTTTCCTTACTTCAAATGTCTTAGTATTATATGAAATCGTATAAGATATCTTCATTACTAGTTAAATATTCTATATATTTTCGTGATATCATCGATGATAGCTTTTAAAATTAAACTGTCTGTCTTCATATAATAAATTATTCGTTTAATGTGTTACTTATTAGTGTAAATAAAATAAAATAGTTTGGTCTCTTGTGATATGTTATTCACTTTATGTGTTAGTTAATAGCTTAAATTAAATAAGATATTTTTGCTTTTTGTGTTAACAAATTATTCATTTTATATGTTAGTTCAAGTTATTAATATTTTAAATAACAAGTTTCATTTAAAATTAAATAAAAATCTACACATTTGTATTATTTTCATTGATTATGGTTATAGTTGAAAAATATCAATTTAGAAGAAGTGTAAATGATCAGTGAGTATGAATAATATAAGTTTTTTTTTCCTATATTTTCTGGAAGAAAGTACTCTCTCTCTCTCTCTCTTTGAATAATGACCATGAACTCCTATAAGTGAAGGAGTATACGCCAGTGTCAAGTGATGAAGAAAGTACTTTAAAAATATTTTTGAGTCAAAATAAAAGATAACTTTTAATAATTTTTACCGTATTCAAAATTTTAATAGATATAATTTTAAAATTGGAACATGTTCATAGAGTAGAGCGCCGATTATCCATGGTTATTGGGGGACAGTCGAACCCAGATAATTGAAAAAAAATGGTTGATTCAACTTAACTTTTTATTCAGATAAAGATTTTAAAAGTTGAAATGTTAGATATATTTTGTTATACAAGATGAGTACACGAATAGGCTTTCTCAATATTTGTCAGATACAACCACTAAATGCCAGTATCATACCACAGCAATTATATTAGAAACATGTTTTACTACTGTTAGATGTAATTATTAAAGAAGTTATTTTGTAGTTGTCTTTTTTTGGCTTGAATTATGTAATTTACCAATTATCGCATATCTCATATCCAATTATCTCATATCTTATATCCAATTATTTCGTACCAATTAAAGAAGAAAATCACTCACGAGCTAAATTTGATTCCTACAAAGCTTATTTTTTTTTTTCGTTAATCTCTGAAAAAAATTGTCTCTTCCTGGCAACAAAACATTACTAAAAGCTGGCCAATTTTACAATTAACAAAAAATAAAACTAACTTTTATTATAATAAATTTCATATAAAAAAATTATAATCATGGATAAAAAATACAGTTTCAAATAAGTTTAAATTACTCTTTTACCATAGAAGTGTAGTTTGTTCAATAACCAACCTAACTAACTCTTGCGAAATTTGTCAAATCTTGGTTTTGATATTTTACCTGTAAAG
Organism: Odontocerum albicorne; assembly: GCA_949825065.1. Classification (NCBI taxonomy): domain Eukaryota; kingdom Metazoa; phylum Arthropoda; class Insecta; order Trichoptera; family Odontoceridae; genus Odontocerum; species Odontocerum albicorne. Next base: position 2,784,824 of record OX463840.1, on the reverse strand, counting down.
GCGCATTAAGTCTATTAACGAAAAATTATTTTCTTTTTTATAATACGGTCCCTGTAGGAATCTTTTTCCTATCATTGACTTCTTCTTCCCAGTGTCAGGTCTTCCCAGTGTCAGGTCTTCCCAGTGTCAGGTCCCCCCAACATTGAATATCACTTGAGAATAGACATCTTTGTCCCCGGCAGCCCGAAAAAGATCTCCAACGCCCCTTATGCCAGTCTAATCACGTATATTGTGGAGCCGGCCTTCTATCATTGACTACGGCCTTAAAAACCCAGTTCAACTATTTATTTAGTTTCTTAAGCCGACAAATCCAAGGTCTGTTTCTGCCTGTCAGGGCCTTTTACTTATATTCCTTGGGTATTCCAATTGTTTTATTAGAATTCTTATTATTTCAGTATGGCGTCTTCAAATACAGGCGATAAAAGGAGTATCGAAGAACTGTTGCCTGATTTCCCAAAAGGTCCCTTAACGGCCTACAGGAATCAGGCATCATTTGATTGGAGAAAGTTGAAGATTGCTGTTGAGGATGAGGATATGATAAGGTTTAAAGTAAGAAATATAATTCTATTTAATTTGTTTGCATTTTGATTTCTATTTTAGCAAATTTTGTGATAGTTGCACATTATAATCTTCACCCTGCCTGGATCTAAATGCTTGATAATTTGGTGCAAATTAATTAAAAAATACGCTAAATATTCATTTCTGTACAAATTTTTTTTATTCCTTTGATTTGTGTCTGCACGTAACATTAAAAAAATGGTTGACAAATGACACAGTAATCTTATTAAAAATGTATTTTTAAGTACGAGGGTCATCCAGAAAGTAAGGTTACAACATTTATGTAGGATCGAAAAATGCTTGTATTTAATTGAAATTCACAGGATACTTCACAAATATATTAAACTACTTTTCAACGTAATCGTCATCGAGATCAAGACACTTCTGTAGTTGGGGCACCAGCTTTTGTATGCCAGTGTCATAGACCTCCGCCGCCAGCTCTTTCAGCCACTTCTTCACAGCTTCCTCGACCTCCTGATCGTTGGAAAATTGTTGAGGTGTAGTGACACACCTACGTCTCATCCCCCGTCCGATAGAGTCCAGAAAAGCTTCTCCCTCCTGTGTAAAACGATCCAAAAATTCACGCGCGGCGGTCACGCAATTTTGACGGTACTCCAGTGTGAGCATTCTGGGCACCCATCTCGCACACAACTTCTTGTAACCAAGTTTTTCCGACACAATATCACCAAGGAGACTTCGAGAAATGTCAGGAAATTCTTCTTGAAGGTCGTCAAACGTCACATGGCGGTCATTTCGCACTTGTTCTTCAATTTTGTGCACAAGTTCGTCAGAAATCACTGCCTTGCCTCGTCGTATCAGTACGGCCTTCTCTGAACAACCTAACCCACTTCGTGTCATGTTGTCAACTCATCACATCACTATCATGAACTTCCACGAGCTTCCGATGGATATTCGCGGCGGTATTGTTCTGCAAAGTCAAAAAACGGATGACCGCGCGGATCTTGCACAGACGGGAAGTGGCGGGAGCGTGCAATGACCTCTCCATCGGAAGAATTTACTGTGACTGAACAAAATGGCTGAAAACACGCGGGACCAAACAAACTGACCGTTAGGATCCCCCCTACATGCCAGGTGCGCCAACTTCGAAACAAAAAATTTCCCCCGACCTCAGGAGCCCTTGTAACCTTACTTTCTAGATGACCCTCATAATATTTAATTTATCATTTTAATATGTACAGAAAATAATTAGTTTAAAAAGTGTTTTTATTTCTTTCAGTGAATTTATGTCATCAACATATGTACTCTCATTTATTTATTTACATGGCAAAAAATAATGAATAATGTATGGAACATAAAAATACAGGCGGAGAAAAATGAATTTAATTTTGAGTGACAAATTTATATAATGTAGATCAGAACTTGTTGCCTCTTTCATATCTTGATCCCAGTAAACTAGACATCTACCTGTGTCTTAGTAGAGACAACTGTGAAAAAATAAGTAGATGCTTTCACCAATTGTTGATAATGTATTTGTTTAACACATTGTGAAATTTGGTTGTTCAAAAAAACAGAAAACAAAGTTATTAAATCTAGTAGGGTTAAAAGGATTTCTAATAGAGCTTTCTATGTCGCCATACTTGTCCTGCCTGTAAACTTGTACCTGTAAGTGAACCTTGCATGAATTTCATGACTTGACAAAGCATTTTTGAAAAGCTTTTATAGACAATATTCCTAAAACACAAATTATTCTCACCATGAATTATGAATCAACATCATCTGGAACTATATAACTATAATTTTAAATGAAAATTTTTACACCTATCTAAAGTTGAATAGATTCCTGTTACTTAAACAGGTACAACATGAATTCAAATGCGATTACATTATGAATCGTGATTGTAAGTAAAAATAAATTTTAATTTAAATATATACATACGTCGTCATTATTTACATTAAGGATTGGGCTGTTTTATTACAGAAGATCATATAATTATTAATTAATTAAATGGAGTTTAAATGATCTATGCGGAAGAACAGCTTGAGGTGGATGTTGCAATGGCGAGAGGTTCCTCAAAAGCAGTGACAGTGGTATATTTTACTTTTCATGTCACTTTTTATTTTCAGAATACTTTTTGGACATATTTAAGAAATAATGAAGTATTCAACTTTGACTCTGAGACATTGCCACTGGATGAACAGAGGAAATTAGCTCAAAGACGAATGAGAAAATTACGCGAGGCAAACTTCATATCTATAGAGAAAGTTAGTTTTTTATTTAATCTTATTTTGAAATATATTTAGTATTACAGTAGATCACCGATTTTCAGGGGATCAATTATCCTTCAGTTGGATTAACCGTGGTCCTCTATAGTTTAGAAAATGTGGGATGAGTCCTGTGACAGCTCACAAATTTGCCCCAATACAACCTTGTAACGATGTTCAGTAATTTTAATTATTTTATCAACTTTAATATAAGCCTCAATTCTAATAAATACCAAGTTATTTAGGTAAAAATATTACATAAGGTTGTATTGGGGCAAATTTGTAAGCTGTCCACAGGACTCATTCTAGAATTTCCGAACTATAGTAAAATAATTATTTCCAACAAACATTCACGTTTTGAACATGTATAAAGCAAGGACCTAAACTATTATAAAATCTATGGTTTACATTATACCAATTGACTAACGTCAGTAAGATGGCAGTGTTTCCCCGTGTCCACACATAAAAATGTAAATCCGGAGTTTCTCAATGTAATTGTTTCGGTGTGTACCGGCATTTAGTGGTTGTATCTATCAAATGTTGAGAAAGATTTTTCTTGTACTCATCTAGCGTAACAAAATTTATCTAGCATTTCAACTCTTTATATGTTTAATACCATGTTTACACGAGTTTAGTACTTGTCATTAGTACTTATCGTTTGTACTAAGCTGCTTAGTGACAACAAGCATATTAGTACTAAGCATTAGTAAATCTTATTAATACTAAGCATTAGTAAAGCATATTAGTACTAAGCATTAGTAAATCTTATTAATACTAAGCATTAGTAAAGCATATTAGTACTTAGCATTAGTAAATCTTATTAATATTAAGCATTAGTAAAGCATATTAGTACTAAGCATTAGTAAATTTTATTAATACTAAGCATTATTAAAGCATATTAGTACTAAGCATTAGTAAATCTTATTAATACTAAGCATTATTAAAGCATATTAGTACTAAGCATTAGTAAATCTTATTAATACTAAGCATTATTAAAGCATATTAGTACTAAGCATTAGTAAATCTTATTAATACTAAGCATTATTAAAGCATATTAATACTAAGCATTAGTAAATCTTATTAATATTAAGCATTATTAAAGCATATTAGTACTAAGCATTAGTAAATCTTATTAATACTAAGCATTATTAAAGCATATTAGTACTAAGCATTAGTAAATCTTATTAATATTAAGCATTATTCAAGCATATTAGTACTAAGCATTAGTAAATCTTATTAATACTAAGCATTAGTAAAGCATATTAGTACTAAGCATTAGTAAATCTTATTAATACTAAGCATTAGTAAAGCATATTAGTACTAAGCATTAGTAAATCTTATTAATACTAAGCATTATTAAAGCATATTAGTACTAAGCATTAGTAAATCTTATTAATATTAAGCATTAGTAAAGCATATTAGTACTAAGCATTAGTAAATCCTATTAATATTAAGCATTAGTAAAGCATATTAGTACTAAGATTTACTAATGCTTAGTACTAATATGCTTGTTTACACGTGGATACAAGTGTGAGTGACAAGTGCTAATGACAAGTACTAAGCTCGTGTAAACATGGAATAACTCAATATAAACTTAATTTGGATTAACCATGTTATTAAATGATACGAGTTTGAGTGTCCTCCAATTACCACGAATAATCGGAGCTCTACTATATTTTCAGGGATTTTCCCTTTGAATTAACATATTTTTATAAATTACCAAAAGGCTATCTTCATTTGTCTAAATAAAAAAGATACCGTATTTTACGTACTATGAGGAAACACACCTTAATTTTTAGGCAATTTAAAAAAAAAAAAACATTTTTACCATTTTTATTATTAGATTGCAAAGCCAGACTAAAAAAATTCTTAGTTTATAAAACCTTTCTTCTTCTTCTTCTTCTTCCTCTTCATCGTCATCATTGTCCTCTTCATATATAAGATGGTCTTCACTGCGCCACCGAGAGCGTTACTTATGCCGCACTTCTTGAAAGATTTAACAATAATATCTTCTCTCACTCTAGACCACGACTGTTTTATCCACTGACACACTTGTTTGATTGTAGGTCGTTTTAAAGCTCCCTTCGGCGTGAATTCATGTTGGGTTTCATCCATCATCCATTTGTTCCAGTTGAATCCAATGTTGCCAGATAGAGATAGGTTTCCCGCGGCATCGAATATATGGCCACTTTTAAGACTGGCGGGAATTTTAAATCAAACACTGGACATTTTTATATTAATCTCGAGTATAAGACGCACCTGAATTTTGGAGGCAATTTTTTGAAGATAAAAGTGCGTCTTATAGTCCATAAAATACGGTAATAAAAACGTCGTACGTAATTAATTATTTTTTAAATATAAATTTGAAACAAATTTATTATAGCTTCCTTAAATAAGGAAGTCATGTGGTTTCATTACTTCACTTTTAAGTGTGGAGTGTATGAGGTCCAACTCTAAATATATATGACAACAATTTAAGGCTGGAAATTAGAATTTTATATTTAAACTAAACTATGAAATCGGGTTTGAAAACTATAGGAATTAGTTCTGTGTGCAGTTGTATGCATTATGAAGAGACATTAACCTATCCCTTCCTGTGCTAAAAAAATCCACGCGTTCCGGTGCTGTGTATTCAATACACATGTAAAAATGAGCAATTTTAAATCTGAAAAATAAAAATATTCATAGACAATCGCTTAAATTAATTGAATTTGAAGTAAAAAGTGATAATAATTGAAATTTAACTGCTGAAAACATGAAGAAAAAAAATATCGACCGACGTTCACAAAAACAGGCGAAGCGACGACCTCAAACGTCCGCGAGCTACTAAAGCGAGAGAAGCGAGCGAACTGAGATTCTATTGCTTGCGTTCCTATATACCAAAGTAAAGTGAGAGTGAGACTTGAATAGTGTCGCTTCCTCATCCATAGCAGTTTTTTAGAATGAATATACCTACGTCACACACTGACACATGTTTGATTGTATTGGTGAATTCCCGATTTTCACAAAATATCTCTGATGTGGCCGATAAGTGCTAATTATTATTAATATTATTTTTTTCATTCAATGTGTAAACGTATTACGGAGGAACACCTAAAATCTGAAGCGAGTATTTATTATATTTATAGAGATATTAAAGTTTTTAGAAGCAATGTGTACTAGTTACACATCACAGGACAGGAAGGGTTAATGCAGTTATTTGTTTTTTTCCATTTTGATGTGTTTTTTTTTATTGAACTCTGTTATAAGAGATAACTTCTGAAATGAAAATGACTTGCATGAAAGTTGATAAAGATATTTTTCAATTTGGTGTATGGCATTGTTTTTTATTTAAAATTTAAGGCATTGCTTGTGACAATTTGTGGGTTTTTTTTTTCAAGTATTGTATATTTAAAAAATAATACATTATTCTTATTATTAAGAAATGAGTGTGAATTATTTTCAAAAGTATATTGATCGATATATAAATGAATATATTCTATATTTAAGACATTAATACAGGGGAGGTGTAAAATATAAAGTGGAATAAACAGTGTTTGATTAAACAAATTACCATAAATAATTTCTATTTTAATTTATTTCAAATAGTTATTATGAATTCCATCTATGCATAGATAATGCAATGTTCAGTAATCGATCAATTAGTGTAGTTTATGTACACTTAAAAAGTTCTGCATTAAACAATTCCACATTGATTGAAAAACAGTATTCAATGCAAAATAGTATGATTGTTTCTTAAGTGCACGGTATTAAATATTTTTATTAAATAGAAATGCTGTCATCACACGTAATTTTTTTATGACTTAGATTTTATTTAACCTTTCCCTTCCTGTGCTAAAAACATCCAAGCGTTCCGGTCCTGTGTATTCAATACACATGTAAAAATGAGCGATTTAAAATCGGAAAAAATAAGCACATTCATAGCCAATCGCTTAAATTAATTAAATTTGAAATCAAAAGTGATAATAATTTCACAAAACGTGCGAAAAGATCACTTCACATGAAAGCCCGTAAGCTACTGATGGGGCGGAAAGACTAACACTGTGTATGTTATACCTTGAAGGAAGAAACTAAATTATTTTATTTCTTGCGTTCCCATATACCGAAGTAGAGTGAGAGTGAGACGTGAATAGCGTCGCTTCCTCACCCATAGCAGTTTCTTAGAAGGAATATACCTACGTCACACACTGGCACACGTTTGATTGTATATGTGAATTTATTCCCGATTTTCACAAAATATCTCTGATGTGGCCGATAAGTGCTAATTATTATTAATATTTTTTTTCATTCAATGCGTATTACAGAGGAATACCTAAAATCTGAACCCAGTATTTATTATATTTATAGATATATTAAAGTTTTTAGAAGCAATGTGTATTAGTTACACATCACAGGGAAGGAAGGATTAATAAAGTAATCGGCTATTGTTTAATTTTACCACTTTTTTTCTTGTATTATTGGGTATTACAAGTAAGAATTGAAATAAGAAATAAAGTTTATAATGGCAGAAAAAACTTGTTAACATATCCTCATGCTATGGCAAGTGAAGTTCCACACGGCGCCTTAATGCCTTGTGTCTGCATGGTGTTTTTTTCATATACTCGGGGGAGAACCGCATTAAGTAGAATTTATCACTATTTACTGAAATTTGTGACCAAATTATAAATTGCTTTAGTCAAAACCACACTAATCAAGGAATACTTGTTTATATATTTAAAGTGCCCTGTATCGCTCATTATGACCTGTGGATTCATTCAAATCAATATTTTTGCTGTGAACCCTGCATTAAATTAAATAAAATTTGCATTAGAATTGTTAATCCATGTTTATAATGAACGCACTCTTTTGGCATAAAATTTAAATGGAAATGTGTTTGAGTGCACAGTCAACAACCTTACGTTTAAACTGTAAAAAACAATACAGTGCTATATTGCCATTTTTATAATCTTAATTTTGCACTGTACTTATTAAATAATTTAAAACCAAATAGAAAATTAAGTATTCAATTGTGGAAATTTTTTATCATCAGTAATAGAACCCAAAACCTCCAAATGGAATAAAAGGGAAAAAAAACACAAAATTTGTATTAATTTAACTGGTCCGATGAAGTAAAACCGCAGCTGTTCAACTCGTATTGCTTATCTATGTATACTCAGTGGTCTTGTGGATGAAGATGTAGGATATACTAATGTTTTCCGTAAAAACTGTCCTTCTTCTCTTCTCCCTGGCTCCATCCCAACTCATTGTCTGCGAAGACTGTTGGGGTCAGCTCTCCTCGTCCTCAGGTTGTATGCTCTTCTGTCCCGGACTACGTCCCCTAGGCCGTGCCTCTGCATCAGGTTATCTTTTTGCACCACCCGTGAATTCTTTGGTCTTCCTCTGGTTGTTATTCGAGGAAGATCTATGGAGATTGCCTAGTTCACAATGTGATCGGGTGCTCTGCGTCCAACGTGCCCATACCATCTCAATCGCCTCTCCTCCGTCTTGCTGTTGATGTCTGTAACACCTAGGCTTCCACGAATACGTGAGCTTTTTATTTTGTCTCTTAGGAACACACCAGCTGACCATCTTAGCATGCGCATTTCAGCAGTTCCTAGTTGCCTAGAGTAAGAGTTATACATCGTTCAGCATTCGGAGCCATAGAGGAGTGCAGGTCTGACAATCGTTTGGCATACTTTTCCTTTTAACTTGACTGGCATTTTCGGATCACATAGAACTCCCGTCATTGATCTAAACTTCATCCATCCCACCCTAATTCTATGTGTTACATCTGCTGCACATCCTCCATCGCTATGGATGAGTGACCGTAAAAACTGTCCATTCTATTATTATTATTTTATTTTGTTTTAACCTGGCGAGTTTATATCCATGTGGCAATCTCTTCCAACCAACCAGAAATATATTTTTATAGGCCCAAAGTGTTAATCAGACTGGAATCCTATTTAAAAAAATCTGGGTTCCAGCGGGGATCGAACCTGCAACCTCCGGATTGGCATTTTTAAATTTGGAAAAAAACGGACACAACTTATTCTAACACCTAATATATTATTATTATACAAGTATGATCCTTTTTATATCATTGCACTTTGCGGGTTGATCAACGTAAAGTCAATTATAGTATTGAATCAGACATTTAAAAGTATGTATATTGCCGTTTATTAGGTGGCTGCAAATCCAAGAGTAGCAGCAGCGTGGACAGAAGTAATAATTGGATATGACACCAGCGTGGGTCTCAAGTATGAACTGACATATAATATGTTTATCAATGTTATACGGGCCTTCGGTTCTGCGAGACATAACAAGTTTATCGAAGCTGCTGAGGCAAGTCAAATATTTGGAAGCTTTGCTCTGACAGAATTTGCGCATGGATCCAATGTTAAAGGAATGTGTACCACAGCCACATATGATCTACAGACCAAACAATTTATTTTGCACTCCGCCAATTTCGAGGCAGCCAAGTGTTGGGTAGGAAATTTAGGTAAGAATATAAAAAAAATATTGCATAAATTAATTTATAGATTTATTTTATGTGAATCATTGCTATTAGTCTAAAATGATTTTTTAACGTGTTACTCGCGGGACGCACAAACGCCTGTGATCTGATCTGTAGCATTCCTTTGTGTATTTTACGTAATGTTTAGTTTATCTCCTTTATTTAATGAGTCTCCTTAAGAGTAATGACTATTATTTATTATCAGAAAATTACTTGAATGTCATGTTTACTTGGTGGTGTAATCAAATATCAGTGGTTCTAAACAAAATACGCGTTTAAACTTAGAAATTAAAAAACGCCGAAATTGTGCTGCGCACAGGATTCGTGGAATTTGATTTTTAACACGGTGTACAGGTTAAAGACCACAATATTTTAGTCCTGTAATGAAAGTTTTTTCTCTGTAAAATAATAAAACATTTCTTTATATCCAATGTTATCTTATACTCAAGAAAATGTAGGATGACCCCTGTGACATTTGAAATGTTATTTCTGAAAGGGATGGGGTAAAATCGTTTTTTTTTTACAAATCGAATAGTTTTTTTATAAATGGAATAATTGTTTTTCTCTAAACTGATGTTTTAATTCCTAATTTTCATTATACTGACTTTCTAATGTATTGTATGATTTGTATCGGCCAAGATCCACTATAAATTAATACTAATTATGAACATTTAATTTTAGGTATAAAAAAATCGAAAATCCAATTACCGTATACCCCATCCCTAGCCAATGCGGACTAACGTAGTGACTTTTGACAAACGTCACCAAATATTATTTGATTTTAACAAACTGCCACATTTTTGCTAATTTGTAACAAGATGTATTAATTTGTCATTATTGTTAGTTTTATGTAATGTATTTACCTAAATAACTTGCTATTTATTAGAATCGAGGCTTATATTAAAGTTGATAAAATAATTAAAATTACTGAACGTTGTTACAAGGTTGTATTGGGTCAAATTCGTGAGCTGTCACAGGGACCATGCTACATTTTCTCTAGTATAGTCATGAATACGTCAGCCTGCTTTCATCCATTGCTTAATAAAGTTTTCCGTCTGTGTCTTCCATTGTTCTCAATATTTACATGTCTGTCCTTCATTATTCTCAGACTTGCTCCATTCATCATTTGGAAATGCTCCGTTTAGAAATCAAACTCTCCTCAAAGCGATCCAACTCAGGATTTGAACCCAATCATAAATTTTGATAAAATCTCCCAAAAAGGATTGTCTTCCTAAAGTTGCACATGCCACCGATATCTCTGATACTGTTCTATGTCACAGGGTCAGCGAAAGCAAAATCTGTAGTATACTCCGCTCTATTGGATTGATTTGGAAAAACCAATTTATTAGATGAAGAAGAATTCGACCTTAATGTTCTACTTCTCTCCAAAAGAACGTCCCTCAGACACAGATTCGAAAGATACAATGGAGGCATCCCATTAAGGGACTTAAATATAAAGAGACAACGTTTGAAATAAATCTGTCATGGCGTGTAGACTTTTTAGAAGTGGACCAATATGGAAATATTTATGACTACTATATATCAGCCTAGCAGCTGCATTGAAAACAGACTGGAGTCTAGAAATTTGTGAATCAGGCAAACCAGAATAAATAGAGTTACAATAATCTAGGTGCGACACTACAAATTAATTAACCTGTTCACCGCGTTAAAAATCAAATTCCACGAATCCTGTGCGCGGCACAATTTCAGCGTTTTTAAATTTCTAAGTTTAAACACATATTTTGTTTAAAACTACTGATATTTGATTACAACACCAAGTAAACATGACGCTTAAGTAATTTTCTGATAATAAATAATAGTCATTACTCTTAAGGAGACTCATTAAATAAAGGAGATAAACTTAACATTACGTAAAATAAACAAAGGAATGCTACGATCAAATCAATGCTTCATGACACTCACCCAATCAAATGCATATAGCACTAGTAATGTTTATTTACGTAAGAGAGACTTAGTAATGTTTATTTACGTAAGAGAGACTCATCGCAGGACTCGATCCGCGCGACAGGTCGTTAATGCTGGAAATATTGAGAAACCAAAAAAATTCGGCGCTCTGTTTATTCAACAATATCTCATAAACTAATATATTATTTGACAAGGTTTTCAGAGATGTCGCTAGAATAAAGATTATTTTAAATTTTAGTTCAATTTTTATTCCGGTTTTGTGTCATTTTTTTTAAGTATTTGTGATTTGAAACTTGGATTGTCGTCAGATCACAGGCGTTTGTGCTCCCCGCGGGGAACACGTTAATAAGAGATTTTATTTGCCTTGTTGGACGATAAATTACTACAGAAGTCAAGAGATTTTCTCAAACACGTTACATTTCTGTCTGTTGATACTTCGAAAACCAAAGAATCTCAGTGGAACACATCTTCCAGAGAGCATATCCTTAAGAGATGATTCTGCCGTGTATTGAATGCTTCAATGCCAAACTATTCAATGGTTTTAACTTCATAAGGTATGCTCTTTCAAAACACCTCCATCAGTGCAACTATCTCAATAGTTGAGTTATTTGGTAAAATTTGCTAGAATAAAAAAACAAGCATCCCGCTGCTCTGCAGACCGTTTGTAGCGTGTCAAGCTGTCAATGTTACTAAAGCACTTTTACAGTTACTTTAAGCATTCTTCTCAAGTATTCTATGTAAAAATTAGCTAGCCATAGCTGCTTATTGGATGGAGTGCAGTAATTTTTCGCCACAACTTGACAACACTAGTCATATGTAACCCAACCAAGTGGGAAGATAATTAATGCTTTTACCAAATCCTTAGTCTCATTCACTGGAATGAATCTCCTATATAAAGCATGACCTATCATTTTCCTCAGTGTGTTTCTGTTTACCCTTTTAATTTCCATTTTCAACAATTCCTTTTTATTCCTTAATCTAATTTGAAATTTTATTCCAGGTAAATGTGCCACCCATGCTGTTGTTTACGCCAAACTTATAACTCCAGATAAACAGGACCATGGTTTGAATTCATTTATAGTGCCTGTCAGGTGCCCCAGAACCCTCAAGCCTTACGCTGGAGTTGTAATTGGTGATCTTGGGGAGAAAATAGCTCTAAATGGAATAGATAATGGGTAAGGCCATATAATTTATTTTAAAACATTCATATTAAACGTTAATAACACAAATTTTTTGAACCATTACAGACAAAATATTATAAACAGAATTTGAACAATTTTCAATACCTAATACTGGGTCTCGTTGTCGAGGATCCCCTTGTCACTTCAATGTCAATTTTGAGCTGATCTTCCACGTCGATTATGTGATCTTCTGTGAGATAACAGCCTGATCCTAGATGCGCATTCCCTCCCACAGATGTCACAGACATGTGGATCCTACTGAATCGCCTGGCAATTTTTTCAGCATTCTGATTGTTTCTTCTTACACGTCGAGCCGTTAAGACCCCATCAGCCCAAGGCTCTCCATCTTTCAAGGTCATGAACCACCTGCTCCCAGTCCTCAGATGCAGACTGTCCTTATATCGTTTTCTCTGCACACCAGCCCTTCACTTGCCGACTTCTTCCCCGTACAAGATGCATTTTGGAAGCCTGCGATCGCTCATGCGTTCACATGTCCTGTCCATCCTAATTTCGCCTTTACAACCTAACATACTAACTACTATAAATGACCTGTTGTTTAATTCATTTTTGTCTCACGTAGATGGCTACGGTTGTCAAGTGATATTTGTAGACAACTAAGGTCATTAGGTGAGGTTCCCATTACTGACACCATATTTTGATGCTTAGAAGATGGTTATCAAGTTGTATATCCTTTTCAGGTAAAAGTGGACCCATAGCGATAAATAAAGAAAATAATATATATTTTTTATCTTCTGTTTCTATTTTCGTTTTACAATAAAAAATAACAAAAATAACGCACAAAAGTTAAAAATCAACCATTGAACAAAACTACAAACGAAGTCTTTATAAACCATCGCAATTACGACACAAAAAAACTATAGTCGGTAACCCTGTATCAGAGACACGTATTGACTGTCAGTGAAAGCTTTTAGAAAGATGACTGTAACTTTGATAATATCAGTAAATTGTAATATTTAAGTATTTCTTGACCATCCCAATAGATGTCCCTATGTGTTATAATTTATAAATTATTACAATTGGATTTGATATTGGCTTGCGACAAGCTCAAAGGAGAGTGCGTTTACGCGTTCATTTTGTATGGCCGGCCTGGCGAGCTCTGAATCGGAGAGCGCGTCAACGCGCTCGTGCCAGTGAACCGCTTAAAGAAGTATAAATATGATATGTAATGGTATATGTTGGAGAAAGTCTATCATTTAATTAATCATAGGTTTATTGATAGCAAGATACTATAAACATACTCATATATCCTGAAATTGCAAATATATTTTTTTAAATAGTGAAAAAGATAATACATTTAAGAGATGAGTTATCAAAAAGTGTGGGCTTCTCTCATAACATCCCTCCAGTCGAGATATACCCCCACCAATTTAGAGGCAAGTCCAGGCACAAGGACATCAGATATTTTTCAGCCAGCTTTGATAAATTTCATTTGAAAAACAAGGACAGATAAAAGAAGTATTAATATGGACCCAGTTGGGATGAGCCATATTTGGAACACTAACAATTTTGATCAAATTAATGTTTCGTAATATGAAAACACACAATTGTACTGAAACCTGGACATTTACAAAGGAGACTTTGCACAAGATGGGAGTATCTCAGCGTATGATGGAGAGTACGATGCTCGAGACCATCCTCGAAATCTGGATATCTACAAAGGAGACTGCACAAGATGGAAGTGTCTCAGCGTATGTTGGAGAGTACCATGCTGGAGACTATCCTCGAAACCTGGACATTTATAAAGGAGGTCATGCACAAGACGGAAGTATCTCAACGTGCGATATTGTGTATCATGCTGCAGACCATCCTGCAAAATTTTAAGTCAAAACTGTGTTATTTTTAACATCTTTTTAAAATTGTTTCTATGTGATATGAAATAATGAAGAAATCACAAAAAGTGTGATGTTATTTGAACTTTTCTCTATAATTTGACCCCGGCATTACCTAATATTGTTACTTTGTCGAATTTGCAATTCAAACTGTGTACGTGCTGTTGTGTGTCCTTCTTATTGCATATTATTTTTAATGGCAAAACAAAAATTCGTAAGTTATATAATTGTCCTACATTTGCATATGGATACATTAAAAAATTATTCATATTTGGTAATGAGCATATTTACACTTTTATTTAAGGAACTGAAATGACTCATGTGTGGATTTCGATAAACAAATTACACATTCCGAAAGACAAATTACAATAAAGAAACTAAACTATTTCGACAATATTTAGACATTAGATTTTATGGCCATTTTTTAAATTTTTTTATTAAACAAAGTAAAATATTGTACAAACATTTGTCAAGGCTATACCTATAAATACATTTATTACTTAACTAATCTTAATTATATGTTATCATTTATGCACTTACTTAATCTTATTTTCCTACATGTCATTTTATTTTATTTTTTACAATCTTAATATATGATTTCTTAGAAATAATTAACACCTTCATACTACTTATAACTAGATAACAATTCTTACACTAATGATTTAGCAAAAACAAGTCCACTCGTTCAGGCTACTTGTATTCCATCACATTCACTCAGACCTTGGACCTCAGATTTTATGGCCAGTGAGTATTAAGTTTTGCATTCTTCTTAACACATCGATCAATAAGTCCCGGGACTTACTACTAAAACAACATTTGTTTGCCAAAATTCTTCTTTATTCATCAACATAGTCTCCTTCAAGAGCGATAAATTCATTCCAACGCTTTCCTAACTTTTCTATGCCAGCCGTGTAGAACGATTTATCTTTAGTTTCAAAATAGGCGTTAGTTTCGGCAATCACTTCTTCATTGGAGCTAAATCTCTTTCCCTGGAGCATCTTTTTGAAGTCTGCGAACAGCCAATAGTCGCTGGGGGCCAAATCTGGAGAATACGATGGGTGCGGAAGCAATTCGAAGTTCAACTCATGCAATTTGGCCATCATTACCATCGACTTGTGACACGGTGCATTGTCCTGATGAAAGAGAACTTTTTTCTTCTTCATATGGGGCCGTTTTTTGGCAATTTCTGCCTTCAAACGCTCCAATAACGTTGTGTAATATTCGCTATTTACGGTTTTTCCCTTTTCAAGGTGATCGATGAATATTATATCCCAAAATACGGGGGCCATAACCTTCCCGGCCGACTGTTGAGTTTTTGGTCGCTTCGGACGACATTCACCGGCTGCTCTCCACTCAGCTGACTGCCGATTTGATTCCGGAGTATAGTGGTGGATACAAGTTTCATCCATTGTCACATACCGATGCAAAAACTCCTGTTTATTTCGCGTAAACAGTGCCAAACAGCGCTCTGAATCATCGATGCGTTGTTGTTTCTGTTCCATTGTGAGCAAACGAAGCTCCCATTTCAAAAAAAGCTTTTTCATGACCAAATGTTCATGCAAAATAGTGTAAACACTACCAAATTATATCTTCAGGATGTCAGCTATCTTTACTTTGCGATTTTCCATCACGATTTTGAGGGTTTTTTTTATGTTTTCTGGTGTAACAGCCTCATTTGGACGACCAGAGCGTTCAGCATCATTTGTGTCTGTACGACTGCGTTTGAAATCAGCATATCATCGACAAATGGTTGTTTTCCATGGAGCAGAGCTCAGATAACACTTTTCAAGCCACCGCTGAGTTTGAACGGTATTTTTTCCCATTAAAAAGCAATGTTTTATCAACACACGAAATTCGGTTTTTTCCATTGTTTTGAAAATAGCAAAAGTAGCGTCACTAAAACCACTGCAACTCAATGACACAATGTCGGAATTTCATGAAAATTTGACACGTAACTTCTAAAGATTAGAAGTAACTGAGAATGGTATGGATTTGTTATTAGAGGCGCCATCTGTTAGTTAGTCCCGGGACTTATCGATTGATGTGTTAAGCTAATTATGGGATTGTTCCCTCTCTTAAAACAATAAGCTGAGAAAAAATCCCAAACTCACTCACATCAGCGTTGTTGGGTTTGACCTATTCGTACAGGGTGTGGCAAGAATCTTCCTACAAAAATAAATTTAAATAACAATTACATGATTTTCATGTAGTTGTTCAGACTGTAATGTGGCTGGAATTATACCCATATTACAGTCTGCCACATATAGCCACATTACAGTCTTAACAACTACATAAAAATCATGACATTATTATTTAAATTTATTTTTGTAGCAAGATTCATGCCCCACCCTATATGTGGAAAAAGTGAGATTGATAAGGCTGTTTTTGGCATCCAATGTTATGCCATAAAAGCAATCATAATTATGACACAGAAAGTTTTAGTGTTTAGTTAAAATCCATTATGGTTTGTTTGTCTGTATTGTTTGTGTAATATATTTTTTTGGTTTTCTTTTATCACGTACAAAATTAAGTGAAAATATGAAACAACCAAATTGATTGATTGCATGACTACTGTATTTTACAGACTATAAGACTCATTTTTTTCTTCAAAAAATTGTTTCCAAAATTCAGGTGCGTCTTATACTCGAAATTAATATAAAAATGTCCAGTGTTTGATTTAAATTTCCGCCAGTCTTAAAAATGGCCATATATTTGATGCCCCGGGAAACCTATCTCTATCTGGCAACATTGGATTCAACTGGCAGCAGCAGTGCACCGATGCGGCAAACATGAGTTGCGTGGATTCACAAGCTCGCTAACACTGCCTCCCTCCCGCCCCGCCATCACAAACCCAGAACATTGTCTAGTCTATGATGCGTCATTGCAGTCTACGGTGCCAGTGAACTTGAATTGAAAGTGATTTGTGTTATCGGTAACAGTACAATATATTTGTTAGTAGCTAGTTCAGATGACGATTTTCAGGGATTTTAAAGGTCAGTTTGGTTTTATAAACTAAGAATATTTTTTTAGTCTGGTTTTGCAATCTAATTATAAAAATGGTAAAAATGTTAATTTTTTAAAAAATTGCCTAAAAATTAAGGTGTGTCTTATAGTCCGTAGAGTCTTGTAGACCGTAAAATACGGTAAGTCCTTTTTATTTTTTCTGTGGGGACTACCGTCGTCCCTGAATATTGTCAACACGCACGGTCAACGACCGACGAACCGACCTTCGGACATGCCCAAAGGCCGCATACCAGAACATTAATATTGTTTACCCGCAAATACTATTTACGATACATTCCACAGTAGAAAGAGAACGCATCGCGTTGTCTCGCCGTTTTCACCAACAAATTATCTACCCGCAATATTATTCGCAACGTCTGCGACCACCCCTGCACGGACAGGAGTGAGATAAAAATATATTGCGGGCGCACTCACGCGCCCCGTTCTGAAATGTATATATACCTACTTATCGATAAATAAAGAATCACTTATTATTAATCACTTGACCATTCATCGCTGTTTACTATTCATTGATTATTCACTCTCACTTTCCGCATTGCTAATCGAGGTATTTTATTTAAATACCAAACAACAATCATAATCATCAGCACGTCCTACTAGGACATCCGCTAAATTTCCATAAGATCAATTTTTTTATAAATCTAAAATAGAAGAAATATTCAAATAAAATAAACTTGTTACAGGTTCGTTATATTCAACAATTACCGTATACCTGCTGAGAACCTCCTCAACAAATTGGGTGATGTAAATGAGAAAGGTGAATTTGTGTCTCCTATCAAAGACCCAAACAAGAGATTCGGAGTTTCTCTAGGAGCTTTGTTAGGTGGGCGTGTGCACATTGGAGTGATGGCAACAAACAAAATCCACAAAGCTATTACCGTAGCCATCCGGTACTCTGCAGCTCGGAAGCAATTCGGTCCTGATGACTCAGATGAGGAATATCCAATTCTGGAGTACCAACAACAGGTTCATTAAAAATAATTTTTAATCAATAAATAATACTGGTTCTTCGTGTATTTACTATCTATCCATCTGACAGCCTCTTTATTCCGTAGGAATGCAACAGAATACCTCTTTTCAGGTGTATCTGCGATACTACCCTTCATTTTTTCCCGTGTGAATGTATACTTTCAACTAAATTGTGGCACCATCCTGAATAATGTCAGATTCTGTTTCTGATTATTTATGGCAAGGTTGATAGTAATTAGAATTCTGTGATGAATACGAGTATGGTGATTGAAAGACTTCAAGCAACGCTTTGGAGAAGTTGCAGTCAGGACAACGTAAAATGAGAACTCTACGCGCTATTGCTGGGAAGACTTTGCGTGATGGTGTAAGGAACACCACAATCCGAGAGGTCTGTGAGGTCCAAGATGTGGTCAGATGGGGACGACAGCGTCGACGATACTGGTACCAACATGTACAGAGAATGAATTCCACAAGAATCTCATACATAGCTCTGCATGGGGTGCCGGATGGACGGCGTCCGCCAGGGAGACCCCCGAAACGATGGAGAGATAGCTGGAGCTCAGCATCACAAGAGGACAGTCCTGCAGTAACAGACTCTTGAGTCTATCGAAAGTTGAAGAAGAAGAAGACAGTATTATCAAGAGCAGGGATTCCCAACAGGAGCAATATCGCACCCCTAGGGGGTAATTTTATTTTTAACTAACATAATTTATTATTTTAACTAATCGTTGCAAGGGAAAACAAAATTCAATGTTAAATTAGGAGGGTTTTGATTTATCCTAAGATGCTTTAAAAAGGTTTTGGTCCAAAAATGATTGGAAAACCCTGACCTAGAGAGTTTTTTGCCATATGGTTATTTCTTCCAACATGTCAGAAGGATGTTGATTGGATGGGAAAAACAGATTAGGACATTTTTTTTTATCACAATCGAAAATACACCTTTTGCTGGATTACACGCGTTTTTCCACTAAGCTACAATTATTGTTTTAATTATACGTTTGAAACCAATTACAATTAGCATTTTTTTTTTAATAAAACTTTATATATGTAATTCCCAATTTCGGAGACTAAATAGATAATTTTAATTAAATGTACAATGTGTTTTCAGCAATTCCGACTGATTCCCTACTTGGCCACTACATACGCAATTAAAATATTTAGCAAGTGGCTATGTGAAATGCAAGTATCATTTACTATAAGTTCAATTATGGGTGAGTTCTACATATGTACATTTATTTATAATACTTTTCTGGTGCTATTTAGCAATCAACGATCACTCACAGGGTCTTGACGATACAATGTGACATCTCTCAAATAGTTTGAACTTTATGGTAGAATCCTCTCAACACATCTATGCCATTTGCCTGCCTACTCTCCAGATGAAGTATTTTCCACATTATCCAGATGAAGTATTTAGCACATACATTTATACACCATACAAACTATACCCATACATCTATAGACCATACACATTATACACATATATCTATACATCATACATATACACTATACACATACATCTATCTATACATCATACATACTATAGACCACCAACATACATTTATGCACTATATACCGTATTTTACAAACTATAAGACGCACCAACACTTTTAGGCAATTTAAAAAAAAAAAAACATTTTTATTATTAGATTGCAAAGCCAGACTAAAAAAAAATTCTTAGTTTATAAAACCGACCTGACCTTTAAAATCCCTGAAAATCGTCATCTGAACTTTCTTCTTCTTTTTTTTGATGGCGGGGCGGGAGGGAGACAGTGTTAGCAAGCTTGTGAATCCCCGCAACTCATGTTCGTCGCATCATTTTTAAGACTGGCAGGAATTTTAAATCAAACACTGGACATTTTTATATTCATTTCGAGTATAAGACGCACCTGAATTTTGGAGACAATTTTTTGAAGAAAAAAGTGCGTCTTATAGTCTATAAAATACGGTACATACATCTATACATAATACACATACATTTAAATATACCCACTATTCACACACTTTATACATACATACACAGTCTGTCCCAAAGGAAAAGTGACTGACGGACTGTGAGTCAATTCAATACTGGAAGCGGTTGTAAAATTTTCTAAAGCACTCCTGAAACTCATTCTTCGGAATTGCCTCCAAAAATGCGGTCGAAGCCTTCTGGATGTCTGAAATCGTGTCGAAACGCTTTCCTTTCATTGCCAATTTCAGTTTCAGTACTAGCCAGAAGTGGCATGGAGCCAAATCAGGTGAATACGGGAGGTGATCGATACTTTTTTTTGGCCAAGAAATCGCATACAATCTTGCTTTTGTGCTTCGGTGCATTTTCGTGCAACAAAGACCATGCTCCTTTTTCCCGGTATTCAGGTCGTACTTGAAGAATCCTGGCCTATAAACGATTTAAAACACCCAAGTACACATCGGCGTTCACTATTTGACATTGTGGTTTGAATTCCTTATGGATAATTCCATTGGAATAAAAAAAAACAGAGAGCAGAGTATTGATTCAGCTCTTTGTTGCATGCGTACTATTGATTCAGCTGAATGCGCACTTTTTTAGTTTCGGAGAATATGGACCCTTCCAAGTCAAGCTCTGGCGCTTTGTAAGTGGCTCATCCTGAAAGCACCATGTTTCATCACCCATCACAATGCTTGGCACGAAGTCTAGATAAATATCAGTCGCTCTTTTCGCTCATGTCTCTGCAGTGCTCCACTCTGCAAACTTTTTGATCGTCAGTCATTACAGACCTTTCGTTTGCCCAAATTTTCCTCTTAAAATGAGATGGACATTTAGAAATTCCAGTTAGATCCTCGATGAGCCAAGTAGATGCACAACGATCATTTCAAAGAATTTCAGCCACTTTTTGAATATTTTCTTCAATTCGAACTGTCAATGATGGTCCAGGCCTTTGATCATCTTCAATACTCTCTCTACCATCACAAAATCTTGCATAACACTTAAAAACGTTCTTTCAACTCATTGCTTCACTATCATAAACAATTTGAATCATTTGAAAAGTTCCGGTGGCACTTTTACCCAATTTACACAAAATTGATTGTTAGAACGTTGCTCCATTGTTCCTATTCCGACCAAGACTCAGAAGGTACTGTCAATTGTTACGTCATTACGAATTAACCAGCGATACCAGCGCTTTGAAACTTTTACTGAAGATAGTCGAAATGTGTCTTTAATTAACTCATTTATTGATCCACAGATGGCACTGGTGGTTATATGAAAATACCTTTCTCTCTGGACAGACCCTGTATATACACCATACACACTATAAACATACATCTAAACACTATACACATCTATCATATATCATACACTATACACATACATCTATACGCAGACATATATACACTAAACACTTACATTTATACACCATACACACTATACACATACATCTTTACACCATACGCACTATATACATACATATATACACCATACACATACATCTATACACCTTAATACCATACATATTGATTTATACACGATGCACACATTTATATACTATACACATACATTTAAACATTATACACATCCATCTATATACTATACACATATATCTATACACAATACATATATAGGTATACACCCTACACATATATTTATACACCATACATCCAACTGTATTAATATGGTGCAGTGGTTCAAGTTTTCCTGGCTATTAAAGTTACGAATGATATTGACTTAAATCTAATTCTAAGCCACTTAGTCTAAATATGGTCTTCTATTGTTTTAACTTAGTTTTATTGGATTTTAAGATAGAATTATAGGTATATATTTATATGTTCAGATCCCAAAAATGTTGATGCTAATAGAGCAATGGAGCTTCACGCTGTATCCTCAGCTTGTAAGCCGACCATCTCGTGGCTGGCGAGGGATGGAATCCAGGTCTGCAGAGAAGCTTGTGGAGGTCATGGCTATCTAAAAGGTGGGATATTCTTTTTTTTTCAAAAACTGTATAAAGATATAATTACACTTTTTTTGTATACAGTACAATCAGCAGGTTTATTTCTTCTATTCGAGTAGTAGAACACCTGTCTTCCGGATTATGACTAAAAAAGTTTGGATTGTGATTTTTTCACATCCTAGCATAGCATTATAATATTATTGTATTACAAATGTTGTAATTGTGCAACACTAGTATATTGACTAGAATAGGGGATGGTTGCCGTTCAATCCTTGGAGGTTCCAGCTTGACTACGAAGAATGTCGATGACAGCTGAGGGAAGACATTCCTTTATGACTCATAGAACGTGTGAAAGGAAAAGTAAATGCGACGTATGGGTTAAAAGTGATTTGAGGAATTCTGCTATTTGGGTAGTATTTTCAACAAGAGTTAAGAGGAATAATGAAAAAAACTTCTTGTACCCTTTTAACACGCTGATCACCAACAGGTTTTACTTAAAATAGTTAAAAACTTCTTGTACCCTTTTAACACGCTGATCGCCAACAGGTTTTACTTAAAATAGTTAAAAACTTCTTGTACCCTTTTAACACGCTGATCGCCAACAGGTTTTACTTAAAATAGTTAAAAACTTCTTGTACCCTTTTAACACGCCAACAGGTTTTACTTAAAATAGTTAAAAACTTCTTGTACCCTTTTAACACGCCAACAGGTTTTACTTAAAATAGTTAAAAACTTCTTGTACCCTTTTAACACGCCAACAGGTTTTACTTAAAATAGTTAAAAAATGATTATTTGTGTTTTAGTAGTATTTGATAGGATATGTAAGAATGTATTGTTTTTATTTATTTTGATGATTTTTTTACGAGGATTTTTCGTTTTTATGATATGCCGGCCATGGATGCCCGTTACGGCGCCAATATATTGATTTATTGCAATGCGCCGGGCCGGCCAATTTGCCGGCCACCTATCTCGCTCTACCATGCGCCGGGGCGACTGCGTGCTAGTTTGTTTTTGGTTAGAACATTGAATGTTATTTGTTTGGATTTCAATTAGTCACACATGTCACTCTTATTAGCAGTGTCGCGAGTTGTGTCACATTAAGAATAAATCAATACCTATGGTGTTACAGTGAATAAGCTATACTGATACGAGACCTGCTAATATAGTGATCAACTTCAATAAAGAACATCGTTATTGCTAAATTTTCATTTTTATATCAATAAAAACACATTTACGATTTTATAAAAAAGTTTTTTTTTTTTTCATCACATTTGCGAGCCTATACCATATTTAGTGACTTGGAAGAAATATTCTCAGGCCAAGTTGCAGTAATATACAGAAGGGACATCCCGGTCACTGCATATAGAAAAATCCACAGTACGCGTGCCCGCTGGCACTGTTTAACAACTCTAAGGTAGGGCTTCCTTGCCGGTCACCGGTGACTCCCACGGCACCCTTCAAGCAATTCAATGCCGGTCACCGGTGACTCCATGGCGATCAACGTGTTAAGAAAGTGAATAAATTTTCTTCAAAAAAACTTGCATTATTTGTAGTTGATCAAACGGTGGCAATGGTAGTTCAATTAAGTGAATAATTTATTTTTCATTTCCAGCTGCTGGTATTGGTGACATGCGCAATGAAAATGATGCAAACTGTACGTACGAAGGGGAAAACAGTATTCTGATCCAGCAGACCAGCAACTGGTTGCTCTTGTTGTGGAGGAAGCTGCAGAAAGGGGAGAAGGTCATCACTCCGATGGGCACCGGAGACTTTTTGAACAACTACGCTAATCTCAAAGCACCAGAAACTGTAAAGAACTCCAAGGACATTGTCCATCCTGAAAGTATGCATTTGAGAATTTTATTTTTTAATCTTGATCTAATAGGATGAGGTATTAGGACAGGGCTTTTGTCATAACTGGTCTGCTGTGCCTCTAGCACGTGTTGTAGATTTGGGTGTCGTTTGCAGCTTTAGGAACTCATTCGAAAACAACCCTTTTTTGGGAGGTCTTATCAAAATCTCTGATTATACACGCATTCATTACACTACACCTAAAGCTGAATGTGTTACTATCACATATTGGAAGATCTAAAGGGTCTTTCAAATTGAGCGGTTTTTTAAATTCTTGGATAAAACATACGAGGGTCATCCAGAAAGTAAGGTTACAAGGGCTCCTGAGGCCGGGGGAAATTTTTTGTTTCAAAGTTGCCGCACCTGGCGTGTAGGGGGATCCTAACGGTCAGTTTGATTGGTCCCGCGTGTTTGTCGGCCATTTTGTTCAGTCACAGTAAATTCTTCCGATGGAGAGGCCATCACGCGCTCCCACCACCTCCCGTCTAATACGATCCGCGCGGTCATCCGTTTTTTGACTTTGCAGAACAACATCGCCACAAATATCCATCGGAAGCTCGTGAAAGTTTATGGTAGTGATGTGATGAGTCGACAACATGCCACGAAGTGGATTAGGTTGTTCAGAGAAGACCACACTGATACGACGAGGCAAGGCAGTGATTTCTGACAAACTTGTGCAAAAAATTGAAGAACAAGTGCGAAATGACCGCCGTGTGACGCTTGACTACTTTCACGAAGAATTTTCTGACATTTCTCAAAGTCTCCTTGGTGATATTGTGTCGGAAAAACTTGGTTACAAGAAGTTGTGAGATGGGTGCCCAGAATGCTCACACCGGAGCACCGTCAAAATCGCGTGACCGCCGCGCATGAATTTTTGGATCGTTTTGCACAGGAGGGAGCAGCTGTTCTGGACTCTTTCGTGACTGGGGGGTGAGACGTGGGTGTGTTACTACACCCCAACAATTTTCCAACGATGAGGAGGCCGAGGAAGCTGCGAAGAAGTGTCTGAAAGAGCTGGCGGCGGAGGTCTATGACACTGGCATACAAAAGCTGGTGCCCCGACTACAGAAATGTCTCGATCTCGACGGCGATTATGTTGAAAAATAGTTTAATATGTTTGTGAAGTATCCTGTGAATTTCAATTAAATACAAGCGTTTTTCGATTCTACATAAATGTTGTAACCTTACTTTCTGGCTAACCCTCGTAGATAGCGTCCCAAACTTGTCTGGGTCTTGTGACATTTGAAAAGTGTAAGCATGACTTTTATAAAAATGGAGTCGTATACAATACACCAACGCGTTCAAATTGTTGAATTATTTTATGTATTGTAATCTCCGGAAACGGTGATGTTAATTGGCCGCCAAGATCATGTGATCTGACACTGTTGGACTATTTTCTCTGGGGTTACGTGAAAAGCCAGGTCTATAAGAATGAACCCCGATCAATTCCTGAGCTGAAGGATGACATTATTCGCGTTATTGGTGAGTTAGAACCGCAATTATGCCAAAATGTCATAGAAAATTTGGACAAAAAAGTGGACATCTGTGGAGCTGCAAGAGGTGGACACTTGGCGGATATTGTTTTTTGTGTTTAAATGTCATACATTATACTTCAATGACCAATAAAAAGTTTTTTGAAATCAAAAATTAAAAAAAATACTCAATTTGAAAGACCCTTTACAAAGGTTTCTTTGTAATTCATCTTCCCTTGGTACAGTTTTCTTACTAAATATGTTTTTATAAACATGTGTAGATGCGGGGATGTACAGCCATCATCTTCCCTTACACTGAACTGATTTTTCTTTTTTTTCATAATTTTTTCAATCTGTGAATAATAGTGGGTTTAAATCCTGAGTTAGAGCGCCCTTAACAAGATCTCTAAATACCTATAACCTGGTACTATATAAATTTTCCGTTTATTATTATTATTGGCACAAGTATAAAGAGATATACTAAATGATCGATTGCAGTAAGAAACAAAGTCAATGAAACAATCAAACAAATATAGTTGAATGTAACAATCTCAAAATCTGTTGAGATTATGTAGTTGTGAAAAAAAAAGAAAAATTGGTTTACCGTACAACTCTACAAGTAAATTTTTCAATGTCAATGTTTTTCTTTCAGCATTGATAAACGCCTACAGATGGCTTGTGATATATTACCTCAAGTTGACAAGTGGAAAGGTGGAGAAACTGGCAAAGGAAGGGAAGGACAATTTCACAGTCAGGAATAACACGCAAGCACACCATGCGGCACCATTGTCTGTTATATACGCAGAGGTATGTTATCAATAGCTAGAGGATTCATTCGTGCCATGCACGGTTCCTAGTTTTATATCATAATATTTGTGAACTATAAAATAGTGCTTATATTACCTTGATCAAAAAGTTTTAGGACCGGCCACCGTGTGGCGCTGTCAGTCACCCGATTGGAATTCTTTTTTTTTGTTAGGTTACCACATCTATCATTGACACTTCCCTCCAAATTTCAGCATCATAGCTTGACATTTGTAAAAGTTACGCTGTACTGAGTACATCTAGCTTTGTGCGTGTTTTCGATTTTTTACAAGTTTGAACATGGTATCAACTGTGCATCAACGAGTTTGCATTAAATTTTGTGTGAAAAATGGATTTAACGGTCCGCAGACCTTGGAAATGTTGGAGAAGTGTTTTTTGGTGGCACGAACGCTTCAGAAGTGGTTGTGAGTCGGTCGAGGATGACGAACGCAGTGGCAGTCGAAAACCGATGAAAACATCGATTAAATTAAAGAAATGTTGGCCGAAAACCGCAAATTGATCATCAAAGAGCTGGCACAGGACTTGAACATCGCTTATGGATCCGCTCAAGACATTTTGGTTAGTGATTTGGGCCTCAGACGTGTCGCTGCAAAACTGGTGCCGAAAGACCTCAAAAAGGACCGTGTTGAAATCGCGAAAGACATGATTTCCATTAGTTTTTGACCAAAAACAACACGAATACTATCCAGCAGCCTTTGAATTCACCTGATATGGCTCCCTGCCACTTTTTCCTGTTCAACTGACTTAAAAAACCGTTTCACGGAACGCGTTACAGCACCCGAGAGGATGTTATGAAAAAATCGAAGATGGCTCTGATGGACATACCGAAAATTGAGTAACAGCGGTGTTTTGAGAATTGGATCAAGCGCTGGCGTAAGTGCGTTGCAGTGGACGGGGAGTACTTTGAAGGGGACCATATCGATTTTGATGAAAAAACTTGTATTTTTAATTTTATGAATAAAGTCCTAAAACTTTTTGATCAAGGTAGTATATAAAATATACACAAAGTTTAATTACCTACTACTCCTATAAACACATTTCATATCAATTCCCAAATAAAAGACTTCATCAATTTTCTTTGCATTGTATTTTTCTAATGAAAGTGGTTTTCTGAACATCGTAGGTTTTTTAATAAACTTTACAATTAAAATCCCCTTACCATATAGCCACATATTACACGCACAGATAGCTACCAAATCCCCTTACCATATAGCCACATATTACACGCACAGATAGCTACCAAATCCCCTTACCATATAGCCACATATTACACGCACAGATAGCTACCAAACGTTACACAAATAAGATCTTACTTGTTGATAGTAAATTACACTTACTCATTTGGTAATATTCCTGTGTTTGATATAGAATTCGAACATTTAGTTTATGTACACATTAATTTGTTCTATGTGATCCGAAAATGCCAGTAAAGTTAAAAGGAAAAGTATACGAAACGATTGTCAGACCCGCACTCCTCTATGGCTCCGAATGCTGGACGATGTATAACTCTTACTCTAGGCAACTAGAAACTGCTGAAATGCACATGCCAAGATGGTCAGCTGGTGTGTCCCTAAGAGACAAAATAAAAAGCTCACGCATTCGTGGAAGCCTAGGTGTTACAGACATCAACAGCAAGATGGAGGAGAGGCGGATGGATTGAGATAGTATGGCACGTTGGACGCAGAGCACCCGATCACATTGTGAACCAGGCAATCTCCATGGATCTTCCTCGAATAACAACCAGAGGAAGACCAAAGAATTCATGGGTGGTGCAAAAAGATAACCTGATGCAGAGGCACGGCCTGGGGCACGTAGTCCAGGACAGAAGAGCATACAACCTGAGGATGAGGAGAGCTGACCCCAACAGTCTTCGCAGACAGTGAGTTGGGATGAAGCCAGGGAGAAGAAGACACATTTCAATTTTTCAACTTCTAACTTACATGTTGTTTATAGTTAAGGCATTAACGTTGTGGAGGTTTAAAGACATTGTAATTTATTTTTATCAAACACTGTTAATTGCGCTCCCCTGAAGATGAGGTGAAAACCTTGAAACCGGTAGGGTTATACCGTCTAACTTACAGTTACAGGTTATGTTTACATTGGCTAGGGAATCTGCAGATTAAAGAAAATTTGCAAATGAATGCTAATATATGTGTAGATTAGGAAATATAAAAGGAAGATGTGTATGTTTATAGCTTATTCACATTATGATTTGATTTTTTTTTCAGCACGCTATTCTTGATTTGTTTTACAAATTTGCTTGCAAAGTTGAAGATAAAAACTCGAGGGAGGTTTTGATGAAACTCGTATCATTGTTTGGTGCTTGGTCTTTAGAGAAACATTTAGGGACACTTTATATAGTAAGTATATTTTATTCCTCGACGTAGAACCTAATATTTTATAAATGTCAATAACAATATAAGTAATGGTAATTTTTGACTTATGAATTTGCGCTATTTGGTGAAAATCATTTATAAACTATGTTTTTATTTTATTCACTTTATTCGACCATACTTTTCTTAATTGTCCTCTTCCACAACTCACACTTATGCTTATATTATAAATTGGTTTCATTAGTGTTTTCTCATCCATTCATTCAACATGTCCAAACCACCTCTAAGTGCTTTTTTCCCTTTCTTAACACAACAGAATTTAGTTCACATTTAGCCTTAATAATTATTCTTCTTCTTTCTTTTAAGTTGAACCTCAAGTCTGTTATCATCAGGACCGCCTCTCTTGAGATGTTGACTCCCAACTATCCTTTCATCTTTTTAGAGGTATTCCTGAGGAACGACTGACAGCATTAGGACAGCTTTAATAATTAATTACATTTATTTTTCTGTCATACAACATATTCTTCTCAGTGCAAGCATTTCCATTGCGTTTACTTTGCTCCTTTGATTTGTTTTCCACTGATTTTCATTTAAACATGTAATTTTATCCTTAGGGCAAATATTTCACGGAAAACGCTGGACTACTCCTGCGAGAAGGAATTGTAGATTTGTGCGCTGCAATCAAGCCAGACGCTGTGATGCTAGTAGACACGATCGCTCCTCCAGACTTTATCATTAACTCGGTGTTGGGCTCCAGTGACGGGAATGTAAGTTGAATACATATTTAATTTTATTCATCAAATTTACATACATTAAGTTTGTTATTTGTAGCTTATAAATTCCCCTAATTCAGGGGGTTCCCAAGTTGTGTTCCACGGAATCCTATGATTTCGCCTATAAAATTTCAAATCTGTAGCATAATCAGTTTTTAGTTATCATAATTAATAGTTTGAAATATGCATGAAACAATTATTTATCATAATTAATAGTTTGAAATATGCATGAAACAATTATTTATCATAATTAATAGTTTGAAATATGCATGAAATAATTATTTATCATAATTAATAGTTTGAAATATGTATGAAACAATTATTTATTATAATTAATAGTTTGAAATATGTATGAAACAATTATTTATCATAATTAATAGTTTGAAATATGCATGAAACAATTAGTTATCATAATTAATAGTTTGAAATGTGCATGAAACAATTAGTTATCATAATTAATAGTTTGAAATATGTATGAAACAATTATTTAACCATGAAATACGGTTTGTTCTGGACGGGGTACTGCAGTGTCTAATCACTAAATGTTTTTAATTAGTTTTGGTTTTGAAAGTGATTCGTACATAATAAGGGTTAAATTATTTATTTACAATAATTTAAATTATGCGTAAAACATCAATTCACTTTACGTCATTATTAGACACTTAACAAGACATGCGTACACTAGAGCCGATAAATTATCTATGAATGGAGTGGAAACATTCGAAAAATGCGAATCTACTTTCTGGGCAACATATTATAAACAGATTCATTATAAACATGTGTTCGATTCCCATTTAAAGTAATTCTTATATATTAACAGATTTGGGCAAAATGGTGTAACATTAAGTTGGCAAATTTGACTGTAGGGACATAAAACTGTTTAACCCCTAGGCGACGGGAAGGTTTCGTATTAATTTGCTATCTGGAACGGCGAGAATCTCAAAATCACTGTCTGCATTTTGTTGTTGTGCATTTCACTGCTTTGTGCTTTACCAAATAGAATTAAAATTATTAAAAAAATCGTGTCGTATTGTTAAACATTATTGAATTGTTTGTGCATAGTTAAAATGATCCGTTTTTTATTTTATTTATATGTTAGATGAAGTTTAAATTATAAATTACCTTCAAAATGCTCCTCTCCATAAAAGAACCACTCGCAGAAACTTTATTTATAGTCGCACCGTAAAAATTCATTTTACTGTGTCAAGAATGTACATTTAGGAATAAACATATTCTGTTTTATTGGGAGTTTTGTTTACACAATAATTATAAGGATTTTTTTAAAAGGTCTCTAAGATAATATTCCGCCATTCACACATACTTACACGGGCTCCATGGTGGCATTTAATAGGGTGACTACAAGATTGTTCGGAGCTTCGGACACTTTTGATTAATAAAATTTCACGGTGTGATGTATTTTAAAACAATTGGTTAGGCATGAACCAATACCACACTCGACACACCAGTAACGTGTCTGGACACGACGTTCAGGGCCACTTTTTGCGTGTCTACAAACATGACACTCCCTGTAAACCGATTTTCTTTTTGAATTATCTGTTTTTGGTATGTCCGCAACAAAATGTTTTTCGACCAACCTCAGTGGGTACTCGCCAACTCGATTAACTTTTATTATTGACCCAGGAATATGATACTTATGAACTAATTGTTTTATTACTTGTAAATGAAAATCTGTTAAACTACAATAATATTTTTTTTAAATTTTAATTTGTACATGGCATGGGCATTGATCAAAACGACATCGATTGTTCGAAAAGCAACTTTCTTATACCACTTTACTGTCTTTCGGACACACTGGACGAATGTTATCAGCATGTCCGACCTATCAACACCTCCCATATTTTTATTGTATTTAAGGACGCAATTGGGTTTCAACATGGGAGCTTTATTTTTCCAATTAGCTTTTCCCGTTTCCATCATTGATGCGTCGTGTGAAGTAGTCAACAGATGCACGTCTCTCTTGTCATGCCATTTCATGGCAAGTTGGCATCCAGCTTGTTTTGTGTCTACATCTCCTTTTTTGACTAATCCAAACGATGGCATGAATTTACGGGTTTTTTTTACAGTACCGCAGGCATTGGTCTGCTTGGTATGTAAATAATTAAATAAAAAAGGGCTAGTATACCAGTTATCTATATACACTGTATGGCCTTTTCCTAAGTAATCACCTAATAATGAAACAACCACTTTTCCAGAAATCCCCAATTGCTTCGACATAGTTTCTTCCATATTTGGTATTAGTATTTCCGTTTTAGCGCCAAAATAAATTACGAATTTTAAAACAAGTCCCGTTTTACAATCACATAACACAAAAAAATTTTACCAAATCTATGTCTTTTCGCTGGAAGATATTGTTTTATGCACAACCTGCATTTGAATAATACTAACGACTCGTCAATGCAAATATTCTCGTTTGGACAAAAATGTTTTTTAAACTGGCTACACACTGAGTCAACAAAATCTCTTACTTTGTATGTCGTGTCACCTGGTTGTTGTTTTTCATTATCCGAGAAATGAAGCATACTTAGGATTGATAAATACCTATCCCTTGGCATTATTTCTCCAAATATTGGTGTCGAAATGAACTTGTCTAATGACCAATATTTATGGATTTGACCCTTTTTGTTTGTTGCCGTAAGCATGGTCAAGGCAATGAACACGTAAATTTCTTCAACTTCAACATTTTTCCATTTGTGTAATCTGGAATTCGGAGCTAATATTGTTTTCAATTTTACAGTATCACAATATCGGTTAGTTTCAGTTGCTATATTACTGACAATGTCTCGACATAAAAATAACTCAAAATAATCTAATTCACAACTCTCTTCATTGAGGAATTCACAATCTCTTAAACCAGATTGTTCATTAAAATTGTGTACATCTGGTTGGAAGTTAATGCCACTTTCCCACTGGGGTGAGAAATTTGTAAAATTTATTTCACTGGGGGGATGTTCTTCTAATATTTCAGAATTGTCCATTTCACTCTCACTGTTTACCGGCGTTATACCCGTATGCTCTAAGTTCACCAAATTTTGGGGAATATAATCTTCATCGCTCATTGATAAATCTGAATCGCAATCCAGCGCAAAACTTTCGATTTCTTCGTCATTCATTTTTAAGCCTTAAAAAAACAGTATTTGTTCCAAAAAACACAAAATGATACGTAACAACTAAATAATTAGTGTCATTCAAATAATAAACATAAATAAAATACTAAATCGAAAGGGATCACTACACTAAAGGAAATGTTTACAAAATAAATGAAACAACGAAGTATTTCATCTAATGAATACTCCGAGTCGAGTATAAAATAATGGGCACCCTAAAATAAACAAATACACGCGCGGATATTATGTACACACAAGCGCGGATATCGTGTACAGACAAGCGGCAACGGACAGACGTCGCACATGGAAAGGATGACTAAGCTGTGTGCGAATTCCCGAAATGCAATATTACTAATAATTGGATGTTTGTCACGGAAAATTAATTAAAAATATTTCTGTAAGTAAAAAGGAGAATATTTTTAAAGGGAATTGTAGTAAACACTTGACTCTATAGTATGATAATTTTTCTTTTGGTTTTTTACCGTCAAATTAACGAAATACGTGGAGATAAACATGACGAATATTCTGAACTACAACGTGTAGTTGGTCGTACGCAGGGACCAATTTTCTTGCACTACACATTGTAGTTGGTCGTGGCCTCAGGTTTAATTTAACACGAAAATCTGAACATATCTTATGTTTAAGTTTTCTAATTTTTAGCTCAAATAATTATTCAAAATTATTGCATGTTTTTATAGGATTGATTCACATTGTAGTTCTTAAATTTTTGAAAGTGGTTTTCTGACTCCTGTTAATGTGGGCATTGAAGGATAACACCCCCTTCTGCCTGGGATATATTATATACAATCTCCATGGCCTGTTTTTTTAACCGTTGCGGGTTTGATTCCCGTTGATGCTCAGATTTTTTAAAAACTTTCTAATCTGGTTTTTACTTCAGGTTTATTAACACGTTCTCTGCCAACAAGTTTTGTCATAAAATAATTCTGAGGCCAAGTTGCGGTAACATGCGGAAGGCCCGCGTCAAGCAATCCCAGTAACGTTTAACACAGAACTCGTGACTGACAGCACTGAATGGCAAGTTAAAGTAGGTACTCAGTGTCAGCCACTGGTGACTGACATAGCCCCGCCCCATTGGAGTATTCCAGTGTCAGTCACCCGTGACTGACAAGGCGGTCAATGTGTTAAATACCTTTCTGTTGGTAGAGAGTTGGTGGTTGGTTGGTAGAGATTACAATGAAAGTGTAATACAATACAATATTTAAACCACTTTTTATATAAGATTACTGTTATATAAACAAAGCTGTAAAATATTTCTAGTATTGTTATAATTTATTGTTTTCTGTAATTTGCAGGTGTATCAAAATTTGGAGACGACCATTTTCTCAAGTCCCGAAGTCCTTTCGAGACCAAACTGGTGGCAGGAAGTAGTCAACTGGAAAACTTACGTGCCTTCCAAGTTTTAATCTTCATTGACCTATTCAATGTGTTGCTATTGGCAGCCCAGATGGGACTCAGTGGGGCACCGTTATACTTTGAATATGTGTTTATGTTTGTTTTCATTTTATTCATTTATTAATACCACAATCATTTTCAAATAGATTGAAGTTAACTATACTCATTTCAAATAAATATAATATTATTTCAAATAAACATCCAGGTTCAACATTTAGACTACTGCTATTCATTATTGTTTATGTGCGACCCACCATAAATAATACTACTAGGCGTATCCAGAAAGTAAGTGTACTGAGGCTCTCACGACCGGATGGATTTTATTTTCGACAGGTTGGCTACACTTCCGTGTAGCCTGACTCTTCCTCTCCGCAACGAGACCGGTTCGAGGTCAGTACGTTGAGAAGTGTCGACGCGACAACACGTTTCGAGAAAAATGTCAATCCAATCTCCCGCCAAGTGTGAAGTAAATAATGCCGGGCAAGAGTTTTTGAGGCGCTGCAAACTCCATGGAGATGAATTTCTCCGCTCCATCGTTACTGGAGATGAAACTTGGGTTGCACACTACACGCCTGAAACCAAAAGGCAGTCTCAACAGTGGCATCACACCTCTTCACCGTCCGCCAAAAAGTTCAAAATCACAATTTCAGCCAAGAAAATCATGGCATCCGTGTTTTGGGACTGTCAAGGCATAATTTTAATTGAATATATGCCTCAAGGGGAGACCATCAACTCTGCAAGATACTGTGAGACCCTAAAAAAATTGCGGAGGGCGATTCAGAACAAGAGGAGAGGCATGCTGACAAAGGGAGTCTGCCTGCTGCACGACAAGCCAGACCACACACGGCCAACGCCACGAAGGAACTGCTCGCCTCGTTTAAAT
Organism: Odontocerum albicorne; assembly: GCA_949825065.1. Classification (NCBI taxonomy): domain Eukaryota; kingdom Metazoa; phylum Arthropoda; class Insecta; order Trichoptera; family Odontoceridae; genus Odontocerum; species Odontocerum albicorne. The sequence goes on along the minus strand of OX463840.1, from coordinate 2,750,017 downwards.
GGGATGTCCTGAACCATCCCGCGCATTCTCCTGACCTAGCACCTTTAGATTACTATCTCTCTACTTCCCTGAAGCTGCGCATGGGTGGGAAAAGGTTTTCAACTGACGAGGAGGTAAAGGAGGAGGTGGAGAAGTGGACGGAGGGGTTGGCGGGAAACTACTTCGAGGAAGGCATCAAAAAGTTGATACCCCGCTTCACCACCTGCATTGAGAGGAATGGCGACTATGTCGAAAAATAGCGTACATATGTACTACGGTAACCACGTAATTTTTTTGTTTAAATAAAAAAGATTGTAACCTACAAAAATTCAGTACACTTACTTTCTGGATATGCCTCGTATCATCAGTCACTTCAATATCTGAATCGGGATCCATGAAGATTTTGAAAATGAAATGTAAAGTTAACAAATCACACAAAAAATTAAAAAAAATAAAATTCAAAAAGATTGTAGAAAAGTTATTAAAAATACAACATGTATTAAAAATGAATTAATTATTAATTTGGATAATGTTATAATAAGTTGATTTAGATGTACAGATCCACACAGCTCAGTACAAATCATGGCACAGGTACAAATCATGGCGCAGGTACAACTCTTGACACACAAGAGCTTAGTACGTAAGATTCAAACTTACTGATCTGATTTTTTTATATGGCTATCTTTAATTAGTTTTGTACTTTATTTTAAAGCATCTTATTAAGGGGATATTCTACTCTAGAGGCGTGAATTTCGGGCGTTTTTTCAGACTAAATAAAAAAAATTTAAATATTTTTTCTATCCATCTTTTACAGATTGTTTATTGATGATTTGAGAATTTACACAAAAAATTGAAAATTTAAGATGTTATCAGCTTGTCGTAAAAAAAAGGGGATAAGCTGGTCGACATGATTGGAGCCCTTACGTAAATCTAAAACAAAAATCATACACAGTTTCTTGATAATGTCATTATAGTTGGTACCAAAGAGAATTTTTTTTTTAATCTTAAAATGGTGGCTGTTTAAAAAAAATTCACTCTTTTCACCCTTTTTTTCAAATTTTAAAAAATAGTAATAAAAATAGTTTTGAATTTTCCAAGGTAGGGACGATATAAAAACATTTATCAAAGTTTTATACCAAATTTGAAGGCAATCGGTTGGATAGAACTTGAGATTTTATGTCGACCAGGTCGAAAAAAAGCGCGAATTCCGGCGCGACGTAATTGCTGCCTCATTTATAGCTATAACTTTGTAAAATATTGAGAATTTTTAAATTTCCTTTTAAGAACGTGTTCTTAAAGATCTAAATTTTAAGAATATGCAAAAAAAAACATTTTTTCAAATTTCTCGAGTAGAATATCCTTAAGAGAAATATTTATACAAGCCTGTAGAAAAAGGATAAAGATATTTTTTAAATCCATTTTTTGTCACTTAACAGAGCTGTGTTCCTTTCGGTTACCTTTTAAAATTAACCAAAGAAAAGGGGCCCATTCTGTATCGGCTAACAATATAGTATATAACGTATTAACAATGTGGTTTAGGGACATAGTTTAAACATATCACTCTTTTATAAATTTATATTTTTGTTAAAATTTTTATAAATACTCATTTTTATATATGATATAAAGTATTTTATTACAATAAAATGGTGTTTTTTTTTTAACTGAAACCTACTCCGACACTTTGAATGTTATTAAAAAAAAACCTGCGTATTTTAATCCTACAGTGCGCAATGATGCACATGTGAATCAGCCAAAGTTTAAATATTTATTTTTGTGTTGAGTGGTATAAACAACGACTCACGCGCTGTTACTAACATGATTCAATAATCTCCATGCTTTAAAACTACATAGGTTTAATAGAAAACTGTTTTACCGGTCAATTTGGCAGTTGAAGTTAGACTTGTTGCGCGTAGATGACTTTTGTGATTTTTTCCAGTTTGAAATCAAATTATTTTATTATTGGTGATCAAGGAAACCTTATTTTTTCCCTTTTATTCTTTAGTACATATGTGTAAAATAAGTGAAGTAAAATATATAATTTCATTTATATTATATCATATAATTAACTTACAAATGCGCAGTGATTCATATATGAACCATGCTCTTTTTTAAATATAAATATATAAAAACAAAAAAAAAAAAATATTTTTTATTTTTTCCATGTTCCAGTACATATTTAATGCATAAATATATTTTGATTTTTGAAATAAAAAATATCACGCATTGTAGGGTTAAGTACACACATAGAAAAAAACCTGAAGGTTGGCGGGTTAAAGTAAAGATAAAAAATTTGTTCATTGAAAGTTACTTTACAAGACTTTTTACTTAGTATGAAATAATTAATTGCCCATTAGACTACTCGGCTCAATTGAAAATAGATTGGTTTGTAAATATTTAATGGGTTTTCCAAGTTAATTATGTGTCACTCAGGTGCAGTACTCAGATTCAGTTCCAATGTTTATTGGGCCCTTTGCTAAATTCAATTGTAGCATATTCTTGCTGTTTTGTATGAAATAGGAGAATACTTGTATATTTACTTCATGAAATAGTAGCATATTATTGCTGTATGAAATAGGAATATACTTGTATATTTACTTCATGAAATAGTAGCATATTCTTGCTGTATGAAATAGGAATATGCTTGTTTATTTACTTCATGAAATAGTAGCATATTCTTGCTGTATGAAATAGGAATATACTTGTATATTTACTTCATGAAATAGTAGCATATTCTTGCTGTATGAAATAGGAATATGCTTGTTTATTTACTTCATGAAATAGTAGCATATTCTTGCTGTATGAAATAGGAATATACTTGTATATTTACTTCATGAAATAGTAGCATATTCTTGCTGTATGAAATAGGAATATACTTGTATATTTACTTCATGAAATAGTAGTATATTTTTGCTACATGAACTTGTAGCATATATTTGCTTCGATAATAATATTTTATATGAAAATATTTTTTAAGTTTTTATTTTATTTTTTAAGTACCTTTTATTTAATATGTTATATACATAAATATAATATTTCCTTTTTGGGCTAGGCCTAGAGGACAGTGTACTCTTTAGGAAAGTACTTTTGAGTGCCCTTGACGAGAGTTTGCTTTCTAAACAGCGCTATATAAATTGAACTACGGAGAGAATGAATGATGAAAGAATGAGTAAGTGAATATACAAGTCCGAAGTGCTATGTGTGCGTGGAAGAGGTAGACTGAAGAAAATAGACCAGATTTTGAAAGAAGGTAAAATGAGAAGTATGAATGTAAAGGAAAGTAATTTCGGTAGAAGAAAAACTTCAGGCATGGGGAGAGGTCAGTAATATAGAAATACAAGCTGTGTGGTAGAAATTTTTACCTCACTGTGCAAATGATTTTACTGGCTTCAATGAGTTACTAGATAACGTCGTCGAAGAAATTTGCAAAATTAGGAAAGAACTTGGATTCATTGAATTCGATAACTTTGAAAAATTAGAAAAGAACTTGGATTCATTGAATTCGATAACTTTGAAAAATTAGAAAAGAACTTGGATTCATTGAATTCGATAACTTTGAAAAATTAGAAAAGAACTTGGATTCATTGAATTCGATAACTTTTAAAAATTAGAAAAGAACTTGGATTCATTGAATTCGATAACTTTGAAAAATTAGAAAAGAACTTGGATTCATTGAATTCGATAGCTTTGAAAAATTAGAAAAGAACTTGGATTCATTGAATTCCATAACTTTGAAAAATTAGAAAAGAACTTGGATTCATTGAATTCGATAACTTTGAAAAATTAGAAAAGAACTTGGATTCATTGAATTCGATAACTTTGAAAAATTAGAAAAGAACTTGGATTCGTTGAATTCGATAACTTTGAAAAATTAGAAAAGAACTTGGATTCATTGAATTCGATAACTTTGAAAAATAAGAAAAGAACTTGGATTCGTTGAATTCGATAACTTTGAAAAATTTGCTTGATTTATTCAGAAGAGCTAAGCGAGAATAAGAATGATCTCCTCCAACTAGAAGAACAAAGTATCATCGATAGCTTTATGTGATGAAATGAAAAAGTCTACGCTCTATTAAAAAATCAATGCTCCAGTATTTTGCATACAGTAGTTTATCATTTAATTAAATATTCATTCAGTTAACCCTTCCTGTCCTGTGATGTGTAGCTATAGTTAGGAAAATGTAGGATGAGTCCTGTGACAGCTCACAAATTTGCCCCAATACAACCTTAATAACTTGCTATTTATTAGAATTGAGGCTTATATTAAAGTTTATAAAATAATTAAAGTTACTGAACATCGTTACAAGGTTGTATTGGGGCAAATTTGTGAGCTGTCACAGGACTCATCCTACATTTTCTGAACTATAGTACACATTGCTTTTAAAAACTTTAATATCTCTATAAATATAATAAATACTGGGTTCAGATTTTAGGTATTCCTCCGTAATACATTTACGCATTGAATGAAAAAATAATATTAATAATAATTAGCACTTATCGGTCACATCAGAGATATTTTGTGAAATCTGGAATAAATTCACCAATACAATCAAACGTGTGACGTAGGTATATTCATTCTAAAAAACCGCTATGGGTGAGAAGCGACGCTATTCACGTCTCACTACTTCGGTATATGGGAACGCAAGAAATAGAATCTCATTTCGTTTGCTTCTCTCGCTTCAGTAGCTCGCGGGCTTTCGTTTGAGGTGATCACTTTGCCCGCTTTGTGAACGTTGGCCGATGTTTTTTTTCATGTTTTCAGCAATTAAATTTCAATTATTATCACTTTTGACTTCAAATTTAATTAATTTAAGCGGTTGGCTATGAATATTCTTATTTTTCCGATTTTAAATCGTTCATTTTTACATGTGTATTGAATACATAACACCGGAAAGTGCAGATTTTTTAGCACAGGAAGGGAAAGGTTAATAAAACTTCATGCATATTTTTTAATTCTTTGATATTTTTAGCCTCTAATATAACTTATATGTAGTATATTATTTTCGAACTATTTTATAGTGGTCAATTAGAATTAATTCTATTGTATTCAATTTACACAATTTCACTTAGCGCATAATAATTACTTAAGGCTGAATTAATCACGTTGACTTAAGTTTTCCTGTACTCCAAATCATTATGAAATAATACAAATTGAAAATTAAAATTTTAGACTTAAAAAATAACATCCTAGGCAGTTACACTCTGCCTTAAATTCGGCACCAATTTCTTATTTAAACTTTTTTATTCATTTGAATATTGTGACTCACATACTAACAATCTTAACAAAATGGCTACAAAACAGAATATTTTCATTCTTTTACTTTTTTTAATAATAAATATTAAAGCACAAAAAAGTCACTCTCATAATTTGTTTACTTATCAGAATATGATGTAAATATATAATTTGTATTTTATAATAATTTTTTTCAAATAGACACATTTATTACATCTTGTTGAGATATGTTTTTAATAAATTTTAGGCAAAAATTTAGTGAATTCACAGACAGAATTTTAGTTCAAAAAGATCTGGAAGATCTCATCAGTGGTATAATACATCATTTAGTGATCAAGGGTGAAGTTAATTGTGTTTCGATCATATGTGATTCAGTTTATCTTAATTTATTCGAAGGGCAATGGTTTAAAAGTATTGAAAGACTTCCAATAATTATGGTAATATTTTTTATTTCTTTCAAATACCTGAATCATATTTGATGAATACTGCAACTTTGATGAGCGCTTTTATAACAATTTTGATGAGCACTGTTTCAGCAACTTTGATTAGTACTTTTGCAGTAGATCTCCGTCTCCTGGTATACGTTGTCAAACTCGTTCGAGGAGTTGTGTTTTTGGCACTGGCTTGCCTTTTTCTTATCTTGTTCATCTATAAAGAAATAATTAAAGAATATAAAAAAAACAACTAATTAAAAAATTCCGTAGTGTTCTCTGATCAATTTATAATTTGAAAATAAATACACACCATCACACTGCCTCCCTGTCGAGATAGGCAGAAAGGTGAGAGAGAACCAGATATTTCTATCGCTACAAAAAAAACATCTACGATATCTCTATATGAGTGAGTTTGGTGTCTATCCATGGCTTTATCCTACTCAGTTTCTGCTGGGCATGCTCGGGTATAACTCCTTGAGCATAAGAAGAGATCTGCGTCTCCTGGTATACGTTGTCAAACTCGTTCGAGGAGTTGTGAGCTGTCCAGCATCACTACAAAGATTAGCGTTAAATGTTCCTAACAATTACATTAGACTGCGCCGGCAAGAACTGTTCTCAATAACATACGCAAGAACGGGTCTTTCAGCCGCTATGCCTGTTGGAAGGGCCTTAACTCTTCTGAACGGGACTGCTTCGGATATTGACATATTTCATATCACATTAGCAAAAGCAAAAGTAAATTTTCTTCTAAGATTGAGTGTGTTAGAAAGCATTCATCAATGTATTTAAGTAACTTTGAATATATGTGTATGTACGTGTATGTTTGTATCTATAATATATATGTATGCATATACATCATTTTTCTTTTTTTTTATATAATTTTTTTAATGTTAATAATTCTTGCATTTTTCAATGTAATTGGGCTAAGTCTGTTTTGAAAAAATAAATAAATAAAACTTTGTTGAGTACTGTTACAACTTTGATGAGCGATGTTACAGCAACTTTGATGAGCGTTGTTACAGTAACTTTGATGAGCGCTGTTACAGCAACTTTGATGAGCGTTGTTACAGCAACTTTGATGAGTGTTGTTACAGCAATTTTGATGAGTACTATTACAGCACCATTGATGAGTACTGTTACAGCAACTTTGATGAGCGCTGTTACAGCAACTTTGATGAGCGTTGTTACAGTAACTTTGATGAGCGCTGTTACAGCAACTTTGATGAGCGCTGTTACAGCAACTTTGATGAGCGTTGTTACAGCAACTTTGATGAGTTTGTTACAGCAATTTTGATGAGTACTATTACAGCACCATTGATGAGTACTGTTACAGCAACTTTGATGAGCGCTGTTACAGCAACTTTGATGAGCGTTGTTACAGCAACTTTGATGAGTTTGTTACAGCAATTTTGATGAGTACTATTACAGCACCATTGATGAGTACTGTTACAGCAACTTTGATGAGCGCTGTTACAGCAACTTTGATGAGCGTTGTTACAGTAACTTTGATGAGCGCTGTTACAGCAACTTTGATGAGCGCTGTTACAGCAACTTTGATGAGCGTTGTTACAGCAACTTTGATGAGTACTATTACAGCAGCATTGATGAGCACTGTTACAGCAACTTTGATGAGCACTATTACAGCAACTTTTAAATCTAAGTAGCATGCTATTCAAGTATTCTATACAAAAAGTAGTAATGGTATTAATTTACTAGTTAAAATTAACCAACATGTCTGTTCGCTAGGAGACTCACTCGGTGACTAATCGTCATGTAGCATGGCGAGAAACGTGCAGTAAGGCCATTGCGATAGTATGCGGTGTGTTGGTTTGCTAGGATATGCTACCTAGTTCGCAGCGTAGCTCTAAGCATCAAGCGAGGCTCCTACATGTGTGGCCGAGGCATTAGACACTTTTTGATCATTTATTCACTCTACATAGATAAGCCATCAACAGCTCGCGGGCTGCACAAAATACCCAGGTAGTCTGCGGATTGGCCATGTCTGTCTTACACACATAATTTAGAAGTTAATTAAAGATATATTTTTATATATTATTTGTAAATCATCCTATATCATTTTCAATTAAACTTTTGTTTGATTTTAGATTGTAGTGAAAGATTCTGAAGACTTATTGTCGCCTAACTATGTAACTTTAGAATCTATTCGCCAAGTACGGAAAGAAGGCTGCAGGGTTTACATTATACTTATTGCAAATGGCATACAGACATCGCGGCTTCTTAGGTTTGGAGACAGGTAATCTATGATTTCCTTCTTTAACATAATATTTATTTTTTTAGTTTAAATTTTTCAAGGGCGGTTACAAAAATTATAAGCTTTAAATTTGGAACCCTTTGGAGATTGGAAATAAAATTAACAGAGTAAAAAGTATGCAAAAAAAAAATTTATTACATACTTGTGGTGTTATCCTATTTTATTAAATTTGGAACTCCTATCATAAAAATCAAATTAACAGAGTAGAAAGTATGCCAAAAAAGTTAATTATGTACTTAGTGGTGTCATCCTATTTTTTTTTAATTTGGAACCCGTATCATAAAAATTAAATTAACAGAGTAGAAAGTATGCCAAAAAAGTTAATTATGTACTTAGTGGTGTCATCCTATTTTTTTAAATTTGGAACCCGTATCATAAAAATTAAATTAACAGAGTAGAAAGTATGCCAAAAAAGTTAATTATGTACTTAGTGGTGTCATCCTATTTTTTTAAATTTGGAACCCCTATCATAAAAATTAAATTAACAGAGTAGAAAGTATGCCAAAAAAGTTAATTATGTACTTAGTGGTGTCATCCTATTTTTTTAAATTTGGAACCCCTATCATAAAAATTAAATTAACAGAGTAGAAAGTATGCCAAAAAAGTTAATGATGTACTTAGTTGTGTCATTCCCTATCATAAAAATCTTTGAACCCCTATCATAAAAATCAAATTAACAGAGTAGAAAGTATGCCAAAAAAGTTAATGATGTACTTAGTGGTGTCATCCATTTTTTTTTTAAATTTGGAACCCCTATCATAAAAATCAAATTAACAGAGTAGAAAGTATGCCAGAAAAGTTATTTATGTACTTAGTGGTGTCATCCTATTTTTTTTAATTTGGAACCCCTATCATAAATATTAAATTAACAGAGTAGAAAGTATGCCAAAAAAGTTAATGATGTACTTAGTGGTGTCATCCTTTTTTTTTAAATTTGGAACCCCTATCATAAATATTAAATTAACAGAGTAGAAAGTATGCCAAAAAAGTTAATGATGTACTTAGTTGTGTCATTCCCTATCATAAAAATCTTTGAACCCCTATCATAAAAATCAAATTAACAGAGTAGAAAGTATGCCAAAAAAGTTAATGATGTACTTAGTGGTGTCATCCATTTTTTTTAAATTTGGAACCCCTATCATAAAAATCAAATTAACAGAGTAGAAAGTATGCCAGAAAAGTTATTTATGTACTTAGTGGTGTCATCCTATTTTTTTTAATTTGGAACCCCTATCACAAAAATTAAATTAACAGAGTAGAAAGTATGCCAAAAAAGTTAATGATGTACTTAGTGGTGTCATACCATTTTTTTAAATTTGGAACCCCTATCATAAAAATTAAATTAACACAGTAGAAAGTATGCCAAAAAAGTTGATGTACTTAGTGGTGTCATCCTATTTTTTTTTAATTTGGAACCTCTATCATAAAAATTAAATTAACAGAGTAGAAAGTATGCCAAAAAAGTTAATGATGTACTTAGTGGTGTCATCCTATTTTTTTAAATTTGGAACCCCTATCATAAAAATTAAATTAACAGAGTAGAAAGTATGCCAAAAAAGTTAATGATGTACTTAGTGGTGTCATCCTATTTTTTTAAATTTGGAACCCCTATCATAAAAATTAAATTAACAGAGTAGAAAGTATGCCAAAAAAGTTAATGATGTACTTAGTGGTGTCATCCATTTTTTTTAATTTGGAACCCCTATCATAAATATTAAATTAACAGAGTAGAAAGTATGCCAAAAAAGTTAATGATGTACTTAGTGGTGTCATCCTTTTTTTTTAAATTTGGAACCCCTATCATAAATATTAAATTAACAGAGTAGAAAGTATGCCAAAAAAGTTAATGATGTACTTAGTGGTGTCATTCCCTATCATAAAAATCTTTGAACCCCTATCATAAAAATCAAATTAACAGAGTTGAAAGTATATAAAAAAAGTTAATCACATACTTAGTGGTGTCATCCAATTTTTCAAAAATTGGAACTCTTATTATAAAAATCAAATTAATAGAGTAGAAAGTATACAAAAAAGTTAATCGCATACTTAGTGGTATCGTCCTAATTTATCAAACTGGTAAAATACGTATTTTATGATTAAATTTAATCTACATTTTTCCATTTTGTACAAACCTTACAAAGCAGTTCGATAACACTACCACCCACCCTGTTATGGGTACTAAATAAGTTCTCATCCAACACGATCTATACTGGAAGATAAAAATCTTAGCTTTCAGTAATTTCTAAAGGAATCTCCATTTAACCTTACTATTGGTACATCTGTAGGGTACCCACGTCCCTAAATATTGTTAATATGCAGGGTCAACGACCGATGAATCAACCTCTGGATATCTACAATTGTCACATACCAGAAACGTCAACACTGTTTACACGCAAATAATATTTACATCGCATTCCAAGGTAGAAAGAGAACATATCACGCCGTCTCGCCGTTTCGACAATAAATATTCTACCCACTGTAGTATCCGCAGCGCTTGCGACCACCTCAACACGCGCAGAAGTGAGATCGAGATATACCGCGGACGCAGTCACGCGTCCCGTTCTGAAATTCTATATATACCTACTTATCGATGAATAAAGGCACTTGTTATTATTCGCTTGACCATTCATTTCTGTGTATTATTTACCGACTATTCACTCTCACTTTTATCGCATTCCTGAATCGACGTATTTTATTTTAAATACAAACAAATCAAAATCATCACGACGTATCAAATTAAGCATCCCGCTAAACATCTATGGACCAATTTGCTAATCTATTCTAATGATGTCAAAGTATAGTATTGCAGCATTAAAAAAATTCTGCAAAAGTACTGGTAACTTGGTGGGCTGTTTGATCTTCAGACTTTTACTGCCCAGTGAGTCATTTTCCTTCTGTTGTTGGAGCAAAAGTTCTTCGTTGTTACTATTCTTTTCACTCTCAGATGTATAACTGCTGGAGTAGGAGTTCGTTCTTCATCACTAAGTGATGTATACTCCAATGACAGGTGTCCTCAAATATTTCATAACAGGTTAAATTGGAGTTAAATTCTTGTTACATACATATTTTTTTTATAATGCCGTTCTACAAGGATACTTTGTACAATTCTATAGAAATAAATTATTAAAGACATTTAAATAAATAATAATAATAATAAATAAATAAATATAGGTTTATTGATAGCAACATATTATGTACATAATATATTTAAATACACTTAAAAAAACTCATAAATTGTAGAAAATACATTAAAAGGTCTGGGCTCATCTAATAACATCCCCTCGGCCAAGATACACCTCACCAATATAAGGCGAGTCCAGCCACGGGGACACCAAATGTTTTTCAGCCCACACCCTTGCATATGTAGAATAAAAAGAAAAAAAAACAGAAAATAAATAGATGGCAGAAAAAAAAACAAATACCACTTCAGATTAATTCAAACAAACAGATAAAGGTTCCCTGACAGCAACACAATGTGTACATATATATTATAAACACATTCCGAGTATCGTACACATATCTCAAAACAACAAATTGCGGAAAACACATTTAAGATAGAAGATATTAAAAGGTCCGGGCTTATCCCACAAACATTCCCCCGGCAGAGATACACCCCACTAATGTAGGGCGAGTCTGATCGCAAGGACATCGGGGGGATTTCAGCCCACACCCCTGTACATCTAGACTAAAAAAACAAAATATATGGCAGAAAACAAAATAAAAAGTAAACCCACATATACCCCCTCAAGTTAACTGTCAACAAGAACGAAAAAAAGAAAAGCCTCAAAGGAGTCCAAATTTTATAAAAGTAAAATGACAAATGATAAATGATGTTCACACATAAAAACCACAACACAACACATGGAAATAATTAAGCAGTAATATTAAAATGAAAGTTTCAGTTGATAAAGTTGTAAAAATGTTACGAATTTTGTATACGAGTAGATAGATAAAGGAATCGTTACTAGAAGGGTAACAAAGTTCAATGAACACGGAGCAGGAACATTGTTTATCAAGTCGTAACAATACTGCATAAGAAAGTTTAAAAAACAAGGTCTACACCAAAGGTCGGCAACCTGATAAATGCACTGCACAGTATGAATTTAAACAGTCATCACATAATACAGTCAACTCTCAATTATCCGTGGTCACGTTTACTAGTTGTGGATTTACCGGGGTAGTAAAAAGTTTCAAATTTTTTTAATAATATTTCGAAATATTTTTAGGTTGTTCTGAAAAGAAAATATTGGCCGATTTTAATATCATATTATTTCGAAAGTTAAAGTTAGCTAGGAAATATTTGTTTTTGTTTGAACTCTGTTACTGTTGAAAACAACTATACTCAAAAAAATCTAGCATGGTCCCTGTGACGTTCAATATATCATGTCTCAAAGGGATGGGGTAAAATCGTTTTTTTTTTACAAATCGAATAGTTTTTTTATAAATCGGAAAATTGTTTTTTTCTATACTGATGTTTTAATTCCTAATTTTCATTATACTGAATTTCTAATGTATTGTATGATTCGTATCTATCTTTAAATAGGCCAAGATTCACCATGAATTAATACTAATTATGAACATTTAATTTTATGTATAAAAAAAATTAAAATCCTATTATCGTATACCCCATCTCTAGCCAATGCAGACTAACGTAGTGACTTTTGACAAACGTCGCCAAATATTATTTGATTTGTTAACAAACTGACATATTTTTGCTAATTTGTAACAACATGTTTTAATTTGTCTAAATAACTTACTATTTATTAGAATCGAGACTTATATTAAAGTTGATAAATTAATTAAAATTACTGAACATCGTAACAAGGTATTGAGGCAAATTTGTGAAACGTCACAGGAGAGGTATTTATCTGAATTCAAAATATTAACAAGTTGTACTACATAACTTTACCTCATCTGCCTTACTCACCTGATCTATCACTTTTTACTGCAGAAAAAAATCAATAACAAAGAAGCAGTAGAAAATGCTTTTAAAGAATTCTTGGATTTACTTATTATTTTTAAATTTTTATTAGTTATTCGTCATCAAAAATTCTCAAAATCAGATACTTTGATTAACAAAGTTTATTTAATCTTTATAGTAGTTATGTTCTGAAGGTTTACACTTGCTATTATTTTCGGAACAAACTAATATTTAAAATGTAAAAATATTTTTTCATTTTACTATGTACTAAAGGGTCTTTTAAATTAAGCGGTTTTTTTAATTATTTTTTTTTTAAATTCTAGAATAAAACGCACAATTTGCTTTGATTTCAAAAAAACTTTTTATTGGTCATTGAAGTATAACGTATGACATTTGAGCACAAAAATAAACAATATCTGTCAAATGTCTCTTGCAGCTTCACAAATGTTCACTCTTTTGTAAAATTTTTCGATGATATTTGGCCTAATTACGGTTCTAACTCACCAATAACACTAATAATTTCGTTCTTCAGCTCAGGAATTGATCGGAAGTCATTCTTATAGACCTAGTTTTTCACATAACCCTAAAGAAAATAATCCAACGGTGTCAAATCACATGATCTTGGTGGCCAATTAACATCCCCGTTTACGGAGATTATAATACATAAAATAATTCAACAAGTTGAACGCGTTGTTGTATTGTATACGACTCCATTTTTATAAATGTCATACATTACACTTCTCAAATATCACAAGACCCAGGCAAGTTCGTGACGCCATCTGTGTTTTATCCAAGAATTAAAAAAAACCGCTCAATTTAAAAGACCCCTTACAAAATTTACTGTTGAAATTGATATCTAATAGGAACTAAAACTGGATAGTCTCCACCAAAAAGAAAATCGGAAAAAATAACGGAGTTTTGAAAAACGAGTTAAGGAACATTTAAGATGCCTGAACAACAATAATTTTTCAGAGTTCGCTAACCACCTAATTGAAAACAACCATTCGTTCGATACGCTTCTCTTGAACCCTACAAAATCGGTTATGATTGTAATGGGTACAAGACAACAAGTCGAAAAGTTGAACGAGCCCTTGGAAATAAAGATTGGTAACGCGACTGTGCCTACAGAGAGCGTGATGCGTAATTTGGGTGTGTATATGGAATATGACTTAAGATTCGAGGCTCACGTTAGAACTAAATTACAATGGGCTTTTTCGCGGCTTAAAAATATTTATCGCATCCGTCAAAACCTATCCATTGAGGCTAGACGTAGAATAATCGACGCGCTCATTATCCCAATAGTCGAGTATGGTGATTGCATCTATGGACCGTGCCTTCTAAGGAGAACCGAACGGAAATTGCAAAATGCTTGCTGTAGGTATTGTTTCAACATTCCCCCCAGAAGACACATCATCCCTTTTTTGAGAGCTTTTAAAATTATTGACATGAAACAAAGACGGTTTCTTCACTTAAGCGTACTCATGCATAAAATTACCAGTTCAAAAATGCCACTTTATCTCTTCGAAAAACTGAATTGGTCTAGAAACTTTCACGGCTACGAGACTAGAGGCAGAGAGACTTATCCCAATATCTTTTACTTATCCCAAACCATAACCTAACACTGTTCAGGGGATCCTTCTCATACTCAGCCAGCAAATGCTGGAATGAGTTGCCCCAGGCCTTGAAGGAGCGGGTGAATAGTTATACCTTCAGAAATGCTCTAAAGCATTATCTTCTGGGTGGTTAATGGGTTTCTTAGTGGTTAATGGGTCTCTTGCTTGCTTTTCTTTTCTTATTTTCTTTCTTTTCTCTCTTTTCGCTGGTGGTGAATCGAGGATTGTGCATACGTGTTTGTGCGTCATTTCCTCATTAATTCTTTTAAAACTGCTTATCTATTTCAATGTATTACTGCCTAACTATTTCAATGTTGTCTCAACTATCTTACTTCCCATTTGTCATTATGTAAAATTTGGACTCCTTTGAGGCTTTTCTCTTCTTTTTTTTTCTCGTTCTTGCTGACAGTTAACCTGAGGTGGTATATGTGGGTTTACTTTTTATTTTATTTTCTGACATACGTTTTTGTTTTTTTTTTTCTTTTTTATTATATTTATTCTTTAATCTAGATATGCGGGGGTGTGGGATGGAAGCCCCCTGATGCCCTTGCGGTCGGGCTCGCCCTACATTGGTGGGGTGTATCTCGGCCGTGGGAATGTTTGTGGGATGAGCCCGGACCTTTTGGTGTACTCTCTCTTGAATGTATTTTTTTCTTTTTTTGTCATCTACTATATTTATTTTCTGTGTTTATTTTTTTGTATATATTCCTGTTTCTACGTGTTTAAGGGTGTGGGCTGAAAAACATCTGGTGTCCCCGTGGCTGGGTTCGCCCTATATTGGTGGGGTGTATTTTGGCCGAGGGGATGCTATTAGATGAGCCCAGACCTTTTGATAGCTTCTGTGTCTGATGTATTGTCTGCAATTTATGTGTTTTAGAAGTGTTATTCAGGTGTGATCTTGTACATACTATGTTGCTGTCAATAAACCTAATATTTATTTATTTATTTTATTTTATTTATATTAATCGTGGTTTGAGGATTCTACATATAAACCGAGGGGGATTGCATCTTGACAATTTGGAAATTCTCGAGATTAAAAATCTATAAAATTAAGTCTAAATATCATCAATAACCAAACTAATTTTAATAATAGCCCTCTGCTTAATATGTTTCCTATTTAAAATCCTCCCCTGTCTTAAAGATTCACTTTCACATATTTTTTCCCCGCCCCATTCACCATTGTATTACACTCTCCCCACTTCACTCCCCTACCTACCCTCTTTTATATTAGGTTATTTACACTTGTACAGAATATATTTTAGCAACTTAGTTTATATTCACCTGACGAAAAGACGGTGGTCTTCGAAACTAGTTGTGAACCTTAATTAAACCTGTGGTGAACACAAAAATATAAAATAAATTTTTTATTTTACTTATTTTTTCCTTTTATGATAAAATGGCACTACAAAGTGAAACTATAGTCTTTTCGAAGATTCATGAAATAATAACGGAGTTCTTTAAATTAAGCACTACATAAATCAATAAACTGTTATTTATTTAATAAACTTAGCTTAACGTGTTCCCCGCGGGGAGCACAAACGCCTGTGATCTGACGACAATCCAAGTTTCAAATCACAAATACTTAAAAAAAATGACACAAAACCGGAATAAAAATTGAACTAAAATTTAAAATAATCTTTATTCTAGCGACATCTCTGAAAACCTTGTCAAATAATATATTAGTTTATGAGATATTGTTGAATAAACAGAGCGCCGAATTTTTTTGGTTTCTCAATATTTCCAGCATTAACGACCTGTCGCGCGGATTGAGTCCTGCGATGAGTCTCTCGTACGTAAATAAACATTACTAAGTCTCTCTTACGTAAATAAACATTACTAGTGCTATATGCATTTGATTGGGTGAGTGTCATGAAGCATTGATTTGATCGTAGCATTCCTTTGTTTATTTTACGTAATGTTAAGTTTATCTCCTTTATTTAATGAGTCTCCTTAAGAGTAATGACTATTACTTATTATCAGAAAATTACTTAAGTGTCATGTTTACTTGGTGTTGTAATCAAATATCAGTGGTTCTAAACAAAATATGTGTTTAAACTTAGAAATTAAAAAAAGCTGAAATTGTGCCGCGCACAGGATTCGTGGAATTTGATTTTTAATGCGGTGAACAGGTTAATACAATAAACTTAGCTTAACACATTCACTGCGTATAAAATGTCATACAGAGATGTTGAAAATTCGTGAATTTTTGAAAACCCATAACTTTGTTAAAAATCAAATTCTACTTTCTATTGAAACATCATATACAAGTGTATTCCTTCGTGTCTTCAAAACACATGAAACCGGCGACGAATCCTTATCGGGAGACGTTTATGTGTGCACTAAACATTCAAGGCTATTTTGTATGGACACGGGAGCCGTGTTCGACGCAGTGAACGTGTTAAAGAGAAGCTACGTAACAACATTAATTAAACTGCATAAGATATAAAATAGATATTTTTTAGTAGGGACTTCACAATGTTCTCAATCTTTAGTCTAGTGAGGATGCAACAAATATCTCATACCTCCCGTTGGCGATTTCTGATGTAGTTTCTTTATCAAGACATCCATTTATACTTATAACTGTTTTATTATTTTAGATATCGAGTTATTGATACCAGAGCCAAGTTCATCATATTACATGATTTAAGACTTTTTACCAAAGATCTTCATTTCATCTGGAAGAGAATCATAAATGTGGTTTTTATTCGCCATCACACAAGTACTCCGAATAAAATGAATGGAAGTTCATGGTTTGAATTATCTACAGTGCCCTTTCCTTCGCCAATACGAGATGTATTCGTGCCCAAAAGAATACAGATTTGGAAAACTAATACAATATATAAACCTGTATCGCTTTTCGTTGATAAGACATTAAATATACAAGGGCATTCACTTCAAATTGTTACATTCCAATATGTACCTGCCGTGGTGAAAATTCCTCGTTCGAGCAACAAATTGGATAGTAAATTATTTACTGGAATGGAAATCGAGGTACTTTCTTATCCATTGCTTTTAATTTATAATAAAACATGCAACGTATAGGAATATCTTATTTTTAAACTTTCGTAAAAAATATTAAATTTAGCCCTTTATAAGGCAAGTTTTTATTTTTGAGATATTGAGTTTTTTTGTTGAATAAATCATTATGTGTATCAAATCAACTTTATTTCTGTGTATCAAATCAACTTTATTTCTTTGGAAATGTGTTTTAAAAATAATTTTTTTTGGAAATGAGGCGGTCGCATATGAGACCTGTGCCCATTTCAGGGGGTCATGTCAGTGGCCGCACAAGTGACCAATGAATGTTTAGGTAATAATATCTAAGTTTAGGTTGTATTAGGAAATAACACTCTTATATGAGATATAATGAATGGCGATTTACGTATAATACCTATTTACATATTTGACAATAAATTGACCGGATGTTTAGATCGTTGCTACTGAACATGCAGCTAACTTCACGACGATCCGTCTTAAATAAGACCTCTGCCCGTCCACTACATTTGCCAATTTGACATTTGTGTTACTTAAAAACGTTTCATTAAGAAAATGAATCCTTATACATATAACCATAAGGGTGGTCGCATATGCCACCCATTTCTGCTTATGCCCGTTAAAGGGTTAAATGAGTTTGATTTTGTTTTAAATAAGCAATCCACCCAAACTAGGATAATTTGTGCCACCAAATTAAAGTCATTATGCAATTATATGAGTCAATATAATGAAACTAATTTTAAAAAAATGACAATTCTAGATGATTAAAAAATTTAACAATCGATCTTTAAATGGAGAAGTTCCTTAAAGATGGAAGAAAGGCAACCTTCATTATACGCGGTAAAGATATGGCTTTTAGTAAATCAAATCTGTCTCGCAAACGACAACCGAAAAATACACAATCTATAGTTTCATAATCCAAACCACACTCGCAGCAGGGATTATCACAATATCTACAATACCCATTCTGTAAAGGTGACTAGCCACCACGCAGTGGTCCATCTGTAAACGATACATGACAGACACTTCTATATTATTATATCAAACCAAAGGGATAGATTGTTGGATTGATTTATATCTAGAGCCCTTATACTCGTATAAACCGGTTATATCCCAATCCAACGCCCATCTGTGCCAAGTCTCATGTTTAATTTTATTTAAAAGATCAGTAAATATTAACAAATAATGTAGATATTAAAGGTGAAGGAGATATACAAAGATATATTATTTTCTTTTTGGAAGCAATATTAGAACCAACATAATTTAATGTATATTTTATAATGCTTTTAGTCATCATCATTATCGCCACTATGCCATGCCCCTATTGGGGTAGGCAGAGAACATATCTTCTCTTTTATTTATTTTTTTAAATTTTTTTTTAACCTGGCGAGTTTATTGCCATGTGGCAATCTCTTCCAACCAACCAGAAAGATGTTTTTATAGGCTCTAAGTGTTAACCAGACCGGAATCCTATTTAAAAAAATCTGGGTTCCAGCGGGGATCGAACCCGCAACCTCCAGATCGGCAGACAAGTGTCTTACCACCAGGCCACGGAGGTCGTCATTATTACCTTAACATACATCTTTCATGCATCTTGTAATGTATACTCTCAAATTTTTAAGATTTTTTTATTCTTCTATTTTTCAGAATTTGATTTATTTGGTCTTGCCATTATAATACCTTCTGTCATTTTTTTTTGGATATCTCTACATTTTTTCACTATAAATATCTCTACTTTTTTCACTATAAATATCTCAACATTTATTCACTATAAATATCTCTACATTTTTTCACTATAAATATCTCAACATTTATTCACTATAAATATCTCTACATTTTTTCACTATGAATATCTCAACATTTTTTCACTATAAATATTTCATCATATTAATCATACCAAATAACTATTTTGAATACCATAATCTGTACAGATGTAGGGATAATCTCCACAAAAAAAAATGTCAGATAAAAAATAAAACAAAGCACACAACTAAAATACAAAAAAGCAAAAATTTAAGACATAAAATAAAAGTGTAAACAATTAAAAAACTCAATAATAAATAATAAACTGCATAATTCAATAAAATTTACCATTTAACGTGATGCACCCACCCATTTGCATAAACACTGCGCCCAAATAATAATCTGCAAACACATCGTCGACCGGTATTTCCGGTCGATAATGTATTCACAATTTTGGCCAGTTTTATTTTCTGGTACGTATTATGTAGGCAAATACATTTTACATTTTAAAATACTATTAACAAAATTCAGAATATTTTGTTGTCCCTGTTATTCTGTAACCTCAGATAATCAAGACTCAAAACTGTATTAGTAATCTTATGCAAAATTTAAATAACCTTTGCATACTTTAATTAACTTTGAACCAAAGTGTAAATAAAATATTTTTATATTCATAACAATTGTTTTTTTTTTGCAGATTATGCGTGCGTTTGCCACAGTTATGAATTTCATACCTAAAGTTTATGAGCCATTGAATGCAAATATAGAGCAATGGGGTCACAAACAATTGAATGGATCATTTTCAGGTCTACTGGGAGAAATGGTGAATGGAAAAGCAGATATTGCTTTGGGAAACTTGCATTATACACCCTATCATCTTCAACTCACAGATCTGACAATTCCTTACCTTACTGAATGTCTAACATTCTTAACACCCGAATCTTTGACAGATAATTCATGGAAAACTTTGATTCTTCCTTTCAAGTTAGTTATATTTAGTAATAATATAAATTATTTAAATGAATCATTGTTTTTTCTACTTAAGATATGACCAACGTTCCCCCTAATTTTTTTATTGTGTGTGCGGCCCATTAACATATGTGCAAGAAAATGTGCAAGAAAAAAAGAGGGAAGTAAAAAATTTGAAACACCAATTAAATAACATGAAGACATCTGAACAAGGGATAATTCATGAAGTCTTTATTCGAAATACGTAATATAATATGGTGTTTCCATATTCCGCACACATCTCAAAGAAAAGAACCTGAGAACCCATCATAAAATAGCAAATAAAATATATAATCGCGCAAAACAAAATATGGTTACAAGTTCCTTTCTTTGAGTGTGTGCGGACAATTTTTAACAGATGTGCGGCAGCACACGCGCACACCTTAGAGGAAACATTGGATATGACCCAATACAGTTTCAAGGTTTTCACCTCATCATTAGGGAAACTCAAACAAGACTAAATTTTGCTTGGACTGCCATCAGCAGACTGGGCATATCTAATGGTAAAAATTCAGACTTCTAACGATACAATTACAGACTGTGGTTTGGAGGTTGAGTGAGGCAGGAGATGACTTCAGTCAGCATCGGCAAGACATATGTTATGTGTTGACATATGTTATGTGTTGTTGGGAACATATGTTATGTGTTGATCAAGGCTTTATCTCAATGCAACTGACCTAGATATTTTCAAGGTCATATCTCTAATCTGTCCAATTTATTTTTGTAATGAATTACATGAAAGAATTTTGTATCATCGTTAGAAAATATGTGATTTCCTATAAAAATGACTAGACATTTTAAAATAAACTAGAGTTTTCGTTAAGGTGGATTTATGTTAGTAAAGTCTTTCTTTATTCAAAAGACCTTCCTGTCTTTCATACACAGAAATTATCGTAGTCAGCACATAAATATTTATATACACCACTGTTGCTAAGTACTTCATTTCTGCTTTTTTTAAATAACAAAAGTTTATAGAGATTGAAGTTAGCGCTAAAGACTGGCTTTATATATATTTGGAAAGAAAGGTTATTATACTCAAGAAAATGTAGCATGTTCCCTGTGACGTTTGAAATGTCATGTCTCAAACGGATGGGGTAAAATAGTTTTTTTTTACAAATCGAATAGTTTTTTTATAAATCGAAAAATTGTTCTCTTAACTGATATTTTAATTCTTAATTTTCATTATACTGACTTTCTTACGTATTGTATGATTTGTATATATCTTTAAATAGGCCAAGATCCACTATGGATTAATACTAATTACGAACATTTAATTTTAGGTATAAAAAAATTGAAAATCCAATTATCGTATACCCCATCCTTAGCCAATGCAGACTAACATAGTGACTTATGACGAATGTTGCCAAAAATATTATTTGATTTTAACAAGCTGGCATATTTTTGCTAATTTGCAACAAGATGTATTAATTTGTCATTATTGTTAGTTTTATGTAATGTATTTACCTAAATAACTTGCTATTTATTAGAATTGAGGCTTATATTAAAGTTAATAAAACAATTAAAATTACTGAACGTCGTTACAAGGTTGTTTTGGGGCAAATTTGTGAAATGTCACAGGGACCATGCTACATTTTCTTTAGTACAGTTATATTTTTTATGATTTGCTCAGTTTTAAGTACGAGTATATTGATAGGTATCATTAAATATATGATTTTTAATATGTTTAGGTAAGGTCATACCGTTATCTTAAATGGAAAAAACAGTCTCTTCTTCTTCTTCTTAGACTTTTTATAGACTCAAGAATCTGTTACTGCAGGATTGTCCTCTTGTGATGCTGAGCTCTAGCTATCTCTCCATCGTTTCGGGGGTCTCCTTGGTGGACCCCATCCATCCGGCACCCCATGCAGAGCTATGTATGGAATTCTTGTGGAATTCATTCTCTGTACATGTTGGTACCAGTATCGTCAACGATGTCGTCCCCATCTGACCACATATTGGACCTCACAGACCTCTCGGATTGTGGTGTTCCTTACATGATCACGCAAAGTCTTCCCAGCAACAGCGCATAGAGTTCTCATTTCTGTTGTCCTTAGCATACTTTTTGTCCTGACAGTGTCCGCCCTCGCTTCGATGCCATATGTGAGGATAGGTCGCATACAGGTCTTATAAATGCGTACCTTGCTATCCGTTCTCATATCTTTATTCCTCCATATGACATCTCTCAGGCAGCCCGCCACAACTGCAGCTTTATCTACCTGAGGCCTTACTTCTCTGGGGAGGTCATGAGAGCTGAGCAGTTCACTGCCGAGATATCTGAACTGGGTTGCTTGTTCAATTGGCTTGTCACATACTGAAATTCTGCACTCTAGCGGGTCTTTGGAGAATGTCATACACTTGGAAAAAACAGTGGTTAAGTTAAATTAATTAAAATGTCTTTGAACCTTCATAGTATTAACACCTTAACTATAAATAATATATTTATTTTGGATTATTACTGAAGATATTTTAACATTTTAGATTATACATGTGGGTTGCAGTGTTAATTGTATTGTTTACAATTGGATTTATATTTTATTCATTGGCACTATTTCATAAAAAAATTAATGAAAATATTAAGGAGGAAAATAAATCACTCAATTGGTACAAAGAAACAACTTCACATAAAGAAAATGTGAACATTAAAAGAACCCGTAAGTTGTTAGAAAATGTAATTTTGAAAAGTTTTTCTTAATATTCAGTCAACACGTTCAATTACACTAAAGAAACTATAGGATGGTCCCTGCGACGTTTGAAATGTCATGTCTCAAAGGGATGGGGTAAAATAGTTTTTGTTACAAATTGAATCGTGTTTTATAAATCGAAAAATTGTTTTTCTCTAAACTGACATTTTAATTCCTAATTTTCATTGTACCGACTTTCTAATGTATTGTATGATTTGTATATATCTTTAAATAGGCCGAGATTCACTATGAATTAATACTAATTTCGAACATTTAATTTTAGGTATAAAGAATAAAAAATTCAATTATCGTATAACCCATCCCTAGCCAATGCTGACTAACGTGGTGACTTTTGACAAACGTCACCAAATATTATTTGATTTTAAAAAACTGCCACATTTTTGCTAATTTGTAACAAGATGTATCAATTTGTCATTATTGTTAGTTTTATGTAATGTATTTACCTAAATAACTTGCTATTTATTAGAATCGAGGCTTATATTAAAGTTGATAAAATAATTAAAATTACTGAACGTCGTTACAAGGTTGTATTGGGGCAAATTTGTGCAACTGTCACAGGGACCATGCTACATTTTCTTTAGCATAGTTGATGACATCATTTCAGTATATGTGTATGTTTCAAAGCTATCTCAATGATAATATAATCTGGATGTTTGTCATTGCGGTTAGTTTTTCAACACCTCATTGGAGATGGGGGCATCAAACGTTCAAATCATCATCACATCTTGGACATTAGAATCTAGTACTAGTTGGAAGAGATTGCCACATGGCAATAAACTCACCAGGTTAAATTAAATAAAAATATTATATTATAATTTATGAACTTACTTCATCGTATTTTCCTACATGTCATTTTATTTTTATTTTTTATAATCTTAATATATGATTTCTTAGAAATAATTAACACCTACATACTACTTATAACTAGATAACAATTCTTACAACAAATTTTTTAGCAAGAACAAGTCCACTCGTTCAGGCTACTTGTATTCCATCACATTCACTCAGACCTTGGCCGTCCCAGCTAATACTGTAGGTGGACTAGTCAGGCAACAGATAATGCTTCGGGAGCTTGTGCTTATAACGGAAGGGTAGGTCGGATTTACTCTCGTAAGCCCCCAGCGCAGCGACTAAGGGATTGTTGTCAATACTTCAACACCTCATTTCGAAATTTGAGATCCTCATAGAAACCCTTTTTAATGTTATGTCCTACTTAACACTAGAATGAGGGCGGTTTCCTACCATGTGAAATACGAATCCAAACACGGGGTGTCACCAATCACAACAAGTTGTGCATCATTTCCTAGTATTTAATTAGGTAAATGCGGCACTACACAGTCAATGTAATCTGCAGGTCCTGGATAACAATTACACAGGCAGTTTAGTACACAAGCTGTGTAGTAAAAATGACCCAGCCCAAATATTGTCTTCTCCACTAGATATAAACATACCTACAATATTTTTAGTTTAAGGTTAAGGCCACACCAAAGTGCTTCGCTATGTGCTACATGAATAATATAATAGGTGACTTCATGCTTGGCCACACCAAAGTGCTTCGCACAAATTCATTTGACATTTGGGAGCGGTTGAGTCAACAAATGATGCCACTCTCAAAACTAACCAATTTCATTACAACTTACCATCTTTATTTACTTCCTGTGCAACTTCATTCCAAAGTGATTTTATTACAGGTACATTTTTGTATAATTTGCTCGATGGGTTCCACAAAGGCTCCCTTTTATACATAGCTGTTATTAAAACTTCCGCCATCTTATAAAATCACTTGGTGACACAATAAAATTAACCAATATGTCTGTTCACTAGGAGACTCACTAGGTGACTCATCGTCATGTAGCGTGGCGCGAAGCGTGCAGTGTGGCCGCCGCCGCCCAGCTCGCAGTGTAACTTTAAGCACCAAGTGAGGCTTCTACCTGTGTGGCCGAGGCCTAAGTGAACAAATTTTTTTTCGCTGCATCTCTTATTTTACCTCACGGAACCCTAGAGTTCTCCGGAATTCCATTTGGCAAACGCTGATCTAGTATATCTCGGCCTCTACTTATAGTCCTCAGCAGTTCTTCAATTCTAAGGGTTGATTTGCCCTTGAAGATAATATTCCCATCTTATTGGCTGGTCAGCTTGTCTCTGTTGTTCAAGCTGCGTCCTTCAGTCCTACTGCTGACATGTCGATTTGGAAGGTGTATGTCACAGGTACAAAGACTGTAGCAATAGGGGGATGACTGTTGCTTAATGCTCGGAGAATTCAGCTCACGTTGAAAAGTCGCAGGTCGGTGAAGGGTAGAAGACATTCCTCTTTAGCAGGTAGTAAATAGTCGCAAGTAAAAGGCAGTAGACAGAGTGAACTGAGAATGTATTTTTTACGTTTGGCGTTCCTTATGTGCAGCCAATCGCTCATCGCATCCTGTTTCCGTCCGTGCATGCTGTCAAAACTTGCGAAATATCACAATTTTCGGAAGTTTTTCGCATGCATGGGCTGGCCAGCTCGTGATACTGTCTCACGATGGCCGCGCATAAGGCATATTTCCGTTACGGTCGTGACACAGCACGGACCCCAACAAAGATAAAATTATTACATAAAAACATTATAAAATACCCAAGAATTTGCATAAACAAACAAATATATTATATGTTTTAGGTGACGCATACATCCGATACAGAAGGTATACTTTTTTTTAAATAATATATTATATGACCAATGTATGATCATAGATGTTACTGAATTCGAAGTAATACCTCACTCAATTTAAAATCTTCACTGCACTAGTCTCACCTTGTTTACACATTTTAGAAAAAAAAATATTTAGCTGTGAAAATTATCCTTAATAAAAATATTGAGTTTTTCATAATTTCAGAATTTGTGAAGATTGAGAAAGCTAAGAGCCAAGAAGGTCTTTTTGTTTTTCAAGAATTAACAAATAGTATCTTGTATACTTATGGCATGCTCTTGGTGATTTCGTTGCCCAAGCTTCCTCCCGGATGGTCAATTAGATTGCTGACGGGCTGGTATTGGCTTTATTGTGTACTTGTAGTCGTAGCTTACAGGGCAAGCATGACAGCCATTTTAGCAAATCCCACACCAAGGTAAAAATATTTTCATATTGTCAATTTCAAAGATTAAAAAAATAATTAATTTGAATACAGTTGGAAAGGGGTTTTATAGCAGATATGTTATAAAATATTGAAACAACTTTGTCCGAGGTCTTTCTAAGTTAATGTGTTTTCTCTATTTTCAAAATGGTGAATTTGAAAAATAATTATGCGGTTCATATATCGTTGGCCTTACTATATTATAAGAACACGTAATTCCACATGAGTTCCACATATTAAATAATTTGTTTACATGTTAGAATCCTTCAAGAGAATTTATTAGAACTAACAAAAATAAATGCTTAAATAATTAAAATTGATTTTAAAAGTTCACAATTAGAGATTCTTGAATTTATATAATATTGAATTAATCATTTTAAAAAATAAGAAGTTACTTCGCAATTTCTTTTTTTTTTGCTTATCAGGTATCTTCGACTAATCTCTTAATTTATTATATACCTCTGAAGAGTTATTTGCCTCCTATCATTCTATCTCTAAGAGTCTTAAAAAGTGTCTTCTTGTTGGGCCCTCCAGACACTCTTAGGTCATCATCTTTTGTTTAGCAGTTGATAGTTTGGGAGTCTAATGACAAATCCTAACCATCTTAGCAATTTACTCACGAGACACCAAATTTATTCTACAGCAATATTCATATTTTTAATAAATAATTATTTTATTCTAGAGTCACAATTGATACAATCCAGCAATTGGCTGAAAGCTCTATAACTTGTGGTGGTTGGGGAGATCAAACAAAAGAATTTTTTATTACTTCTTTAGATGAATATGGTCAAAAAATTGGAAGTAAATTTCAAACAGTGAACGATGCTGACAAAGCTATTATTCAAGTAACAAAGGGAAAGTTGGCATATTATGGAAATATTTATTTCTTAAAATATTTAAGTTCAAGACAGAAAATGTTACAAAATCTTATTGGAAAAAATGAAAATGATTTAAAAGGAAATCATCCACAACAAAGTAATGATACTACAAACGAGTCGAATTCAACTGGTGACAGAAATTTGCATATTATGAAAGACTGTGCAATACATATGCCAATTTCAATTGGTCTCCAAAAGAATTCACCCCTTAAACCGAGAATAGACAAACTTTTACGTAAAATTGTGGAAGCAGGACTCGTGGAAAAGTGGTTAAATGATGTTATGGTTCCCATATATTCAGTTATGTCCAATGATGTAGAAAATGTCAAAGCTCTTATGAATTTGCAAAAATTGTATGCTGGGTTTGTTGCTTTAGGGATTGGTTATTTCTTATCTTTTACTACACTTTTAGGAGAAATATTTTATTGGAAGTATGTTGTTCAACGCGATCCTAATTTTGATATCTATGCTATGGATTTATACTATAAGAAAAAAAATGCTAGATAGTAATTTACGAATTGATAGAAATAATTTTAAATCAATTCATATATTACGGGAAAAATCAACATTTTAATCAAATGCTCACTTTCTAAATATTTTCTAGCACATATATTGAAATAAAATGTAATTATTATGAACATACTTTTTAAAGGAAAATAGCACTAACGAGTAGAATTGAAAAAACATGTTAGACATAATTGACTTTATTATTCAGAAGTAAATGGCAAATACATATGAAAATTGTATTGCATTAGAATCTTAAATAAAAACTTTTCATTATTGATTGCTATTTTAATTATTTTATTAAGGCAGTCTTTCCTTATTTATATACCTGATGCATGGCCATGCAGTAACATACTGGACTTTCGTGCGAAAGGTCATTAGTTCGAACCTCACGTTGTGCTACTCCCCTTGAATGACACAGGCATTTTTTCTTCTGGTATTCAGGTCTAGAATGATACCTATGACTTCAATTATATGTAATCTTTCAAAAAGAGAAAAAAATTACGCCGCTGTGCTTCGATTGTCTCACTTCGGTGTGCCGTCAGATCCAGTACAGCGGTGTCAGTGAGATTTTTTTGGGTGCATCGGCTCACTTATTTAAAAATAAAAGGAAAAAAAAGAAATTTACACCGTAAAACTTCGCTTTCCAATTGAATTTACCTTGAAATGACGAGGGGACCCTCGACCATGAAGTCCAGCAACGAAGACGATTTTGTATAGTTTCAAAATATTGTTTAAATTAATTATGTAAATTGTTTATCATCATATTTAATGACGTAAGGAAAAACAAGTTACATTTCTGGTTTTTGTATCCACAGTTTTTACCTCAAATTAAAATGATATAAGTAAATTGTACGAAAAGTATTGCTTAATACTTTTCGTACAATTTACTTCGTAATTAAAAAACAAATTACTATTGGGTGTTAACATAAGTTGTGTTAACATAAGTTAACATAAGTTAACATAAGTTAACCAATACATTTTGTTAATCGATATTTAAGTTTGAAGAATCTAGAACGTATATAGGAGTTCGTTGCCGTTATTAAAAAAGAGGAAGAAGAAGAGAACCTGTATTTTAATGACGGTTTGAAATCTAGGATTATCATAGACAATATGAATGAATGTCTTTGTCTTTCTTAATTTGACATTTACAACATATGATTGTTGTCAAATCACAATGTGTGGAATTTATACATGTGTTGGCATTCGTTTGTATTAATTCTGTTTAGAAACATATATGAAACTAATATTTATAATCTTATGACTGCAGTAAGTATCGCATTTTTAAATAATCTACACTTGTGGAATATCAAATTATTAATCGAAGTCTATATCTTGACTTTAATCCACCTTAAATTTTGTAGAGATGACTGACGCTGAATTACAATCTGAAGAAAGGGAAGTTCTCTCCTCGATTTACGATGGGGATGATGCCTTTAAACAAATATCGCCAACTGTATATCAATATAAGGTAAATTATTTTCATTTTAGATATTTCATGATGCGTTGTGCAATTTCACTGCTACTTTTCTTAATTATCAGATTTTTTTGAGGCCTGGCAATACCTTAGGAACGTGTTGAAGAAATAAACTACAAATAAAAATGCTTTTGACGACGAGATATATAAACAATTGTTATTGTAATATGTGAGGTTAGGAAAGAAAATTGCATGGGCATTGTTGATGCATACATACATACATACCTTTACACCATTTCCCTGTCGGGTGAAGCAGAGGACAAAGTGCTGGACTTTCCTATCTCGACACACGTCCTTAGCCTTTTCAACACCTTTATATCTTCTCATACAAATACAATTTCTTTATTATATTATTTATAATTAAGGCATTAACATTTTGGAGGTTTAAATACTGTTTTAAGACCGTATTTAACATATGTGTATTATTATTTGGTTTAAATATTTTTTGTTGACGGTTGTTTTTGCATTAAAAAAAACGAAAATGAAGGAAAAAGTCACTTTCCACTATCATGTTCCATTGGCAGTACTTTGATGCAGGATCCACTGAAAGCCGGTCCAATCCACATTGCCCTGAATAATGTATGGCTTTGTGTCACTGGACCCTAATAAAATAGTATGAGGTAAATACTTAGCTAAATGTAATACATCAAAGACCTTTCAAGTCTAGGACTCTTTTTTACGACCAAAAAAAAAACAATGGACCGGCCACCCACTTCATCTTGAATCTCTCTCAAAACATATTTCACGAGAAATCAAGCTGTTGTTTGTTTTAATTCATGTGTGTGGAAGACATATACTTTCATAGTTACCTACTCGATTAATATCTTGGTGAAAATACAAATGTTATATAAAATGATACTTAAATTGATGTACGAGGCATATCCAGAAACTAAGTGTACTGAATTTTTGTAGGTTTTATTTAAACAAAAAAATTACGTGGTTACCGTAGTACATATGTAAGCTATTTTTCGACATAGTCGCCATTCCTCTCAATGCAGGTGGTGAAGCAGGGTATCACTTTTTGATGCCTTCTTCGAAGTAGTTTCCCGCCAACCCCTCCGTCCACTTCTCCACCTCCTCCTTTAGCTCCTCGTCGGTTGAAAACCTTTTTCCACCCATGTGCAGCTTCAGGGAGGTTAAGAGATAGTAATCTGAAGGTGCTAGGTCAGGAGAATGCGCGGGATGGTTCAGGACATCCCATTTAAACGAGGCGAGCAGTTCCTTCGTGGCGTTGGCCGTGTGTGGTCTGGCATTGTCATGCAGCAGGCAGACTCCCTTTGTCAGCATGCCTTTCCTCTTGTTCTGAATCACCCTCCGTAATTTTTTTAGCGTCTCACAGTATCTTGCAAAGTTGATGGTCTCCCTTGAGGCATATATTCATTTAAAATTATGCCTTGACAGTCCTAAAATACGGATGCCATGATTTTCTTGGCTGAAATTGTGGTTTTGAACTTTTTGGTGGAGGGTGAAGAGGTGTGACGCCACTGTTGAGACTGCCTTTTGGTTTCAGACGTGTAGTGTGCAACCCAAGTTTCACCTCCAGTAACGATGGAGCGGAGAAATTCATCTCCATGGAGTTTGCAGCGCCTCAAAAACTCTTGCCTTTATACAAAATTTCGCACTTGGCGGGAGATTGAGTTGACATTTTTCACAAAACGTGTTGTCGCGTCGACATTTCTCAACGTACTGACCTCGAACCGGTATCGTTGCGGAGGTGAAGGGTCAGGCTACACGGAAGTGTAGCCAAAATGTCGAAAATAAAATCCATCCGGTCGTGAGAGCCTCAGTACACTTACTTTCTGGATACGCCTCGTAATATCTTTTGGAATTGTTTCCTCGTATCAAAATCATTTAATTTTAAAAAGTTTATATTTTATTGTAATTTGTTTTATCAAACACTGTTTATTCCACTTTTTGTAACGGTATAACCCTACTGGTTTCAAGGATTTCACCTCATCATCAGAGGAGCACAAACAAAACAAATTAAAATTTCTTTGACTTTCTACGTTTCCTTCTTTCAAAATATTCACTCAATTCAACCATAATTTGCTTGGTCTTCTTCTACCACTCATATTTGCACTAAATATTTGTTATGCTAGTCTTTCATCATTCGTTCATTCGTTCTACATGCCCAAACCATCTCAGAGTCCTCTTTTTATCTTACTGAATGCATCAGTATCAATTTTACATTCATCCCTAATCACTTAATTCAGTATTCAATCATACATTGTCACTCCATGTATTCTTCTCAGTGCATGCATTGTTGATGAATAGTAAAAATGAGGGGTTTAGTAATTTTGTGAATTTGAAGGTTAACCACTTGACAATTTTGCCCGAGCGGGACTCGGGCACGAAGTTTCTTTTTATACTGACGAGCGCCCGAGCCTCGTTCGGGCTAATCTTGTTTCAACTTGTTGGGAGTGTTTCTCCCGAGCGTCGTTTGGGCAGATCTTGTTTCAACTTGTTTTCTCCGATTGGAATATATTTTCGTATAGAATTTATTCGTTCACAGTTCGTCATTGTGTTACATTGCGTGTTAAAAATCCAATTGTTAAGTGGTTAATAAATGTTGCAACTGTATTTTGTATTTTAGTATATCCGATTAAAATGATTTTTCAACTTAAAACCATATAAAATGTAAAATCAAGCTCTTGTGGTAATGTGTATATAAAAGAATTTTAACCATTGCCGTGTCATCGACAATTTAATAGTAATGTTTTTAGTTGACACAGTAGACAATAATGAGGTCAAAATATTAATATGCAGATTAATTATATATGAACTTTGGTCATTGGTGATTAATGGTGGGAAAGGCCAGGTAATGTATTTGTGCACTCATATTGTATCCCATTTTTCCGCATGTATTCAATTTATATTTAATATACCTTCTTCTCCAGTTTCAATCCTGGGGATTGGTTAGCAGCAAAGCTCTTCATCTCTTCCTCTTGTACGTTCGGTCTTCAGCGATCCTCTTGAGCTCTGTATAGGAGGTGCAGTCCATATCGTGGCATGTTCGCTCCAGATACTCTTGGCGAGGACGCCCTCTGCCAATCGATCCCTCAATCATTCCCTCCAGTATATTGTGCAGGAATTTTCATGTCGCAGCATATGCCCCATCCATTCTGCATGCCTTTCTGATATGGTGTTTGACAGGTGCCTGGTTTCTTCGATCCTGCTGAGAACCTCGTCATTTGTAATGTGGTATCTCCAGGAAATCCTTAGGATTCGTCTATAGGTCCACATCTCGAAGGCCTCCAATCTTTTTCGATCTCTTTCGCCTATGCACCATGTCTCGCAACCATACATCAAAATACTCCACACATATTTTTTGACCAATTGCTTGCGGAGCTTTAGGTCCATGTTGTTGGATTCGAAAATCTGTGATTTCTTATTAAAGGCTTTTGAGTTTTGCTTGGTGGATGCGACTGTCAACCTCTCTTTTTATACGGCCATCCCATGTGATCTTGCCTCCAAGATAGACAAACTCTTTTGCATTCTTAAGTGCAGCTCCTGACATTAGTATGTTCATTTGGTGTTCGTCTTTAATGTATAATTTATCTATAATAATGATAAAATGACAATTTTTATATTGCCATTTAGACAGCAGACTCTCCTCAAGGGTGCCCTGACTCGGGATTCGAACTCAATATTATTAACAAATTAAAAATATTGTAGAAAAGTTCTAAGGGTAGATGGGTGGTGGCTGTAAAATGTTAGAATATTTTCTATTGCAGAAATATATCTAAAGGAAATAGGTGTCAATGCAAAATGTTAAAATATGTATTATATACAAGAATATAAAGTACTATGCTGTATTATCCATTTAATAGTGAGAACAAAATTGGTCTCTTGTGTCCTATAATATTCATACTTTCATACATCAAATAAAAACCAGTTGTTTAACCTTTCCCTTCCTGTGCTAAAAAAATCCGCACGTTCTGGTGCTGTGGTATTCAATACACATGTAAAAATGAGCGATTTAAAATTGGAAAAATAAGAATATTCATAGCAAATCGCCAAATGGATGCCCGCGAGCTACTTAAGCGAGATAAGCAAGCGAACTGAGATTCTATTTCTTGTGTTTCCATATACCGAAGTAGAGTGAGAGTGAGATGTGAATAGCGTCGCTTCCTCACCCATAGTGGTTTTTTAGAATGAATATACCTACGTCACACACTGGCACATGTTTGATTGTATTGATGAATTTATTCCCGATTTTCACAAAATATCTCTAATGTGGCCGATAAGTGCTAATTATTATTAATATTATTTTTTCATTCAATGCGTAAATGTATTACGGAGGAATACCCAAAATCTGAACCCAGTATTTATTATATTTATAGAGATATTAAAATTTTTAGAAGCAATGTGTACTAGTTACACATCACAGGAAAGTGGCGTTGATATTTTTGCTCTATGGATTCCTCATAAGTATTGATACCAAAAGTTTTGAAGGGCTTGAACTCCCATGTAATGAGGGCCCCAATGCAATACATTGGATGCAATGGCATAGTTACGCCACTTGTCAGTAGCTAAAAAATTGCCCCATTGTTTACTTAACCATCTCCATCCGACTTCACATCCTATACCACTATTTGAACCCAATAATCTAAACATCAGACAGTATTGCAAGTAGTAATAGTCTGGTCAATAGTAGACCTGTTATTATTTATTAATATGATTTTAATCTTACTTTTTGAACTCATTCCATCTGAATTCATTTAGTTATGCTTATAGAGGAAAAATAAATAAAAAAACATGCCGGTGTGCTTCAATTGTCCCATTTTGGTGTGCCATTGGATCCAGCACAATGGTGGGCAGTGGCTCACTCACTTAAAAAGAAACAAAAAGCTTTACGGCACAACTTTGCTATCTCCTTTTTACTTTGTATCCTCGACTACGAGGTTCAGCAATGACAAATTGGATTTTTAACTTGCCATTATACTACAGTCATCAGTTCATGTTTCATAAATACGGAACATAATGATGTTTGTAATCTAATAACAGTTACATAAACTGGTGTCATAATGTTTTGTTTCAATTTATTTCCAGTATGGAGAAAATGAGGACATCAAATCATTTCTTCTAGAAATATCATGGGGCCCGAATTATCCAACTGAAAAACCAATTGTTAACATGGACACTTTTTACAATAGGAATTTGTAAGTTTTTACTTTTATCATTATGAGTAGATGCTGTAGTGATATTATGCTACCAAAAAATCACATGTTAATGTCATCACTGCTGCTCACAATTTGTAATTTTTTTAAATCCTATTTACGGATAATTGAGCTCCGGATAATCGGCATTCTCCTTTGTGTTGCATGACCACTTTTTTAACAGTACCGATATCCTTCGAAACTTATATAATTATCTAATTAGAACCAAATTAGAATATGCATCTACAGTTTGGCCTCCTCATCAGCTCAAATATAAAAACAATATAGAACAAATACTGGGAAATAATGGGATCAGAAGGGTGTTATCTATTATGAGCTTCTAAAACATGGTGAAACCGTTAATACTGAACGCTACCGACAACAACTGATAGATTTGAACCAAGCATTGCGTGAAAAACGACCAGAATATCAAGAGTCAACACAAAGTGATTTTGCTTCATGATAATGCACCATCGCACACAGCAAAACTATTCAAGGAAACGATTGAGGCGTTTAGCTGGCACGTGGAAGACCACCGACAAAGTTTGAAGACGCCGAATTGCAAGCATTGTTGAATGAGGATGACGCTCAAACGCAACAACAACTCGCGGATCAATTAAATGTGACACGAGAAGCCGTCTTCATACGTTTGAAAGCCATGGGAAAGATCCAGAAGTTGGGAAAATGGGTTCCACATGAACTGAATGAAAGACAGCAGGAAAAACGAAAAACCACTTGCAAAATGCTGCTCGCCAGGTACAAAAGAAAATCATTTCTCCATCGAATTGTGACTGGCGATGAAAAATGGATATATTTCGAGAATCCTTAGCGTAAAAGATCATGGGTAACTCCAAGCAACATCGATCAGCGACATCAACTGCAAGGCCAAATTGCTATGGACGGAAGACAATGCTCTGTGTTTGGTGGGATTAGAAGGCTGTTATCTATTATGAGCTGCTAAAACCTGGCGAAACCATTAATACTGAACGCTACCGACAACAAATGATGGATTTGAACCAAACATTGCGTGAAAAACTAACAGAATATCAATAGAGTCAACACAAAGCGATTTTGCTTCATGATAATGCACCATCGCACACAGCAAAACCATTCAAGGAAACGATTGAGGTGTTTAGCTGGCAAATACTTTCGCATGCGGCTTACTCACCAGACTTGACTCCATCCGATTAATACTTATTTGCATCGATGGGACACGCACTTGCTGAGCAGCGCTTCACTTCTTACGAAAATGGCTCGATGATTGGTTTGCCGCAAAAAAGCAACAGTTTTTTTGGCGTGGCATCCACAAATTGCCAGAGAGATGGGAAAAATGTGTAGCAAGCGATGGGCAATACTTTGAATAAAATATTTTTTACCATTTTCATACAATAAATGTGTATTTTCTATATAAAAAATCCGGTTTCATATTTATAGACCTGATAGAGGCAGTCATCGTTAGCCTAAGTATATAGTGCACGTCAGTAATGTAACTTTCATTAAACAGTTATAGAATGCTTTCGTTTATTGACCTGAAAGAGAAATACATAGAATAATATATTCAGCAAATTTAAGTTTTGCTTTTGAAACTTTCTGGGTAGATGCAAAACCCTCAGATATGCCGACTGTTATTTATATTCTTGAGTTATTAAAAAAGTGAAAATAAATTAACATTTTCTGATTTTGTTTTGTTTTTTTTTTTTCAGATTGCAAACGGTTAAGGATAAAATAATTGATACGGTAAATGAAGAAGCTGACCAGTGGTTAGGATGCGCAATGACATATACACTGTTTGAATGTTTGAAGGAGAAATTAACAGAATTGTTAGAGGATCAAACTGCAACAACTGTAGCTAGTATTACCGAGGAAGTTGAGAAGGTTGCCATCGACAGTACACAGGTATGTTGATGAAATATAATCAGCTTGATTATTTTAATACTGTTAAGTAGGGGGATGGTCACTGGACAATCCTCGGAGGTTCTGGCATGACTCCAATGAGTCCTGGTGACAACTGGGCAAAGAGATTCCTTTTTGACTGGAAGAACAGTGAAATAAAACATGGTATGAAGGTTCAGTATACATAGTAATTTGTTTTATCAAACACTGTTTATTCCACTTTTTGTAACGGTATAACCCTACCAGTTTCAAGGCTTTCACCTCATCATCAGGGCAGCACAAACAAGACTGAATTCTGTTCTGAAATCTGAAAATCAATACTGTCCGCAAATTGTAGTTTTCAGGCACAAAAACAGACATGTTAAACGCTATGAAAACATATGTAGTTGTATTTAACTTGTATTGTTGTGAGTTAAAAGTCTTTGACAAATGTAAACACAAGAAAAAGGCGCCAATGACGCGGTTTAACAGTCACTATATTGACAACTACAATCACTTATGAGCAAATTCCGGTTTCATATTTACAGACCTGATATACACATATTATGGATATATTAGAAGCAAAAGATATTTGCCTGGATAGATTGAAGTGGAGAATTGTTTTCTTGACTATCCCAATAGGGATACAGCGGGATGGTGATGATAAACTAAAGATTATAATGTAAAAATCTTATTGTATCTTTTTAATAAGTTCCATATCCTATCTATTTGAGATCGTTAAATAAAAACCACTTCATCGAAGTATAGTATTGGGTGTACAGATTAGTTCAGTCCGTTTTTTTTGTGTTCAAAAATGCATTTATTTCTAAACAAAATGAATGAACAGATCAATTAAAGTATTGTCCATTGCTGGCTACTACTTTTTCTCATCTCTCAGGCAATTTTCAAATTCCATCTCAAAAAAATGACTCGTCTTTTGAGGCGATCCAAGTTTGGAGACAATTTTCGGTTTCTACGAAAGAAGTGAACCGGTGACCTGCCAAATCGTGCTGCATCCTTCGGAACAACCAGTAATCAGAAGGAGCAATGTCCGGGGAATACGGCGAGTGCGGTAAAACATCCCATTTGAGCGTTTCCAAATATTTTTTACGACTTTTGCGACATGACGCCGAGCGTTGTCATGAAGAAGAATAACTTTATCATGCCTTTGCTCGTATTCCGGCCGTTTTTCTCACAATGCACGGCTCAAACAAATTAATTGTAGCCGATACCGATCGCTCGTAATGGAATCACCAGGTTTCAGCACCTCATAGTAAACAACACCCCTTTGGTCCCACCAGATACAGAGCATGATCTTCGAAACATGTATGTTCGGTTTTGGTGTTGATGTCGAGGTCGATGGCAACGATTGACCGGGCTTAGCGTAGTATTTTTTCTTCTTGGGGTTGTCATTGAATATCCACTTCTCATCTCCAGTTACAATCCGATGCAAAAAACCTTTTCTTTGTTGCCTTTGAATCAGCTGCTCGCAAGTGATAAATCGCCTTTCAACGTCTCTTAGTTTCAGTTCATAAGGCACCCAATTTCCTTGTTTTTGACTCATTCCCATGGCTCTCAATCGTACGGAAACGACTTGTTGAGTTACTCCCAATGATTCTGCAAGCTCCTCTTGCGTTTGACTCTGATCTTCTTCGAGTAATGCCTCTGATTCTTTGTCCTCGAATTTTTTTGGCTGTCCAGAGCGAGGCTTGTCTTCGACGCTGAAATCTCCATCCTTGAAACGTCGAAACCATTCCCTACATGATTTATCAGTTGAAGCAGCGTCACCATAAACTTCGACAAGCATTCGATGGGCTTCAGCTGCACTTTTCTTGCAATTAAAGCAGAAAATTAAAACCTCCCGCAAATGCTGCTTGGTTAACACAAAATTCGACATTTTCAACACTGTACAAAACAAGGTTTTTGCATGAAACTCAAAGCGATATAAACTGAATATTATTGGCAGATGTCTAGCCTCTCTGAAACCACCAAAATCGGCTGTCACTATGAACCATTCATAACAGCCAGAGCCATCTTTTGGAAACGGACCGAACTAATTTGTACTCCTACTATATTATATAATTTATTAAATATAAAAACAATTTCTGAACAAAAATAATTATATAAAATTGAATCTTTTTTAGGATGACAGCAAGAAAATTGTGAAGAAAGAGCAACTCAGCAAGTCGCAGAAGAGAAAAGCGTGGGACAGAGCCGAGTGTGGCAAAGGTGGGGAGAAGCCTCGAGGGTACGACTGGGTGGACATTGTTAAGCATCTCTCACAAGTGCCAGGACCCAAATCTCAGATTGCATTAGCTTCATCATAAAATTAAGAAAATCGTCTCGAAAAAAACAACTTGTTAGTCAAAATATTTAGATTGAAAATGTTCTTTTTGATTTGAGTAACCAGAGTTTATAAATTTTATATTAATGGTGCTTCAATTTATCTTCTTTCAATCTCCAATGACCGTCTTCCATTTAGAAGTTTGCCCGTTTTCCCATCATTCCTTTATATTTTTAATCAGTTTA
This sequence comes from Odontocerum albicorne, assembly GCA_949825065.1. Classification (NCBI taxonomy): domain Eukaryota; kingdom Metazoa; phylum Arthropoda; class Insecta; order Trichoptera; family Odontoceridae; genus Odontocerum; species Odontocerum albicorne. Next base: position 2,711,597 of record OX463840.1, on the reverse strand, counting down.
TTAATGCAGTTATCATATAAAAGTGATATTTTAAACTTTGAAAATAGATCACCAATACAGTGTGTCACCTGTTATGTATTATGTGTGAGTTGGCAAAATTTTACTATATTGTCTGTGAAGTGCAATACCATAAATGAACTTTTTTGTAAAATCTTTCAGTATAGATAAAATGAGCATGTACAGTGTCAAAAAAGAGTTGAAAATAAATGAGGGCGCTGTGATCGCCTGATTGGCAACACCGTTGTGTATAGCTGATGCACTCTCCTCTCCTCTCTCCGTGGTTGCAGTCCTAAGACTGGTTTGCAGCAATTTCAACTCTTCTCCTCCATTCCCCCCTGTCCTGTGCGGCTCTTTTTAAATCTGTATATGTTGAGCAGCGCACGTCCACCAACAGGTCCTCCAGGTACTCTCGGCGTGGGCGTCCCCTAGAGTTTGTCCCCTCGGTCATACCCTCCATTATGGCATGCAAGAGGCCCTCTTGTCGTATTATATGACCGATCCATCTTGCACGCCTTTCGGACAGGATCCTGAGCAGGTGCCTTCCTCCTTCGATTCGTTGGAGAACCTCTTCATTTGTGATGCGGTCTCTCCAGGAAATTCCTAATAGTCTTCTATAGGACCACATCTCAAAAGTCTCTGCTGATGCACTAACCCGCTAAAATGCACTAAATTAGCGCCAAATTGACTAGCATGTTCCCACTATGTATGTGTCTGCAAGTTGTGTAATATAATAAAAATTACGCTACTTTGACATCATTGAGTGCAAAGGGTTTAATAGACACAACTTCATGAATATATTTTTTCAATTAACCTCTAAAGGAGTATGGCCGTACGGCAAGCGAATTTTTACCTCAAGAGAGTATGGACGTACACGGTACGTCCGATGTTTTTTTCTCGAATACATGAATTTGTCCATAAAACGGACAAGGCTCAAATGTTTTTATCTATTCAATTATTTTGTATATGGCGGCCGCAATTACGTTTTTTACATTACTTACAAAATCAATTTTTTATTTTGCTTACAAAATCTCACTCGCTTAGAGGTTAAATAAATTTCTATCATGTATGACTTTATACACTGGTTGGGTTGTTATATTACTCTGATAAAATCAAATTATTAGTTATTTATACATCATGCAATGTTTTATGTGTTTAGCTTATATTGGAAGCTTAAATTAATAAGTTTTCTAAAAGAAAAAATTCTCTTTGAATGTAATAACCTCAAATAAACTGTAAAATCTTTAAATTTGGTCAAGTAATCCAGAGTTTAAAGCCGTTTTGGTTACAATTCAGTGTCTGGACCATCCATTGTGTATTGAATAATGCAGATTGCATTCAATTACAGACAATTCTTCAATTTAAATACATCAATTGACGTTTCTTGCAACGTACACAAAACTCAGCAAAAACATATCTTGAATTTTTTTACTTTGAATATTGCGTTTACACAGATGAAATGTTTCACAAAATTTACTATTACTGTATGAGCAAAAATAATTTAATAAACCTTTTTATAAGGTTCATGATCATTTAAAAAAGTTCTCTCCTTTAATCCTTTTTTACCCAAATTAGTTATTTCCTGCATTAAATCTTTTACTAATATTCACTCGAACAGCGGGAACTTAATTTCTCATAGAAATAACTTTACAAGCAGAACTTACACCTTAAAATTAATTATTTTCCATATAATCATTTATCTGTGAAAAGGAATAAAAGATAAAACTAAAATCCTTACAAAGTTTGTTGGATACTTAACCTTTCTCTTCCTGTGGTAAAGAAATCCGCACGTTCCGGTGCTGTGTATTCAATACACATCAACACACATGTAAAAAATGAGCGATTTAAAATCGTAAAAATAAGAATATTCATAGCCAATCGCTTAAATTAATTAAATTTGAAGTCAAAAGTGATAATAATTGAAATTTAATTGCTGAAAACATGAAAAAAAACATCGAATGACGTTCACGAAACGGGCGAAGCAACCACCTCAAACTAAAGCTCGCGAGCTACTAAAGTGAGAGAAGCGAGCGAACTGAGATTCTTGCGTTCCCATATACCAAAGTAGAGTGAGAGTGAGACGTGAATAGCGTCGCTTACTCACCCATAGCGGTTTTTTAGAATGAATATACCTACATCACACACTGGCACATGTTTGATTGTGTTGGTGAATTTATTCCCGATTTTCACAAAATATCTCTGATGTGGCCGATAAGTGCTAATTATTACTATTATTTTTTCATTCAATGCGTAAATGTATTATGGAGGAATACCTACAACCTGAAGCCAGTATTTATTATATTTATAGAGATATTAAAGTTTTTAGAAGCAATGTGTACTAGTTACACGTCACAGGACAGGAAGGGTTAATCTCTTCTAGTGCCTAATTTACGAATTAAACTATCATAGGCATGTGTGTGTACAAGAAAATTATGTAAAGTATTCGCTATTATTCGTAACTTCAGGTATTCACTGGAGTTCTTGGAACGTATTTCCCACAGATAAGGACTACTGCAACTCTTTTAAGTACTTTTGAGTAGATTAAATAGTGAAAACATGCTAAATCCCAAACAAAGGGTGACTAGTGAATTTCTTCACTCCTTGTATCACTCAGTAGTCCACACAAAAAAAACTCAGCGGTTTTTAGAATGGATATACTTACATCACACACTGGCACACGTTTGATTGTATTGGTGAATTTATTCCCGATTTTCACAAAATATCTCTGATGTGGCCGATAAGTGCTAATTATTATTAATATTATTTTTTCATTCAATGCGTAAATGTATTACGGAGGAATACCTAAAATCTGAACCCAGTATTTATTATATTTATAGAGATATTAAAGTTTTTAGAAGCAATGTGTACTAGTTACACATCACAGGACAGGAAGGGTTAAGGAAGCAATTATTTTTTGATAAAGAGTAATTTAGTTGGAAATATCCTGTTTTTTGTTATCAAATACAAATTTATGCTGGTTTTCATGGTATTTTGTAAATTTCGAGTAACTTTACTACTTTGCTCGAAATTTTTAAAATCTCGATAAATCTTCCAACTTTTGAAATATGAACGAACGAATGGGAGTTAAAGTTTCTTCAGGTTAAGTCCTGTTTTTTTATTTCAGAAATGCGTTATTCTTTGCTTGAATCAAATATCAACATCATGTGGAAAAAATATAAATTGATAAATTGTAAAGTTAGTAATTCTAAAATTGATATCTCCGTCCTTTTGAGAGCATGCTAGTGGGGAAGATATAATTATTGGTTTATGTAATTTTCACATCTTTTGTGAACTACATGAATAGATTTATTTAACCCTCCGATCGGTGACAGTCCCGGCGGCGTTAAAAAAGTGACAAGGTCTCTAGGGACCGTCAAAAAATTGTATGGTATTATCATCATGCAGGTGTGTCTTGATGGTTTTGTATGTTAGCTTATGGTTGTATAAGGTGCCTAAATGTATATAGAAGGATAAAATATAAGTATAAAGGCAAAAAAATAAGTTTTTTTTTGGTAATTTAGGTTTTATTTGACAGGTAAAAAATAAAAGTTGTAATAAATGTATTATTGTGCTGTTTATTCATAGTCAGCTAACGCAAGAATGCAGGTATCGCACCGATACAATAATGATGAATGCTCAGCACAAACCGCGTTATTGCAGGTATAGCAATATGATCTGGTTTTGCGCTGGCGTCCGTTCTGCGCACGATATAACTATGGATAGCTAACGCAAGAATGCAGGTATCGCACCGATACAATAATGCTGAATGCTCAGCACAAACCGCGTTATTGCAGGTATAGCAATATGATCTGGTTTTGCGCACGATATAAGTTGCAAATGAAGGTGCAGCTCCTGACGTTAGTCTTGCTACTACCGGAAAATATAAAAAAAATGTTATTTCTATGTTTGTGCGTTTCAATATTCAATTTCGTTACCTTTACATCAAATGCTTCCATACCAATTCGAATTTCGGGATAGCACATTATGCGTGTATTGGTGGCTCGTTCTTTGATACTTGAAATTGCTAATTGTTTCGTCAACAATTGCAAAAGCGAACGTCGCTTGTCTGTTTTTTGAACAGGCTTCATCTCATCGTAAATTACGAATGCGGTCAATGCAGCAACATCTATCATGTTGTAGAACATTGCAAGCGGCCAACGATTTGTTGAACGTTTGCACGAATAAGTGCCAAGCATTGTGTCCACTTGCTCATTGTCCACTTGTCCATTGTGTCCACCCCAGATTTATGGGCATTGTAGTCCAGAATGACCATTGGCTTTCACTTATCGGTTTCACTATCTACCTAACAACTATATTGCATTGTATACAACAGCAGGACGGATTTATTATTCTTCGGCAGGGCAAACACAATTAATTTACGATTTCTTTCAATAATGGTACAAGTTAGGTATAAGGTCCCTAAAGATCTTGTACCTGATCCCCGTACTAAATGTTTTCAAACCGTAATAAAACACGAACGAGTAATCTCACCGCTTTGAAACCGATTTTAATCGCTTCAGTATGTTTTTTTTTTGGAATACATGCAGCATCACGTTTTTAAAACATACAAAAAGAAAGTTGTGAGCAAACAAAAATCGAAAACGTCCCCAGGGACCTTGTCACTAATCGGAGGGTTAAAAAAATATGGCTGAACAGAATATTTTTTTTTACAATTCATAATTCCATAAAATTTACTACAGCAGTTTTATGACGGGCTCTTTTGATGTAATTTTTCGAGTCTTAAATGATTATAAGCGCAATGGATTACTAGCAAATAGTTATGTTTGCAATCCTCACATATTAGTTTTTTTATATTATCATGTCTTAAAATTTATTCCAGAAGATCGCCCGTTTGCAATAAAAAGACATTTCATTTTGTTTTCATCAATATCAAATCTTTTGAATGAAATTACCACTAAGATTATTGTGTTTGTTAAAATTTTCAATAGTATAATATTATGAGATTTTAAATGGAAAGAATAATATTTAGTATATGTTCATATTTTTTGTATTTATTCCCAAAAATGTATCAGTATTTGTAAATATAGTTATTTACAAACAAAAAAAAAAGAGTTTGGTATTTTTTATCCATAAGCGAGTTCTTTATCCTTTTCCTGCTAAATTATTCATATACTAGGTTAGTCAAAAAGTTTTGAAAGCGATATCTATGGAGCAGTAGAAAACCAAAATTTCTACGCCATTTTAATATTTTATCTTTCATAAGAACGTACTCAAAATTTCATTTCGATCTGTCAATTCATTCTTTGTTTACAAGCCATTTGAAGTTGACGTGTCAGTGTATTTTTTAACAATGGAAAAATCCGAATATCGTGCAGTGATTAAATTCTTTGTTTTGGAAGGTTTATCGGCTACTGAGATCCATGCAAAGATGGTGAAAGTATTAAAGGAGTCTTCTCCTTCATTTCCAACCGTTCACCGATGGGTTTTGGAGTTTAAGCGTGGCCGTACAAACGTTGAAGACGATCCACGCTCAGGACGTCCAAAAAGTGCATCAACACCAGAAATCATAGTGAAAATACAGGATATGGTTTTGGAAGATCATCGATCGACTGTGGATGTGATAGCCGACACCATAAGCATCTCACATGGAACAACATGGCATATTTTGGCTGAAGTTTTGGGTTTCAAAAAACTGTGTACACAATGGGTGCCGCATTTGCTAACAATGCAACAAAAACACGTTCGAATGCGACTTTCTGAGCAACATTTGGAGCAATTTCGAAAGGATAAAAAGGATTTTCTGCGTCGATTCATCACTATGGATGAGACTTGGGTCTACCACCATGATCCTGAATCAAAACAAGAGGCTAAGGAGTGGTGTGAACCATGCACTTTGGCTCCGAAGCGAGTTCGTGTCCAGAAACCGGCCAAGGTGTTAGCGTCAGTTTTTTGGTATGCAAAAGGAATTTTATTGATAGATTATCTCCAAACTGGTAAGACAATCAACTCCGATTATTATTGTGACCTTTTGGACCAGTTGGATGAAAAAATTTATGAAAAAAGACCCGGTTTGCAGAAGAAAAAAATCATTTTTCATCAAGACAATGCACCTGCTCACACAGCTCAAAAAACCATCGCGAAAATCAGTGAATTGGGGTACGAATTGTTGCAGCATCCACCCTATTCGCCAGATTTAGCTCCCTGTCTCTGACTTCTGGCTGTTCTCACACCTCAAAAAATTCCTTCGTGGAAAGCATTTTTCATCCAACGAAGAGGTTATAGCCGTCGTAGAGGAGTATTTTGCAGGCCTTCCAGAAAGTCACTTCCGTGATGGGACAACAAAGTTGGAAGATCGTTGGACCAAGTGTATTGATCTTATGGGAGACTATACTGAGCAATAAAAGTGATTTCCCCCCAAAAAAAATGTATTTTCATTTCCGCTTTCAAAACTTTTTGACTAACCTAGTAGTTGATTAAATTTTAGACATTCCAACAGAATTTATTTACTGGCCTTTAAGAGCTGATTTTTATAATCTTATAATACAGGTGGCCCTCGACTTTCGCATACTTTACTTTCGCACATTTTTAAAAATTCAATATTTTAAAGATTTTTGTCGATAATGCAAAAATTGTTTGCTTCCATGCAGTCGCTCCCACTTTTTTTGAAGAACTATAATATGAACGCAATAAACAATATTGGAGACTCGTGGGCAAGAGTCAACAATGAAAGGTTCCTGAAAACAATTATGCCCACAAATGATGAGTGATTTTATAAATTCTGAAGAAATTATCACAGATGAAATATTTAGCCTAATGAATAACTAAACTTGGACGTCAACAACGAAAATGTTAATGAGTTGATTGTCTCACTCAGTACCTCTGTCAAATGAATACTTAATTGAGCAACAAGAGTTAAATGAAATACACAATGAAAGTGAGGAAGAAGGTGATAAAAAAATCATCAAGACTTTGGACAATCAAAAATATGAATGAATCCTTCATGCATTTTTACTATCATGGAAGAATGTGATGGAAGACCAATAGAGAACGTATATCTCAAGTACGTAGGACGATTGAGAAAGACACAGCATGTTATAGAACTCTTTATCAAGAAATGAAAAATAAGGTGGTATTCAACTAACTATTGACAAGTTTATAAAGAAAACACCTGAAAGCACTTAAACACACCTCGTTAACTCAATTAAGTATATTGATAAATATTTTAAAATACAATTTTTTTATGTTTTTTTATATCCCTCTATTTTCGAACATTCAACATATTTTCAAGAACCAATTATGTGCGAGTCAAGGGCCGCCTGTGTCCCTCTTTGTGTAACAGGAGAAATTCCTGCAAAGTGGATAAAAAAAAACATTCAGAACAAAGCACTCTTTATATTACAGTAGTCAGCTGTTTATTGTTACAGTGGAACCTCGGTTCTCAAACATATTCTTTTTATTCAGTTCTCGAATATACATTTTCAATGACAATGCCATGTCTTACTTCAGAAAATTTTAAAAGCCAGACAAAAATAAACTTCATTGGACAGGTTTTTAGTGAGACAGAAAAGAGAGAGCCCCAGGACATTTATCTGACATTTTTATATAAGGTAATAACTAACCCCTTTCCAAACAATAACATTTCTTCTCCTCTCCACCTTCCACTTACGCCATCAGCTCTCCTCAGTACAGGTAAAGTGTAGTTAAATTTAATTTATTTAATCTATGTTGCCGCACTGTGTTTTTTTGTGAAATACATAATTACATTTTAAATGGGTTTTTTATGGGTGAAAATATTTGTGCAATACTTGGCCTGTTTTTCACTCTTGTATAGATGTAAGTATAAATAAATAAATAAGAAACCCCTACTAAATTGTATCCAGCCCTGCATTGTTGGTACACATAAGCTTAACCTGTTCACCGCGTTAAAAATCAAATTCCACGAATCCTGTGCGCGGCACAATTTCAGCGTTTTTTAATTTCTAAGTTTAAACACATATTTTGTTTAGAACCACTGATATTTGATTACAACACCAAATTAACATGACACTTAAGTTATTTTCTGATAATAAATAATAGTCATTACTCTTAAGGAGACTCATTAAATAAAGGAGATAAACTAAACATTACGTAAAATAAACAAAGGAATGCTACGATCAAATCAATGCTTCATGACACTCACCCAATCAAATGCATATAGCACTAGTAATGTTTATTTACGTAAGAGAGACTTAGTAATGTTTATTTACGTAAGAGAGACTCATCGCAGGACTCGATCCGCGCGACAGGTCGTTAATGCTGGAAATATTGAGAAACCAAAAAAATTCGGCGCTCTGTTTATTCAACAATATCTCATAAACTAATATATTATTTGACAAGGTTTTCAGAGATGTCGCTAGAATAAAGATTATTTTAAATTTTAGTTCAATTTTTATTCCGGTTTTGTGTCATTTTTTTTAAGTATTTGTGATTTGAAACTTGGATTGTCGTCAGATCACAGGCATTTGTGCTTCCCGCGGGGAACACGTTAAATCACTTAATAGTTTAAGTTCCACTTAATCTGGTTTCAAAATGTGAAATAATTTCATTTCTAAAGTAGCTAGAGAATAGATTTTCTCACAAAATGGAATTTGGATATTAAAAAAAAAAACCTTTGTTCAATTATTTATTTAATAACCATTTATATAAATATACAATTAAATTTAAATTCCACTAATTAATACATACACAAAATAGACAACATAAAGAATATGTACAGTTGTTAATTAAAAATAATATATAAGTGCACTTTTAAAAGTTTTCTATATACTGGTCATTCATCGCATCACTTTCTTTTTTTAGATGTACTTATTTTTATTTTTTTGCGACCCCCGTCTCATATTTCACCGCGACCCCCTCGAAGGTCGCAACCCACAGGTTGAGAAACGATGCATTATACAATCAATCTTTATTTACAATACGTATTAATTCTGACTCCCGCCCAATATTTGAAGAAGTAATGAAAATTGTTTCATATGCAAAAAAAAACCTATTAGATATGAAAATGTTGGTTATAAATATGTTATGTTTTTATTGGTATGGTATCCCACAACCAACGTTCCCTCTAAGATGTGCGCTTGTGCGGCCGCACATCATGTTTCCATCTTCCGCACACACCTCAAAGAAAGGAACTTGTAATCATTATTTTGACATGATGACACACTAATACTAGAAACTGGCCAATCAGCACACAGGAGTTGACTAACACAATCACACGCTCTGTGTACCTACGCTATAGTAAAATACAGTCACAGATTCTTTCCTTATACCGCGTGGACTCTACCTACTCATATTATGTTACGTATTTCGAATAAAGCACATATAAGTTGATGGGCCGCACACACAATTGAAAAAAATAGGGGGAACGTTGCCCACAACATATCTGAATTGGTGATGGGGATATGTTGATGAGTGTGCTGTCTTTGATCCCAGTAATCGAGCTTTAATTGAGTTAAGAACCACTGGAGTAGATAAGTTACTCGCAATTGCCATCGTACTAACGTAAATATTACCACATGTGGACAGAAAACATTTACACGCGTCTAGCATATGCGAGTATTGTTACTAGACATATAGATACACGTAGCATCGGTAAGCAAACCTGAAACCCCCGAGTGGAATACCGATGTTTTGCCAACATAGATTGTCATGAATGAATGAATTGGCAAATACGTATCCCTGTCTGATGGAAAACAATAAAAAGCAATACGCCCTGATTGAACTAATTTATGTAACAATAGATGGCATTCAATGCAATTCTATTGGCAAAAAATATAAGATTGCATACATACCATTTCTCTATTGAGATTGGTAGAGTTTTATATTTTCCACATCTATACATCTCATTCAACTTCTATGATTTCTCTGGCTTCTTATATTTCCTTCTTTCAAAATATAATTTACTTGATTCAATTATATTTTCCTTGGTCTTCCTTTATCACTTACACGTGCATTGTATAGTTTAATTATTAGTCTTTCTTCATTCATTCATTCCTCATGCCCAAACCATTTCAGCGTGCTATTCTTTGTCTAACACAACACATCAGTTTTAAATTTACATTTATCATTAATCACCTCATTCCGTATTCTGTAAGGCCTCGGCCACACAGGAAGGAGCCTCGCTTGATGTTCAGAGCTATGTTGCGAGTTAAGCGACATATCCTAGCGAACCAACGTATCGCATACTATCGCAGTGGCCACACTGCACGCTTCGCGCCACGTTGCATGATGATTAGTCATCGAGTGAATCTTCTAGCGAACAGACGTGTTGGTTAATTTACAAGATGGCGGAAGTTTTAATGAGAGCTGTGTATAAAAGGGAGCCTTTGTGGAACCCATCGAGAAAATTATAGAAAAATGTACCTGTAATAAAATCACTTTGGAATGAAGTTGCACAGAAAGTAAATAAAGATGGTAAGTTGTAATGAAATTGGTTAGTTTTGAGAGTGACATCGTGTGTTGACTCAAACGCTCCCAACTGTCAAATGAATTTGTGCGTAGCACTTTGGTGTGGCCATGCACGAAGTCACCTAGTATATGAGTCACGTAAAATCTAGCTTAGCACCTAATGAAGCATTTTGGTGTGGCCTCGGCCTAATACATTGTCACCCCATGTAGTCTTCGTAGTGCATGCATTTCTACAATATTTATTCAACTTCTTTCAGTATATTTCACGTTGTTCCACACTCATGTTTCACTCACAGAAATAAAAATACTTTATAAACAATAAACGCAATATTTGAAAGAAACCCACATATGTGCTTAAAAAAAATGTAACAAAATCTCAATTGACACTTAAATTAAACTGAATATCTGAAATTATTTCAATAACTAACAGCGTCAAAATTATTGAAATAATTTGAATCCTGCGTTAGTCAAAAATTGTTAAAAGCTATGAAAATAACTGCCCTTATTTAAAAGTGCATCTATCTAAAAATATACATACAAGACAATTTGAGATTTTTAAATCATTTAAATTCTTAAATTATTTATTTGTGAACCATTTGATTATTGGAAATATATATTCAAAAAGGAATCAACTCACTACTTCAATCTGATATGTACAAAATCATCAAGCCAATAAAATGATTATTTCATGATGTATGATGTTAAATTAATTTGCTTTATTTTTTGTCTACATACAAAGCGGTGTTGTTTTTATTTATGCCTTCCTGCAAAGTACCCATTCCAGCATTTGAACTTTTTGTCAATTCAGCAGAGGGTACCAAAGGATACAAAGTGATGTTTTTTTCCTAAATATTTCAAAAGAGGTTAAATGTGCGTTGAATCCTTTTTCACATATATGTCCATTTTAGTTAATTAATTAACACGTTGATCGCCAACAGGTTTTAATTAAAATAGTTTAAAAAAATGATTATCTGTTTTTTAGTAGTATTTGATAGGATATGTAAAATGTATTGTTTTTATTTATTTTGATGATTTTTTTACGAGGATTATTGATTTTTTTGATATGCCGGCCACGGGTGTCCGTTACGGCGCTAATATATTGATTTATTGCAATGCGCCGGGCCGGCCACCTATCTCGCTCTACCATGCGCCGGGGCGACTGCGTGCTAGTTTGTTTTTGGTTAGAACATTGAATGTTATTTGTTTGGATTTCAATTAGTCACACATGTCACTCTTATTAGCAGTGTCGCGAGTTGTGTCACATTAAAAATAAACCAATAACTATCGTGTTACAGTGAATAAGCTATACTGATACGATACATGCTAATATAGTGATCAACTTCAATAAAGAACATCGTTATCGCTAAATTTTCATTTTTCGTAATTTTTATAACTTACATAATTTTCATTTTTATATCAATAAAAACACATTTACGATTTTATTAAAAAAGTTGTTTTTTCTTCATCACATTTGCGAGCCTATATCATATTTAGTGACTTGGAAGAAATATTCTCAGGCCAAGTTGCAGTAATCAGAAGAGCCATCCCATTTTCTATATCCCGGTCACTACATATAGAAAAATCCACAGTAGGCGTGCCCGCTGGCACTGTATAACAACTCAAAGGTAGGTCTTCCTTGCCGGTCACCGGTGACCCCCACGGCACCCTTAAAGCAATTCAGTGATGGTCACCGATGACCCCCATGGCGATCAACGTGTTAATAACTGCTAAGTATTGAAATTGGGTTCTTTATAAAATGAATGATAATTATTTAAATCTATTATAAAATACGCATATTTTTGCTAAGATATCACATTATAATATACGAGGCGTATCCAGAAAGTAAGTGTACTGAGGCTCTCACGACCGGATGGATTTTATTTTCGACATGTTGGCTACACTTCCGTGTAGCCTGGCCCTTCCCCTCCGCAACGAGACCGGTTCGAGGTCAATACGTTAAGAAGTGTCGATGCGACAACACGTTTCATGAAAAATTGTAACCTACAAAAATTCAGTACACTTATTTTCTGGATATGCCTCGTATATTGTATAATCATATTATATATTGTAATTTTTAAAAGGTTTCTTTTATAAATACCTAAGTTAATATGAACCTTTAACTGCCAAGTTAAGATATACATCTAATATTTTGTCTAAATCTCTATTAAATATGTTTTGGGGGAAGTCAAAGAAAAACTGTCAGAAATTCATTAAGGAGATTGTGCATGACTGATAGATATTAGGTTATTCGGAAAATAATGTCGTTTTATTGTTTTGTGAGTTTTAATGGTTAGTTATGGTCAACATGTTATGTGTCAATATACCTGTTTTGTTAATTCTCGGTTTTTCAATTACGTAGTCTGCATTGGCTAGGGATGGGGTATACGATAATTGGATTTTGAATTTTTTTTATATCTAAAATTAACTGTTCGTAATTAGTATTAATTCAGTGGATCTTGGCCTATTTAAAGATATATACAAATCATACAATACATTAGAAAGTCAGTATAATGAAAACTAGGAATTTAAACGTCAGTTCAGAGAATAACAATTTTTCAATTTATAAAAAAACTATTTTACCCCATCCCTTTGAGACATGACATTTCAAATGTCACAGGGACCATCCTACATTTTCTCAAGTATAATAAATATTCAAAAGTCAATAACCGTATATTTTTAATCCCCCATTTCCCTGACAGACCCCGTATATGCTATTCATTATTATTTGTCTTAAATATTCAATTGATCTGGTTCCAATAAAGAATAACGGATAAATTACAACAATTTTCAAAGCTTCCGGTTATTTTACAAAATGTGAACTGCAATAAAGAGGAAAAAATATAAACGTGTAGTTGAATTTATTTAGCAAAATTGTCTATACTTAAAAATATACTGTGGACGGCAAGTTTGAACCAAAATATGGAAGTTAAATATTTAAAATGAAGTGCATATTCATCAACACTTGAACATAAGTGAAATGTTAAAAGAGATGCAACAGAAAGACATATATTTTAAAAATAAAATGAGATATTGTGAAGATGGGTATTCATTATAATAATTATAATCATATATAGACATATAATAATTATAATCATATATAGACGTTAATAATTCATATATAGACTAAATAAAAAAATTATTTAGGCTAGAAAAGGATGTAAAATACTTTAAATGGATTGATAGTTCAGTCAGTTCTGAAATATTTCAGTCTCTTTTAGATGACTTAAGTTGGCCCTGATGGCTCTTCTCAAACATTTTCCTTAATAAAAGGATGCACGAGTACATCTTCTAATGGCAACCTTCCTTCAGGATCTAAAACGACGAGTTTTAAAATCAAGTCCTGTGCTTCTTCACTGACATAAAGAGGAAAGTTTATTTCAGCTGAAAGAATTTTTTGATAAGTAACACCATATTCCTTGGCATCGAAAGGAGGCTGACCGACCAGTAGCTCGTAACACAGCACCCCTACACTCCAGAGATCGACGGTGTAAGTGTGGGCTTTCCCTTGAACCATTTCTGGGGAAAGGTAGTCCACAGTTCCACAAAGAGTGAATCTTCTAGAAGAAGGAGCATGCACAGACCAGCCAAAGTCGGCTATTTTAATCTCTCCATTGTTACCTAGCAGAATATTTTCAGGTTTAATATCTCTATGTATAACTTTTTTACTATGGCAATATATTAGAGCATTGCAAAGGTCTCTTATGTAAGTAGCTACCGTTTTCTCGTCAAATCGTTTTTCAGGTTGATCCTGTAAATGTTTGTAAAGAGCTCCGTTCTTCGCATATTCCAAGATAAGATAAACTCTCTTCTCATCGTGGAAATATCCGAACATTCTCAATATGTTCGGGTGACGAAGATGCGTTTGTATTTCCACTTCTCGTCTCACTTGGTGTTCCACTTGGGCTAATTTTATTTGATTTTTAAATAGAACTTTAATTGCAACCACAAATTTAGACTTTTTCTCTCTTGCTAAATATACATTACCAAATTTCCCCTTACCCAATGGTCTTCCCAAGTCGAAATTGTCTAAACACCACATGTTCTGGGAATTGGTTGACTGTTGAGAATTCGATGCGGGGATACAGTTAGCAGGCGCGGGGACAAAGTTGACAGGTTCATTAGATAGAGGTTTCATTGGGACTGGATTTACTTTCGCAGGAATAGTATTAATAACAGGTTTTTTGTCACCTCCGGTCGGATGCGCATCGGCAGCTACTTGGCTCTTCTGATTCGGAATTGAAGATGAAGGAACTGGATTAGACGAACATTTGGAGGTAACGCCAGTATTCCCTATGTCACATTGACCACTTGATTTGTTTTCACTGGGATTCTCATCACTTTCGTCGCCTAATGGCCTATTTAAAGCTCTGCTGGGATCAAAATTTTTAGGGAGGAAACACTTGTGTTTACTGGTTGTCCCTTCGGGACTTTTCTTCTTCAGATTCACTTGATTGGCAGCTTTGGTATTAGCACTGAGCTGGCGAAAGTTCTTGGGAGGTCCAAGAAGTTTTGTAGCATTTTGATTTGTATACAGCGGTCTCTGGGGCTTTTGTTGATCGTTTGTCGAGGTTTTAGGTATTATGTTACCGGGAGTCGATTTTAAATTATTCTTCTCACTATTTGACTTAATTAATTTATATTGGTTCACAATCGCGTTTTCTTTGTCATCTGTTTTCTTTAAACGATCCATAATTGTTTTTATAACCGATAACTTATTGTCACGAATTTGAACAATCAAATCATTCGTTGACGGTTAAAAACATAGACAATCTTCCTCTTCTCTATTAATGACCGTATACCTCAATATGAGCATAGACAATATTAAACACGTCTTGAATAATGTCAAAAAACTCCTATATATGAAGGAAGAAATAAAACGTCTCTGCGAGAATTTCTATAGCGTATACTTTGATCGCAATCAACTATTCGCCAAGGTCGGATTCCTGTTCGACCGCGGATATACCGCGAGCTTGCTTGTGTGAACTTCATAAACAAATAGTAAAATTCTAAATAGCGACCCAATAATGAAACTTACACATAAAAATGTAAGCATGTCATATTATAACGCAGAAATCTTATTTAGTTAATCCCCCAGCCCAATGCAAATCTTATTTATGAAATTTAAATGATAAAATATGACTGTAAATTTATCTTTTTTTTATTTTTAAATGGTCACATACGTATTAAAAATAATTTAACCAACATTTAATTTATTTTTAGATAGTTACGTCTTACTTTTTTACCACATGGCTTTTTTTTATATATAACCAAGGTCCAAGAGACAAAACTTTTTGATTTTAAAATCGTTTTAATTTGTAGGATGTCTTGTAATATATTTACAGGGTGGATTAAACGATCCATCTTCAGACGGAACAACAGTTTATGCAGATAAAGTCACATCTTGAAGACGCCACTTGGTAGAGGGATAAGTTATTTTGTTTCCCGAAAGGAACTTAAAGAATCACTATGCGCACCATATACCATACACCTGAATAACGATAAAAAATGCACACTCTCAAACATGGACAGACGTGGAGTACAGGGCTTTGAAGTAACCCGGATGGAGGGGTTTTTTGTGTAGCTGATGGAACATAAAGGGCGATGATGAAGATAAATGAACGTATTAACGTATATTCAAAGTATTTTAAAGTGGAATTTGATCAGGAAATGTTAATTTTATTATCTTGATATTTTAATAGATTTATAATTGAGATATATTTATTGTAGATATTCTTTAAACTAAAATATGTGTTAAATTATTTTCACAAACGATAATTTATTTTTGAACATGAACTTCACAACGATTAATCAGTAGTACAAAAATGTTGCAGGTAGGTAATTTAATAAATTGATTTGATACAAAAATAGGATAGCTTTATTATATCGCGGGTATGCTTTAACCGCAGTCAATTTTGAATGTGTAGTAATAATATTATTATCCATTTAAAAAAAATGTATATATTATATATACATTTTTTTTAATGGATTTTTTTATTCTAGCAACATTTTTAACAACTGTCATTTGGGACCGGAAATTATAACGTTTCTTGTTTATGTGTCAATTGTCAAAATGTAAATAAAATCATTCAATATATGTGATTATTAAATCTATTATTTAACAAATTAAAATTTAATTCAAATCGTATCTTGTCTTCAAAATCACGCACAAAATGTCTACATCTCACCTTTTTGGTACAAATTAATTAATATAAATTTCAATTTATTAAAAAAATATTATTTTTCTTTTATATTTAGCTGCGTAAGAAAATAACTGGAATTGTTATGAATTTTGTTTTTATAGTAGAATAAGTGCGGTAGAAATGTGTGTCTGAAAAATGTTATAACTGTTTTTAGAGACGGATGTTATAAGTGGAATTAAAAAGGAATGATAAAATGGTTTACCTATATTGAGAGTAGGGTGACCAGAATTCAGTTTATGTAAACCCTGAGATTATTCGTGAGTAAAAAATAAATTTCTTCAATGAAAAATAAAACACAAAAAAATCTTCAAACTTTATTTAAAATAAAAACAAAAAACAGTATTTCTTTCAGTTAATGTTTAACGAATATACTTTTCTTCCAATAAAATAATATGTGAACAATATATAATAATCAGTCAAAATAGTTATGGTAACTAACATTTTTTTTATAAAATGAAGAAAAACTAGAAACTGGGGAACTGCGATGTTTACCTTATGTAAAAAATTATTTCATATTAGTCTAACGCTCCCAAAAGTGGTCGATATCGAGCCCCTGGGGTCAATTTGATTTTTCTAGGGGTCGATAGTTTCAATAAAAAAATTTGGGGGTCGACGACAGTAAAAATAGACCCCCTTACTACTGCTATTTGTTTGTTACTTCAAAATATCTATGATTCCAATAGGTACCTAATTAAGAAGTAAAATAATTAAAAAAAACACTTTTTTGATAAAAACACATTACATTCCAAACTTGTGAAATGACTAGGGGATCGACGGTTTTAAAAGTTTTTGGTAAAGGGGTCTGGGGCCGAAAAAAGTTTGGGAACTCTTGGTCTAACGCTATGTGGTATATGCTTGCTTTAGCTTTACAGCGATTATATGAAACATATTTTATTTTCATTGATATAACCGACCTACAGATATGCTAATTTTAGACATTATTACAAAATTAGAGTAATTTGGATAAAGTATAACAAAACTCAGAGCCCAGAGAGGTGGTGTTGAAACTCTGAGACTCCAGATGAAACCCTGAGAGCTGGTTACCCTAATTAAAAGAATGAGTTGCGATAGATTTACAAATTAAAATATGTCTCAAACTAACAGAGAGGGAAGAATAGATTGACCGAATAAAGAATGGATGGATATGGTTGGAACCAAAAGAGATATGAGAAGTGTGAGAAACTGAGAATCATATAACACTATACTTGAGAAAATGTAGGATGGTTCTTGTGACATTTAAAATGTCGTCTCAAAGGGATGGAGTAGAATAGTTTTTTTTTTACAAATCGAATAGTTTTTTTATAAACCGAAAAATTGATTTTCTCTAAATTCCTAATCGTTTAATTCCTAATTTTCATTATACTGACTTTCTAATGTATTGTATGATTTGTATCTATCTTTAAATAGTCCAAGATCCACTATGAATTAATACTAATTACGAACATTTAATTTTAGGTATAAAAAAAACGAAAATCCAATTATCGTATACCCCATCCCTAGTCAATGCAGACTAACGCATTGACTTTTGACAAACGTCACAAAATATTATTTGATTTTAACAAACTGCTACATTTTTGCTAATTTGTAACAAGATGTATTAATTTGTCATTATTGTTAGTTTTATGTAATGTATTTACCTAAATAACTTGCTATTTATTAGAATCGAGGCTTATATTATATTTAAGTTGATAAAATAATTAAAATTACTGAACGTCGTTACAAGGTTGTATTGGGGCAAATTTGTGAACTGTCACAGGGACCATACTACAATTTCTCAAGTATAGATATATCGTATTGTATTACACTTTCGTTGTATACAATAAACTATGGCGGGATTATTGCCATGTGGCAATTTTTCCAAACAACTAGAAAAATATTTAAGAGGCCTTAAGTGAAAATCAGACTGGAATAAAATTTAAAAAAACTTGATTCCAATGGGAATCTTACCTGCAAACTCTTGGCTGGAAGACAAGTGTCTTACCATATGGTCACAGAAGTCATGATGTATCGATGAAGACGAGGTAAAAAGCTGTGCACTTGGATATAAAAGTGCGGAATTCTATCAACCTACCCCAAAATAGACATAGCATTTTGTTTAATATTTCTTCAGTGAATGAGTACTTGTTATACTAGAATTTTTCACTACCAGCTTCCTGTACATGTAAAACAAATATCATATAGTTTGATATTTATGTGTTAATAATTTATTCAAATGGTTTACCCTTGCGATATTTTTTTGGAAAACGTGGTGTCATGTGCCTCAGAGATACAGATGAAAATATTGATTTTTTTTTAAATTTTGTCCTTAAGATCAAGAAAATAGTGGTATAGTTACTGATCCGACAGCCCCAGAAGATTCATCACGAAATTCTAAAGAAAGAATGTATAAAGTCTTGCTGTCAGAAAAGTATACTTCTGGAAAGGAAATATATTACACTAGATCTCCAGGTATTGAATAAAAAAAATAATCTTTTATTTATCAAATATTCATTTTACTTTATTTATAATTATTAATTATTCTAAATTTGATAATATTAATGTATTAAATGTTGAATTAAACGTAATTAAAATCCACACAACAAACCACGCTGTACGCCGGCGCATCCAGCAGGGGTCTGTCGTCTCTGTAAATCAGGAGAAGCGATGGTCCTGGCTGGGATGTGTTCTGAGAATGCCCGATGATAGTTGGCCGAGGAGAGCGCTGTTTTTCTGTCCATTGGGATCCCGATGGCCTGGAAGACCCTCTCTCACGGTGTACCGTTCCTATGACAAGGAAGTCAGAGCGTTAGGAATGTCGTGGAGGGAGATTACCAACACCACCCAAAATCGCTCTGAATGAAGAAGACTGGTGGCCTCCCTATGCTCCCTTGTGGAGATTTAAAAGAAGGGTGATTAATAATAATAATTAAATGTTGAAATGTATAATTATGGTACAATGTTTACGAATGACTTCTCTTTTATACCCTAAGAAATTTCACCCCTGCTGTATAAATTTTCAATCTTTACCTGAGGTGCTCGTAAGTGAGAGTAGACAAATAGTCATGTATAGTTGCATCTTTGTTATGATGCCGAGTTTTTTTTGTGTGGACTACTGAGTGATACAAGGAGCGAAGAAATCCACTAGTCACCCTTAGTTTGGGATTTAGCATGTTTTCACTGTTTAATCTACTCGAAAGTACTTAAAAGAGCTGCAGTAGTCCTTATCTGTGGGAAATGCATTCCAAGAACTCCAGTGAATACCTGAAGTTACGAATAATAGCGAATACTTTACATAATTTTCTTGTACAAACACATGCCTATGATAGTTTAATTTGTAAATTAGGCACAAGAAGAGATTAACCCTTCCTGTCCTGTGATGTGTAACTAGTACACATTGCTTCTAAAAACTTTAATATCTCTATAAATATAATAAATACTGGGTTCAGATTTTAGTTATTCCTCCGTAATACATTTACGCATTGAATGAAAACATAATATTACTAATAATTAGCACTTATCGGCCACATCAGAGATATTTTGTGAAAATCGGAAATACATTCACCAATCCAATCAAACGTGTGCCAGTGTGTGACGTAGGTATATTCATTCTAAAAAAACCGCTATGGGTGAGGAAGCGACGCTATTCACATCTCACTCTACTTCGGTATATGGGAACGCAAAAAATAGAATCTCAGTTTACTCGCTTTTCTTGCTCAGTAGCCAGCGGGCTTTCATTCGAGGTGGGGGCTTCGCCCGTTTTGTGAACGTTGTCCGATGTTTTTTTTCATGTTTTCAGCAATTAAATTTCAATTATTATCACTTTTGACTTAAAATTTAATTAATTTAAGCGATTGGCTACGAATATTCTTATTTTTCCGATTTTAAATCACTCATTTTTACATGTGTATTGAATACACTGCATCGGAACGGGCGGATTTTTTCAGCACAGGAAAGGAAACTATTCTTACTTAGTTAAAAAAGAATTAGCTATTTTTTCAGTAAGTCTGATAAAGCACAAATTTTTATTAGACCTATACAACTTATTTACACGGAGCAAAAAGTTTATACCACTTTTGCAAATAATTCAATTAACTTATTATTGATTTATTTTTATATTTTTTCAGATAAAACGTCATTAGTCGTTATATCATCTAAAAACACATTTACTGGAAATGTTCAGCATGGTTTTAAAGAATTCTTCCATGAAATCTTTCTTCCCCAAGGCTATCCTTCGAGTGTGAGTGCAGATTACACCCAATATCAAATATGGGATACGGCTCAAGCTTTTTGCAGTACTATTACAGGTTTTATTATTTTTTTTTTTACAAAATATATCTATGGAAACTTTCTGTCTCTAATCTCACCTCCAAACTTAGTTTCCATCTCTAATCTCACCTCCAAACAACAAACATCCATAAAATATAAAAACCAAACCGTGCAGACTACCATAAAGACAGAATCAAGCAGAGATTACTTGCATAAATAATACAAATTGACTTCTTCAGTAGACAATTACAACAAAATTATATCTTCTTTAGGTGAGAGTCCATATTCAATTTCGATAATGGAGTAGAGGGAAAAACATTATATTATTTATACGAGGCATATCCAGAAACTAAGTGTACTGAATTTTTGTAGGTTACAATTTTTTTTTATTTAAACAAAAAAATTACGTAGTTACCATAGTATATATGTAAGCTATTTTTCGACATAGTCGCCATTCCTCTCAATGCAGGTGGTGAAGCGGGGTATCAACTTTTTTATGCCTTCCTCGAAGTAGTTTCCCGCCAACCCCTCCGTCCACTTCTCCACCTCCTCCTTTACATCCTCGTCGGTTGAAAACCTTTTTCCACCCATGTGCAGCTTCAGGGAGGTAAAGAGATAGTAATCTGAAGGTGCTAGGTCAGGGGAATGCGCGGGATGGTTCAGGACATCTCATTTAAACGAGGCGAGCAGTTCCTTTGTGGCGTTGGCCGTGTGTGGTCTGTCATTGTCGTGCAGCAGGCAGACTCCCTTTGTCAGCATGCCTCTCCTCTTGTTCTGAATCACCCTCCGCATTTTTTTTAGGGTCTCACAGTATCTTACAGAGTTGATGGTCTCCCCTTGAGGCATATATTCAATTAAAATTATGCCTTGACAGTCCCAAAACACGGATGCCATGATTTTCTTGGCTGAAATTGTGGTTTTGAACTTTTTGGCGGAGGGTGAAGAGGTGTGACACCACTGTTGAGACTGCCTTTTGGTTTCAGGCGTGTAGTGTGCAACCCAAGCTTCATCTCCAGTAACGATGGAGCGGAGAAATTCATCTCCATGGAGTTTGCAGCGCCTCAAAAACTCTTGCCCGGCATTATTTATTTCGCACTTGGCGGGAGATTGGATTGACATTTTTCACGAAAAGTGTTGTCGCGTCGACACCTTCTCAACGTACTGACCTCGAATTGGTCTCGTTGCGGAGGGGAAGGGTCAGGCTACACGGAAGTGTAGCCAACATGTCGAAAATAAAATCCATCCGGTCGTGAGAGCCTCAGTACACTTACTTTCTGGATACGCATAGTAGTTAAGGCATTAACATTGTGGAGGTTTAAAGACATTGTAATTTGTTTTATTCAACACTGTTTATTCCACTTTTTGTAACGGTGTAACCCTACCGGTTTCAAGGCTTTCACCTTGTGCTCCCCTGAAGATGAGGTGAAAGCCTTGAAACCGGTAGGGTTATACCGTTACAAAAAGTGGAATAAATAGTGTTGGATAAAACAAATTACAATGTGAAAAACATTGTTAATCAACAAAGTTGACAAACGTCTTCCCTTGTTAAGTTTTCTGAGGTCTTCTTTCCAAATATGTTTTTAGAAAAATATGTGAAAAACATTTAATGTGTTTATTTTGTTATCGCAACAGTCACATTATTGTTGCGTAGTATTTAACGAATTGATGTTTATTTTTGGTAAGCATTCATTTTCTTGAGTAATATTTCAATTGGATTGATCTTTGTCTTCCTCGAAAAGATAGTTAGAGATATGGGTGGCTTGTGCAGCTTTAGAAAGCACTTGAAGATAATTATTTAAGAAGGCATATTCAAATTTATGATTCTATATAGACAATATACACTACATTCCACCTAAAGCTAAATATGTTACTATCACATATCGGAAGATTTACTAAGGTTTCTTTGTAGTTCGTTTTCCTACGGTGAGTTTTTTGCGCTTTTCTTACCAAATATGTTTTTCTAAACATATACAGATACGGAAAAGTATCTAATTTAATGGCCACAGCCACTACCTTCCTATCCTTACACTCGACTAATGTATATTTATTTTGTAGTATTTTTATCTGTCAATAATCGTGGATTCGAGTTTCGAGTTGTTGCACCATTGAGGAGAATTTGCTCTCTAAACGACGCTGTATAAATTGTCCTTTTATTATTTTTATAGATAAATATTACATGAATAAAGAATAATTAAATATATAAATTAAATTGTCTTCACTGTGAAGCTAATCAAAGTCCACATAATTAATGCCTTTGTAGCATCTAAATAAAAATCCACATAATTAATGCCTTTGTAGCATCTAAATAAAAATCCACATAATTAATGCCTTTGTAGCATCTAAATAAAAATCCACATAATTAATGCCTTTGTAGCATCTAAATAAAAATCCACATAATTAATGCCTTTGTAGCATATAAATAAAAGTCCACATAATTAATGCCTTTGTAGCATCTAAATAAAAATCCACATAATTAATGGCTTTGTAGCATATAAATAAAAGTCCACATAATTAATGCCTTTGTAGCATATAAATAAAAGTCCACATAATTAATGCCTTTGTAGCATATAAATAAATAAATATAGTTTTATTGATAGCAACATAGTATAATACATAATATATTTAAATAAACTTCAAAAACACATAAATGGCAGAAAAAACATTTAAGAGAGAAGCTATCAAAAGGTCTGGGCTCATCTTATAACATCCCCCGGCCAAGATACACCCCACCAATATAGGCCGAGCCCAGCCACAAGGACACCAGATGTTTTTCAGCCCACACCCTTTTACACGTAGAATAAGAAGAAAAAAAAACAGAAAATAAATGGATTGCAGAAAAAAAGCAAATTGAATATATCATACTGCCGTCGTAAG
Organism: Odontocerum albicorne; assembly: GCA_949825065.1. NCBI lineage: Eukaryota > Metazoa > Arthropoda > Insecta > Trichoptera > Odontoceridae > Odontocerum > Odontocerum albicorne. Next base: position 2,687,877 of record OX463840.1, on the reverse strand, counting down.
CAAAAAAGCAGCTAACGGGAAAAAAACAGAAATTTAACTAAGTATGAGGCAATATTCCATATCAAATTCAGAAAAAAAAATACAGAAAACCATTTATTTCAACACAAAAATCGACATAATGTCTTTCTTAATTTTACAAAAGACTAGGTTTTTCTAAGCAAAAAAACAATAAAATGTGATTCATAAGCAAAAAGACAGCAAGTGCCTATGCGTTTGCTGGGTTTTTGCTTATGAATCACATTTTACTGCTTTTTTGTTTATGAATCACGACATTTTTAAGCAACAATGAAAAACATAAATGTGCAGTTTTCTCAAAACTTAACTTTTGCCATTAGCTGCGTTTTTGCTTATGAGGGCAGTATATTTGAGATATAATTGAGCAAATTGAGTATACTTAGCTAATCATATGCGAATTTATTTAGGGACTCTAGCAACACACGCTGTGATGAAAGGAGTGGGGGTTGGGGATGTTGAAGCAACACCCCTAGCTGCCACAATTACGTGGGTACTTAAAGAAGGCACTGGAAATATTGGAAGAATTGCTTTTGCGTGGTGGAAGGGGTAATCTATTTATTTACGTTTGTTTTCAATTGAATAGTTCATAGATTTTAAAAATTCAAGGTAATTTATATTATACTTGAGAAAATGTAGGATGGTCCCTGTGACATTTGAAATGTCATATCTCAAAAGGATGGGGTAAAATCGTTTTTTTTTACAAATTGAATCATTTTTTTATAAATCGAAAAATTGTTTTTCTCTAAACTGACGTTTTAATTCCTAATTTTCATTATACTGACTCTCTAATGTATTGTATGATTTGTATATATCTTTAAATAGGTCAAGATCCCCTATGAATGAATACTAATTATGAACATTTAATTTTAGGTATAAAAAACATCAAAAATCCAATTATCGTATACCCCATCCCTAGCCAATGCGGACTAACGTAGTGACTTTTGACAAACGTCACCAAATATTATTTGATTTTAACAAACTGCCACATTTTTGCTAATTTGTAACAAGATGTATTAATTTGTTATTATTGTTAGTTTTATGTAATGTATTTACCTAAATAACTTGCTATTTATTAGAATCGAGGTTTATATTTAAAGTTGATAAAATAATTAAAATTACTGAACGTTGTTACAAGGTTGTATTGATCGAATTTGTGAACTGTCCAGGGACCATGCTACATTTTTTCAAGTATAACACTATTCACAAACAACACACATCTATAGGCAGTGCCGCATTTGTATAGGCGGTGCCCTTAGGAAGTTAGTAACTTACGCCCTCTCTCCATCCTCTCACCTCCATTACATAATTAAAAAATGCTTAGCATTCCATTTTGACTAATCATTTATTTCACGTCTCACAATAAAGTTAACATCACGTCCATATTTACTGTATATTTTTTAAATATTTTTGTAACCTATTTATGATTTTTTGGGCTTGGCACCCTAAGTCCAATGCCTAAGTTTGCCTGTTAGAGAAAGGGAAAATAAATTTCATTATATTCTCTGATTCAATAGTTTAATATATTCATATTAACAGCCTTCTTATTATGTAAGAGAAAAGAGAGTATTTATGGACATAGCTGAAGCGAAATATGTGCGCCAGGATAGAATCAAGTGGAGATCTGTTCTCTTTGCCTGCCCCAACAGGGATATGATGTGATTGAGATGATGATGCTGATAAACAAACTTGTTCCTGAGGAGGGCCTTGAAAGGGTCCCTGTTACTCTAAAAAGTTGTGTTGGATGCATGACTAATTTTCTACTGTCCAGTTATCTTATGAAATATTTTTGAACTTTTTAGGCGGGTTAGGCATAATATATCAACTCTAGAATACGTTATTAAACATTTCAATGCCAAGGATGGAATTATCTGTATAATTAATCCATACTGCACAGGCTAAGCACCATTATATACACATTTATATTGTTAAGTTATTTTACAGATTTGACATATGTTTATGGATTCCTCCATAGCTGCTTCCAAATAGAGCTAAATATTATACTTAAAATAATTGCCAGGTCACAGGAATAGAGTTGGAGTGCGAACTTTGCACTTTGGTTTATTAACACTAAAAATGAATTATTTATCTTTAAAAATATGTTTCTTCTCCCTGGCTTCATCCCAACTCATTGTGTGCGAATACTGTTGGGGTCAGCTCTCCTCGTCCTCAGGTTGTATGCTCTTCTGTCCCGGACTGTGTCCCCCAGGCCGTGCCTCTGCATCAGGCTATCTTTTTGCACCACCCATGAATTCTTTGGTCTTCCTCTGGTTGTTATTCGAGGAAGATCCATGGAGATTGCCTGGTTCACAATGTGATCGGGTGCTCTGCGTCCAACGTGCCTATACCATCTCAATCGCCTCTCCTCCATCTTGCTGTTGATGTCTGTAACACCTAGGCTTCCTGTCTCTTAGGGACACACCAGCTGACCATCTTAGCATGCGCATTTCAGCAGTTTATCTTTAAAAATATATTAAGTGCAAAAATACATAATAAAAATATTATTAACTTAGTTCTCGGAGTACCCCACTTCTAAATATTTACATTTTGTCAGAGTTTTGGAATAAATTTGCTATATTATTTAGTTTTAAGATTGAATTTAATTAGATTTATAGTATTTTTTTTTGTTTTTAGGACCTCATTAGATGCAGATAGTAAAAAATGGAGATTAATGGCCGATTGTCTAAATGATGCAGCAATATGCCTGGAGCTGACATTACCATTTTTCAAAGGCTATACTACTTATGTGCTGTGTGTTTCTACTGCCATGAAGTCAATAGTCGGTGTAGCAGGTGTTTATTTTATTACTCAATTCACATTTTATTATAAATCATATTGAAAAACGTTTTTCAAATGGCTAACACAATAGGATATGGATGGAAAGCTATATTGTTCTGTGTTTTATAAGTCTTCATGTTAAATGTGAATGCACACTTGACTTAGGCTAAGGCTACACCAAAGTGCTTCGCTAGATGCTTCGCTAGGTGCTTCGCTAGGTGCTTCGCTAGGTGCTACACAGTCAATGTAATCTGCAGGTCCTGGATGACAATTACACAGGCAGTTTATAGTAGTACACAAGCTGTGTAGTAAAAATGACCCAGCCCAAATTTTGTCTTCTCCACTAGATATAAACATACCTACAATATTTTTATTTTAAGACTAAGGCCACACCAAAGTGCTTCGCTAGGTGCTACATGAATAATAGACTAGGTGACTTCATGCTTGGCCACACCAAAGTGCTTCGCACAAATTCATTTGACATTTGGGAGCGGTTGAGTCAAAAAATGATGCCACTCTCAAAAACTAACCAATTTCATTACAACTTACCTTTTCTTTATTTACTTCCTGTGCAACTCATTCCAAAGTGATTGTGTTACAGGTACATTTTTGTATAATTTGCTCCATGGGTTCCACAAAGGCTCCCTTTTATACACAGCTGTTATGAAACTTCCGCCATCTTGTAAAATCACTTGGTGACACAATAAAATTAACCAACACGTCTGTTCCGCTAGGAGATTAACTCGGTGACTAATTGTCATGTAGCATGGCGCGAAGCGTGCAGTGTGGCCATTGCGATAGTATGCAGTACGTTGGTTTGCTAGGATATGTCACCTAACTCGCAGCGTAGCTCTAAGCAACAAGCGAGGCTCCTACCTGTGTGGCCGAGGCCTTAACATTTTACTCAAATCTTATCGAAGCCGCTTTATGGCTTCAGACAGATAGGCAGAATTCACATCTAACTTAAGGTTTACTTATTTCTAATCGAAGCCTCTTTAAGGCTTCAAAGGCAGATAGACAGAATTTACATACGACTTAAGGTTTATTCAAATCTAATCAAAACCACTTTATGGCTTCAAAGACCGACCAATATTTGTCTATATTGTAAGTGCGTGGTCAAGTTGCAGACTATAGTCACATCTAACTTCACTCAACATCATAGGGATCTTCAACTTGCACTTATTTATTCACATCACTCGGATTTAGTTGTATTTGACGGAAATTATTTAGATTTTTTTTTTATCTGTATCAATTTTTTCCCGACTATCCCAAATAATCGAGAGTCTACTGTACTTTTGATGTTGCTTTTAAAAAGTAGCACTGCTACAGGTCCTTTTCAGTCAAGAGTGGAAGTGGGTTCCACATGAACTGAATGAAAGACGGCAGGAAAACCGAAAACCACTTGCGAAATGCTGCTCGCCAGGTACAAAAGAAAATCATTTGGTAAACTCCAAGCAAACATGTGACATTGACTGCAAGGCCAAATCGCTATGGACTGAAGACAATGCTCTGTGTTGTTGGTGGGATCAGAAGGGTGTTATCTATTATGAGCTGCTAAAACCTGGCGAAACTGTTAATACTGAACGGTACCGACAACAAATGATGGATTTGAACCAAGCGTTGCGTGAAAAACGACCAGAATATCAAAAGAGGCAACACAAAGTGATTTTGCTTCATGATAATGCACCATCGCAAACAGCAAAACCGGTCAAGAAAACGATTGAGGCGTTTAGTTGGTAAATACTTTCGCATGCGGCTTACTCACCAGACTTGACTCCATCCGATTACTACTTATTTGCATTGATGGGACACGCACTTGCTGAGCAGCGCTTCACTTCTTACGAAAATGCACGAAAATGGCTCGATGATTGGTTTGCCTCAAAAGAGCAACAGTTTGGGCAATACTTTGAGTAAAATATTTTTTACCATTTTCATACAATAAATGTGTATTTTTTTTAATAAAAAAATTCCGGTTTCATATTTACAGATCTGATATGTTGTTTATAGTTAAGGCATTAACGTTGTGGAGGTTTAAAGACATTGTAATTTATTTTTATCAAACACTGTTTATTTCTCTTTTTTGTGACGGTATAATCCTACCGGTTTCAAGGCTTTCACCTCATCTTCAGGGGAGCGCAAATAAGACTAAATGCTGTTCGAACTGGTACCGATATACACGCTTCAACGGTTGGGGGGTGAGGGAGGCATGGGAGAATTTCGGCCAAGAGCGGAGAGATTTTTGGGACATAACTGTTCAACAGATGTTTGGATCGGTGTACTGACTTAGAAATTTCTAGGGCCTCTAATCTGTCCAATTTATTTCTCTACTGATATGTAAGAATTTGGCATCATCGATAGAAAAAGTATGGTTTTCACGGTGACAATGATTAGCCATTTCAGAATAAATTAGAGAATTTGTTAAGGCGGATTTGTGTTCACGAAATCTCTTTGACCTGATATATATTAAACTTATTATAAATTATTTACTATAAATCAAACCATAATAAATACATCAAGTTTAAATTAATATCTTTTTATCCTTATCATCTACTTTAAACGAGAACGTCCTGTAAAGGTAAACTTTATTTTATGTTAGGTGGTGCCACAAGGGCAGCATTAACCCAACATCAAGCAATCAGGGGCAACTTGGCTGATGTGGCGGCCAAGGATGGATCTCAGGAGACTGCTGTGAATCTAATCGCATCATTTGTGGCCGTGTTTATTATATCTTTGGTTGGACAGTAAGTAATATTTAAAAAAAATATTTTACTTTAGTCGAATATCATTAATATTATACAAACTTGATGTGACTGTATTTTGTCCCAATTAATAATTAACTCTCTTTAACTCATCAATTCTTATTTGCAGCTAATGAGTAATAATATTTTAATTAAATTCACAATTATTTTACATTGAACATTACACATTTCTGCTTATATTCTTATTATCGCCAGTGTTTCTTCTAATGTCGAATGGGAATGTATGCAGATCGCTGTATGCTGATGGCATGGTAGTGTTTGCGGAGAATAAAAATGAATAACAGAGTTTGATAAGTAAATTGTATGAGAGATGGGAAGAGAAAGATCTGAGAATGAATGTTCTAAGTCATGGTGATAGAAAAGTGTGGAAAAAAAAGTAAATGCGATAAACAATAAAAGGGTGAACAATAAAAGATTGGAGCAAATTGAGGAGTTCAGATATATGAGGGTAGTATTTTCTAGATGATGGAAGAGTTAAATTGGATATCGAACGGTGTGCAGAGATAGGAAACAAAGTCAATAGAGAAATATGATACAACCTAAAACATATATACTCGAACCAGACAGACTCAAAATCTGTTCAAATGGTTCTCAATAGTATTTTACTACCAAGTTTGATGTATGGATGTGAAACGTGGACGTGGAAAAATAGTGCAAGGAACCTAATAAATGCTGTAGAAATGCGTGCACTGAGAAGAATACATGGGTGACAGTTTATAATAAAATACGGAATGAAGTGATTAGAAATGAATGTGAACTTAAGGTTGATGTGATGAAGAGCATTCTGAGATGGTTTAGGCATGTGGAACGAATGAAGGAAAAAATACCAACAAAACAAATATTAAATGCAAATGTGAGGCGTGGTAGAGGAAGACTAAGGAAAGTATGGTTGTATCAAGTGTATGATATTTATAAAAAAGGAAATTAAGAAGTGAGAGAAATCATAGGAGTTGTATGAGAAGGTGTATGGATGTAGAAGAGACGAAGGATGTGTGTCGAGATAGGAAAATCTGACACTGTGTCTTCTCCGCTTACTCCGATAGGGAGATGGCGTGATGGTATGTATGTATCTTCTTCCCAGTGTCATGTCAGGTCCCCTCAATGTTGAATATCACTTGAGAGTAGACATCTTTGTCCCCGGCAGCCCAAAAAAGATCTCCAATGCCCCTTATCCAATCACGTATATTGTGGAGCCAGGATATTTGCCTCCTGCCATCACCTTTTCGACCTTCTATTTTGCATGTATGTATCTTCTAACATGGTCTTTATGTATCTTCTTTATGTATATTCTTTATGTATCTTGCCATGTATATTCTAACATGGTCTTTATGATTTCAGGAATATTTGGCTTATATTTTTCGTCTTCACTATTTGCCACTTGATATCGAACTACAATGCCGTGTCTTCAGTGTGCCTGGACACCTTCAATTCTACCAGATTCTTACACACACTTCTAATATTTCTCCAGCATCAAATAGTTCTGCCACCGAGCACTGTCAATTCATCTGAACCTGTTCTATTCTTTGAAAAACAACTAACAGGTTAATATGTTATCATTGTTTTTAGAAGATTATTTATATACCGCTATTTAGTGAGTTTCAATACCACTTTTTTAAAATAAGCAAACTATATGAGCCAACTGCTGAAACATGAGAATTTTAGTTGCGCTGATCTGGGCATGTAACTTATATACCTGACGACCAAGAAATATCCTTTTTTGTCAGTTGACGGTAGGTAGTGCAAGACGTATAAGAACATTGCATCTTGTGCTCAAAAACATAAATGCTTATCGCAATCGAGAGTAAACAGTTGGTCAATCCAAATGACTTAGAATTGTTGCTAGTTATCAGGGCCTCAATGGTGAAATAAGCTGCAGACAAACAACTGCAAGTACGGAAGCTCTTTGCCCTATATGTAACAGAATATGCTTATCACAAATTGGCCTGCTTACATAGATATCTCCGGTAGCAGCAATGAAAAATATCCTAATCCCTCACTTTCTCCTCATGACAGGTAGTGGTCATTCAATTAAAATTTAATTAAAATAAGGCTCTACTTAACTGGGAATAAAGATTTTAATCAAGAGTTCCGAAGTGGTCGATATTGACCCCTTGGCGTCGATTTGATTTTTCTAGAGGTCGATAGTTTCAATAAAAAAATTTGGCGGTCAACAACAGCAAAAATAGACCCCCTTACTACTGCTATTTGTTTGTTACTTCAAAATATCTATGATTCTAATAGGTACCTAATTTAGAATATTTGTCAATATTTGTACTTATTTTGTATTTACATATTTATTTAATAAATGTCAAAAATTTAAAAAATTCTGCTGCGATAGTCCATAATGCAGGATAAGCAACAGGAATATCTTTCTGAAGCCAGAACTGCTGATACCCTTTTCTGAACTGCACCTTAAGTTTTTAGCGTGGTGCTTTATTGATACGTCGTGATGATTTTGATTTGTTTTGTATTTAAAATAAAATACGTCGATTCAGGAATGCGAAAAAGTGAGAGTGAATAATCGATAAATAGTAAACAGCGATGAATGGTCAAGTGAATAATAATAAGTGCCCTTTATTCATCCATAAGTAGGTATATATACAATTTCAGAACGGGGCGCGTGAATGCATCCGCCGTATATCCCCATCTCACTCCCGTGCATGACAAGGCGTTTGCAGACGTTGCGAACAATGTAGTGGGTAGAATATTTATTGCCGAAACGGCGAGACAACGCGATGCGTTCTCTTTCTACCGTGGAATGCGACGTAAATATTATTTTCGTGTAAACAATATTGACGTTCTGGTATGTGATCTTTGTACATATTCAAAGGTTGATTCATCGGTCGTTGACCGTGCATGTTGACAATATTTAGGGATGTCGGTATTCCCTACAAGTTCTTCATTTGTGCTTATTCCAATCAGTTCTTCTTGTAATATGATATCCAATTCTTCAATGTCACCCACCGTATGGATTGATAATCCACTGTGGTATTTCCATAGTCAAAACATCCTTAAACCTGGTTTTAAAGTCTATGTGAAGGAGATTTAAATGTTGAACGTAGACCAAAACGTCATCATCCTGAATGTTTGTCAATGACAAGTTGGGAAACTGGGAAAATTCGCGACATCCAACGTTTCGCTTCATTAGATTCATTCGGGCATGAAAAGCTACAATGAAGGACTTTGTTTTTATTAAACTCAGACTGTCACCTTGTAACTTCAAGTTAACCTCATTAAATTTAGTAAACAAAATCTGTTAAATAAGCAATGTCTGGTTTCCATTTGATTAAATTTTCTTTCAAAATGGGATTGTGTCGTCCACATGCTCGGTCAATGACCGGCGATGCGACCTTTGCATTCCTTGACAATTCAAAACAAACAAGTACAAAGTCCACACGCCGGTCATTCAACTCATTGCCGGGCGTGGAGCGCATTCCATGCTAGAGCGAGAAGGCACCACATCTCCGTATTTGAATGATACCTACACACAACATTAATCGTTTTGCGAATGCAGAAACGAGTCGGCGGCATATCGCGGGCGCATTCCCGCACACATTCAAGAATGATATAAATACCTACGTCTACCAAATAAATCTCTCTTTCCGCATTGCGATCTAAAACAAGTTTTATTTATCAACAAATCATCATCATCTCTCCCTTAAGAACATAGCTTCTAAAGGATCTTTAGCATCCAAAAACTCTAAAACGGTCTCAAAATTTGTTTTAATTTTCATCAGCGCAGATTTCAATATTAAATGTTGCACAAGATAATGCAATGCATAATCCGTAGTCCTTTTATCTTTTTCAATCCTCAATTACAAGTGATTAAAATGAAAAGTTTGATATCTAGTGAAATATTTAATATCGAGAACTGTACAAACTTATTAATATTTGAGTAAGTAAAGTAAATGACTAGGGGGTCGATGGTTTTAAAAGTTTTTGGTAAAGGGTTCTGCGGCCGAAAAAAATTTGGGAGCTCTCGATTTAAATTAATGATACATCTGAAAATTTTTCAGTCTTCTCTTGTGATTGCGAATGTAATATTGTATTTTTATGATTTATTTTTATCTTTCAGAACAATCACTCTGCGGCTTCAAAATAAAAGTTGGATCATCTTTGAAACGTCTCGTTACTTCTAGAAAGATAACTTTAGAGAATATGAAATGTGCCATAGTGACGTTTGAAGATTTCAATTATCTGATTGTGTTTGATGTACACAAAAAATACATACATATTGTGCTAGAAGAATCCATTGAATCTAAAGATATTCTGCAAGCATATTTTCACGCTGTCATCTTTGGTATAGTTATGAGTGCGATTGGAAATGAAGAATTAGTAAGTATGAGTTATATAACAATAATTATAATAGCTTTGTTATGTATGTAAATATATATCCTGAAAGGAAAAAAACACTTCAGTTAGATCCCATTTTAGCGGATGTCCTTGTTGGACGTGCTGATGATTTTGATTGTTTGGTATTTAAATAAAATACATCGATTAGCAATGCGAAAAGGATAAAAAGGATTTTCTGCGTCGATTCATCACTATGGATGAGACTTGGGTCTACCACCATGATCCTGAATCAAAACAAGAGGCTAAGGAGTGGTGTGAACCAGGCACTTTGGCTCCGAAGCGAGTTCGTGTCCAGAAATCGGCCAAGAAGGCCAGTTTTTTGGGATGCAAAAGGAATTTTATTGATAGATTATCTCCAAACTGGTAAGACAATGAACTCTGATTATTATTGTGACCTTTTGGACCAGTTGGATGAAAAAAATTGTGAAAAAAGACCCGGTTTGCAGAAGAAAAAATCATTTTTCATCAAGACAATGCACCTGCTCACACAGCTCAAAAGCCATCGCAAAAATCAGTGAATTGGGGTACGAATTGTTGCAGCATCCACCCTATTCGCCAGATTTAGCTCCCTCTGACTTCTGGCTGTTCTCACACCTCAAAAAATTCCTTCGTGGAAAGCATTTTTCATCAAACGAAGAGGTTATAGCCGTCGTAGAGGAGTATTTTGCAGGCCTTCTAGAAAGTCATTTCCGTGATGGGACAACAAAGTTGGAAGATCGTTGGACCAAGTGTATTGATCTTATGGGAGACTATACTGAGCAATAAAAGTGATTGCCCCCGAAAAAAAATGTATTTTCATTTCCGCTTTCAAAACTTTTTGACTAACCTAGTATACATTTCAGAATGGGGCGCGTGAGTGCGCCCGTAATATATTTTTATCTCCCTCTGTGCGTGCCGAGGTGGTCGATCGAAATATTGCAGACGTCGCGAATAATATTGTGGGTAGATAATTTGTTGGCGAAAACGGCGAGACAACGCGATGCGTTCTCTTTTTACTGTGGGATGTATCGTAAATAGTATTTGCGGGTAAACAATATCAATGTTCTGGTATGCGACCTTTGGACATGTCCGAAGGTCGTTTAGTCGCGTGTTGACAATATTCAGGGACGACCGTAGTCACTACACCATCACCACACACACTGTTATGGGAGACGAAATAAGTCTCCCTCCAGCCCTATCTACACTAGAAGATTCAAATTTTCTTTATTTCTTTTATGAGCGCGAAGTACAACGTTCCCCCTAATTTTTTCATTCTGTGTGCGGCCCATCAACTTAAATGTGCAAGAAAAAAAGAGGCTCCTTACATCGTGTGGACTATACTACCTTGATCAAAAAGTTTTAGGACCGGCCACCGTGTGGCGCTGTCAGTCACCCGATTAGAATTCTTTTTTTTTTGTTAGGTTACCACATCTATCATTGACACTTTTCTCCGAATTTCAGCGTAATAGCTTGACATTTGTAAAAGTTACGCTGTACTGAGTACATCTACCTTTGTGCGTGTTTTCGATTTTTTACAAGTTTGAAAATGGTATCAACTGTGCATCAACGAGTTTGCATTAAATTTTGTGTGAAAAACGGATTTAACGGTCCGCAGACCTTGGAAATGTTGGAGAAGTGTTTTTTGGTGGCACGAACGCTTCAGAAGTGGTTGTGAGTCGGTCGAGGATGACGAACGCAGTGGCAGTTGAGAACCGATGAAAACATCGATAAAATTAAAGAAATGTTGGCCAAAAACCGCAAGTTGATCATCAGAGAGCTGGCAGAGGACTTGAACATCGCTTATAGATCCGCTCAAGACATTTTGGTTAGTGATTTGCGCCTCAGACGTGTCGCTGCCTTAAGTCCGTCGTCACTACAATTCTTTTCACACTCAGGTGTGTCACCATCCGAGAAGGATTCCATTTGGGCAATTCCTCCTTCGTCACTATGTTACGTCGCCAACGTTCCCTCTAAGGTGTGCGTGTGTGCGGCCGCACATCTGGTAAAAATGGTCGGCACACATCTCAAAGAAAGGAACTTGTAACCATATTTTGTTTTGCGCAATTATATATTTTTTTTGATATTTCATGATGGGTTCTCAGGTTTCTTTCTTTGAGATGTGTGCGGAACATGGAAACACTATACTACCTTGATCAAAATATTTATGACTTTATTCATAAAATCGAAAATACAAGTGTAATCATCAAAATCGATATGGTTCCCGTCAAAGTACTCCCCATCGACTGCAACGCACTTACGCTAGATATATTACCTTGATCAAAAAGTTTTAGGACTTTATTCATAAAATCGAAAATACAAGTGTAATCATCAAAATCGATACGGTCCCCTTCAAAGTACTCCCCATCGACTGCAACACACTTACGCCAGCGCTTGATCCAATCCTCGAAACACCGCTGGTACTCAATTTTCGGTATGTCCATCAGAGCCGTCTTCGATTTTTTCATGACATCCTCTCGGGTGCTGTAACGCGTTCCACGAAGCGGTTTTTTGTCGGTTGAACAGGAAAAAGTCGCAGGGAGCCAGATCAGATGAATTCGAAGGCTACTGGATAGTAATCGTGTTGTTTTTGGTCAAAAACTCGAAATCATGTCTTTCGGGATTTCAACGCGGTCCTTTTTTTGCATGAAATTGAGGTCTTTCGGCACCAATTGTGCAGCGACACATCTGAGGCCCAAATCACTAACCAAAATGTTTTGAGTGGATCCATAAGCGATGTTCAAGTTCTCTGCGGTTTTCGGCCAACATTTCTTTGATTTTATCAATGTTTTCATCGGTTCTCAACTGCCACTGTGTTCGTCATCCTCGACCGACTCACGACCACTTCTGAAGTGTTCATGCCACCGAAAAACACTTCTCCAACATTTCCAAGGTCTACGGACCGTTAAATCCATTTTTCACACGAAATTTAATGCAAACTCGTTGATGCACAGTTGATGCCATTTTCAAATTTGTAAAAAATCGAAAACACGCACCAAGGTAGATGTACTCAGTATAGCGTAACTTTTACAAATGTCAAGCTATGAGGCTGAAATTAGGAGGGAAGTGTCAATGATAGATGTGGTAACCTAACAAAAAAAATAATAATTCCAATCGGGTGACTGACAGCGCCACACGGTGGCCGGTCCTAAAACTTTTTGATCAAGGTAGTATAGTGCAAATATGAGTGAAAGAGGAAGAATTAGGTTGGATCAATTGAATGATATTTTGAAAAAAGGAAATGTAGAAAGTCAGAGATCTCATAAGTTATATAGATTTGGAGGAGGCTAAGGTGTGTTTCGTGATAGAAAATTCTGGCACTCTGTCTACCCTGACGGGGAAATGACATTAACCTTTCCTTCCCTATGTTGGGTATCTTTTACACGTTGCTTCTAATAACCATCAATATCTCTATAAATATTATAAATACAAGGTTAAGATTTTAGGTATTCCTCCATAATATATTTACGCATTGATTTAAAAAATAATATTAATAATAATCAGAATTTATCGACTACATCGTAAGTATTTCGTGAATATCGGAAACAAATTCGCATTTAAACACTGTGAGTGCCTCGATCTTGGGTCTTGACGATAGGTGAAGAGTATGCGGGAAGCGCGACACTATATTCGCATCTCACTTTTGCATACTTCACTGAATAGCTAGGAGCTCAATTGTCTCAACCTCGCAAGTGTAAGCCACGCCCGGGCTAGCCACCAACCCTGCCGCGCCGCAGTAGCTGTTGGGCTGGCAACGAGACTAGATCTACACCCGTTCCGTAAGCATTGCCAGATGGTTTTTTTAATGTTTTCAGCAAATAAATCTCAATTATTATAATTTTTTACTTCAATTATAATTAATTAAGGGGATTATCTATGAATGTTCTTATTTTTCCGATTTAAAATCGCTAATTTTTTATCGCGTACTCACTACCCAACACCGGAGCGCGCGTTTCAATTTTATCACCGTAAGGGAAGGGTTAAAAATGCATTTAAAAATTATCAAAAAAATTCATTTAAAAATTATCTTATTTCAATTTCATTTTTTACAGATGATTTTGAACGAGTCACATAAAATAATCGCACCCTCGAAGAATTCCTTTTCCAACACGTGTGGTAAACTGAGTAAAAAATATAATTATAGTGACATCATAGAAGGTCCGACAAAAGAAATTTATAAGGACATTGATCAAATTGTAAACAAAAAATGGAGCGAGTTTCAGGTCGGAGCGCAAGGTTCAGGTATTTATATAGTTAATTCATTCCTTATCGTTTTTATTAACCACTTGACAGTTTTGCCCGAGCGTGACTCTGGCACGAAGTTTCTTTTTATACTGCCGAGCCCGAGCCTCGTTCGGGCAAACCTTGTTTCGACTTGTTGGGAGTGTTTCTCCCGAGCGTCGTATGGGCAGACCTTGTTTCAACTTGTTTTCTCCGAACGGAATATATTTTCGTATAGAATTTATTCGTTCACAGTTCGTCATTGTGTTACGTCGCGTGTTAAAAATCCGACTGTTAAGTGATTAAAGTGTACATCTTGATAAATACAAGTATTCTTCAATTAATTGGTTCAAGGAAAAAAACATAAAGTGAATTGATTTGAATTATAGTTAGATTGATTCCAGATGATCTTATTATAGTAAAAATGCAATTATTATTTTATAATATATATATTATTTATAGTTAAGGCATTAACCCTACAATGATGCACATGTGAATCAACCAAAGTTTTTCTAAATATTTTTGTGTTGAGTGGTATAAACAACGACTCACGCGCTGTTACTAATATGATTCAATAATCTCCATGCTTTAAAACCACATAGGTTTAATAGAAAACTGTTTTACCGGTCAATTTGGCAGTTGAAGTTAGACTTGTTGCGCGTAGATGACTTTTGTGATTTGTTACAGTTTGAAATCAAATTACTTTATTATTGGTGATCAAGGAAAGATTATTTTTTTTTCTTTTATTCTTTAGTACATATGTGTAAAATAAGTGAAGTTAAATATATAATTTCATTTATATCACTATATCATATAATTAACTTACAAATGCGCAGTGATTCATATATGAACCTTACTCTTTTTTTTTTAAATATAAATATACAATATAAAAACAAAAAAAAAATATTTTTCATTTTTTCCATGTTCCAGTACATATTTAATGCATAAATATATTTTTATTTTTGAAATTTAAAAAAATCGCGCATTGTAGGGTTAACACTGTAAAGGTTCAAAGACATTGTAATTTGTTTGGTCAAACACTGTTTATATTCCACTTTATATAACGGTATAACCCTACCGGTTTCAAGGGTTTCACCTCATTACACGGGGAGCACAAACAAACAAGACTTGTTTGTTGGTACTCCTCTGATAATACAGTAAAAACCTTGAAACCGGTAGGGTTATACCGTTGTATAAAGTGGAATATACCTATACAGTGTTTGATCAAACAAATAACAATTGTTATTTTTATTTTCAATTATAAAATCTATATTTATTTTATGTTACGTTTGATACAAGTTTAACCTAATTATCAGGTCTGTAAATATGATACCGGATTTTTTTTATAGAAAATGCACATTTATTGTATGAAAATGGTAAAAAATATTTTATTCAAAGTATTGCCTATCGCTAGCTACACATTTTCCCCATCTCTCTGGCAATTTGTGGATGCCACGCCAAAATAACTGTTGCTCTTTTGAGTCCATGTTCCACGTTCTTCGTTTCTCACGTCAAAATCGCCACTTTTGAATTTTTAAACCACTCAAAGCACTGTGATTTACCAAGAGCATGCTCACCGTAAGCTTCGACAAGCATTCAATGCGATTCTGCAGCAGTTTTTTTCAAATGGTAACAGAAAATCAATGCTGTCCGCAAATCGTAGTTTTCAGCCACAAAAACAGACATTATAAAAACATATGTAGTTGTATTAAACTTGTATTCTTGTGAGTCAAAAGTCTTTGACAAATGTAAACACAAGAAAAAGGCGCCAATGACGCGGTTTGACAGTCACTACATTGACAACTAGAGCCATCTATGAGCAAATTCCGGTTTCATATTTACAGATCTGGTACATAAAATAACAATAAAACTAATGAAATGATTAAAAGTCTAAATATAACGGAATAACAACTGAAACAATGTTACTATTGCTTCTCTGTGAAATGGTTCAGTTATTCCTACAAAGTTTATTAAGAAGTTCAATCCTCAATTTATCGGATATTGGATTATCAATTTATCGGATATCTATGTGCTTGAACGACCAGGTGAAGCATGCTACACACCTGCTTTTGCCTCAGGCACTTTGAACAGTTCCTCAGTCTTGAGAAGCCTCAGCGATGCAGAAGATATCATTAAAATTAATAGTTTCTGTTATCTGCTTTCGTGTTATATTCTACTATTCCTAAGATATGAAATGTCAGTTTCCCTTCAATGTCTTGGATGGTCTGCCTGTTGTGAAGCTTTTTTTCTTCTACACAATACATTTAGTCACACAATTCAAAAATTCAGTATTTACAGCAAGTGATTTGCCCAAGGTACATCGCATGATCTTCATTCCTGATTTTCTGGATGCATCAGATCTGGTTTGATGGAGACATGTTGAAGAGTGTTGTTGAGACAAAATGTGGTCTTCGTTTCCAGTAATTGAGACTTTGGGTTAAATTAACTACTGGAGTAGGCAAGTAATGCCTAATTAGCCATTGCATATGTTGGAAGTACTATTGCACATGAACAGACAACATTTAAATATATTTAGTGCGTACAAGTAATAGGTTAGTCAAAAAGTTTTGAAAACGACATCTATGGAGCAGTAGAAAACCAAAATTTCTACGCCATTTTAATATTTCATTTTTCATAAGAACGTACTCAAAATTTCATTTCGATCTGTCAATTCATTCTTTGTTTACAAGCCATTCGAAGTTGACGTGTCAGTGTATTTTTTAACAATGGAAAAATCCGAATATCATGCAGTGATTAAATTCTTTGTTTTGGAAGGTTTATCGGCTACTGAGATCCATGCAAAGATGGTGAAAGTATTAAAGGAGTCTTCTCCTTCATTTCCAACCGTTCACCGATGGGTTTTGGAGTTTAAGCGTGGCCGTACAAGCGTTGAAGACGATCCACGCTCAGGACGTCCAAAAAGTGCATCAACACCAGAAATCATAGCGAAAATACAGGATATGGTTTTGGAAGATCATCGATCGACTATGGATGTGATAGCTGACACCATAGGCATCTCACATGGAACAACATGGCATATTTTGGCTGAAGTTTTGGGTTTCAAAAAACTGTGTGCACAATGGGTACCGCATTTGCTAACAATGCAACAAAAACACGTTCGAATGCGACTTTCTGAGCAACATTTGGAGCAATTTCGAAAGGATAAAAAGGATTTTCTGCGTCGATTCATCACTATGGATGAGACTTGGGTCTACACCATCATCATCCTGAATCAAAACAAGAGGCTAAGGAGTGGTGTGAACCAGGCACTTTGGCTCCGAAGCGAGTTCGTGTCCAGAAATCGGCCAAGAAGGTGTTAGCGTCAGTTTTTTGGGATGCAAAAGGAATTTTATTGATAGATTGTCTCCAAACTGGTAAGACAATCAACTCTGATTATTATTGTGACCTTTTGGACCAGTTGGATGAAAAAATTTGTGAAAAAAGACCCGGTTTGCAGAAGAAAAAAATCATTTTTCATCAAGACAATGCACCTGCTCACACAGCTCAAAAAACCATCGCGAAAATCAGTGAATTGGGGTACGAATTGTTGCAGCATCCACCCTATTCGCCAGATTTAGCTCCTTCTGACTTCTGGCTGTTCTCACACCTCAAAATATTCCTTCGTGGAAAGCATTTTTCATCAAACGAAGAGGTTATAGCCGTCGTAGAGGAGTATTTTGCAGGCCTTCCAGAAAGTCACTTCCGTGATGGGACAACAAAGTTGGAAGATCGTTGGACCAAGTGTATTGATCTTATGGGAGACTATAATGAGCAATAAAAGTGATTTCCCCCCAAAAAAAATGTATTTTCATTTCCGCTTTCAAAACTTTTTGACTAACCTAGTATTGTTATCAGATAAACTCTTTATATAGACTGATGCCCTTTTTTATAGTTATTTTTTGAGTACCATCAGCAATCGAACCTGAAATTTCTGGGTAACCATAAGACCAACTAAGTCACGGAGGTCGTCAAAGATTTGACTCGAAATCAATATCGTCTCTCGACGATACTTGGAATGTGCCCACATCATTAAGTTGGATATGTTAACTTTCTATTGACCAAATCAAGGCTTTGATCGAGATATGTTCTACGAAATGAAAGAGTGCTGAGATACTGAAAATATTGAAAACCATCGTCTATGAACTTTTGTGCAATTTTGCATTTGAATTTGACTGAAATATACGAAAACACAATATAATACGAGGCGTATCCAGAAAGTAAGTGTACTGAGACTCTCACGACCGGATGGATTTTATTTTCGACATGTTGGTTACACTTCCGTGTAGCCTGACCCTTCCCCTCCGCAACGAGACCGGTTCGAGGTCAGTACGTTGAGAAGTGTCGACGCGACAACACGTTTCGTGAAAAATGTCAAACCAATCTCCTGCCAAGTGCGAAATTTTGTAAAAAAGGCAAGAGTTTTTGAGGCGCTGCAAACTCCATGGAGATGAATTTCTCCGCTCCATCGTTACTGGAGATGAAACTTGGGTTGCACACTACACGCCTGAAACCAAAAGGCAGTCTCAACAGTGGCGTCACACCTCTTCACCCTCCGCCAAAAAGTTCAAAACCACAATTTCAGCCAAGAAAATCATGGCATCCGTGTTTTGGGGCTGTCAAGGCATAATTTTAATTGAATATATGCCTCAAGGGGAGACCATCGACTCTGCAAGATACTGTGAGACCCTAAAAAAATTGCGGAGGGCGATTCAGAACAAGAGGAGAGGCATGCTGACAAAGGGTGTCTGCCTGTTGCACGACAATGCCAGACGGAACTGCTTGCCTCGTTTAAATGGGATGTCCCGAACCATCCCGCGCATTCCCCTGACCTAGCACCTTTAGATTACTATCTCTTTACCTCCCTGAAGCTGCACATGGGTGGAAAAAGGTTTTCAACTGACGAGGAGGTAAAGGAAGAGGTGGAGAAGTGGACGGAGGGGTTGGCGGGAAACTACTTTGAGGAAGGCATCAAAAAGTTGATACCCCGCTTCATCACCTGCATTGAGAGGAATGGCGACTATGTCGAAAAATAGCTTACATATTGTTAGGAGTATAATTATTTTTTTATAAAAGACGGGTGAGAAGTTTGGGATTTATCCAAAAGGGAAAATAACGCGCGAAATTGATTGATACGAGCGGAATTAAAACGGACTTCCCTTTGTTCTGATTTTGACGGGTAAATAATGACGCATAAAAATCGAGTCCGAGCGTGACGCAGTTGTAATTAGGACAGGGAATGATGCAATCATCCGTTGTTTCTGGAAGATTCTATTCCAAAACGGGCGGTTTAAAGAATTTCATCTAGCACCGAGCAATTGCGTCACTTATAATAAATAATCAAATGCAAGGGCTTGATTGGTCAAATTACGGCCCGACCAAAGATTTGACGAATCAGGACATCGCTTACAAATATGATCGACGGGCGAAAGGGCATCACGTGCGGATGGACAGGTGAGGCGGCTAGAAGGTCGGTGCTTCATTACGAGCGGTACCGTCACGACTACTAGTCCTGTTATTAAGACAGCTCCCGGTCGGGGGAATACGAATTAATAATTAAATAATTCGTTCAAGTTATCGGTCAGTTACCTTGTGTTCCGAGTTATAATCTCCTGTTGGGAAATACGAATTAATAATTAGTTTTGTTGTGAAAGTTCTGCTCGCACTTCCATCCAGTCTTGACGCGGGGATTTATCTGCGGAATAGTATTTCCAAAGAAATAATCTTGGATTATTATTGGCTCCATCGGGCGTGAAGCAAGTAAAGTTTCGAGAAACTAAGAAAAGCGGTTCTTTAAATAACTGCGGGTCGGAAATCGTTCTCCCAGGCCGAACGCCAGGGAGGAATTTTGTATCGGCGCAGCGCGAAGCTTCAAAGGACGCTTGCGGTATCATCATCATCAGAGGCATCGTTCCGGTTTCGTTTTCGGGGAGAATCTTCTGGTTCCTCCGCAGTTCCGAGAGTATAGACATTACGCGTATCGTTCCTTATCGATATTCATGGTATTGTGGGGTGAGTGATCTCTTTTTATTGTAACCTATCATTGTGGATTTCTCCTTACCTCATAGCCTTTATGTTTGTGCTGAATATTGAGCGGGAATCGGTCTTTAATGCAAGCCCAAATTATTAGTCTGCCTACTCTGGTATTTTTGGTAATATATATAAATTTTTCTCGGCATTATTGCGGAGTTTTTTTTATTAAAATCTCATTGGATTAAACTAAGTATTATCACAATTTTATGTCTTTCCTTTGTTGTTCCCCTTGTCCCGGAGATAATATCTTGGAGGCCTAGTACAAAATTATTATTGAGCCCATCGCAATCTGAGACGAAAGAGTACTTGTTCTGTAATTTCTTCATTTGCCGCTGAGAACCGGGTAAGTTTTATTGAGAGAGAAATAGCGCAGAAGTGTTTAAACTATTGCTTTATTGTTGCATGGAGGCAACGCTCTCTCTTAATTTCGTAAATATAGGTATAAGTGTAACAATGTCGCCCGTACGTGGGGCCATTTTAGAAAAATGCTGGCTTCCAGGGTATTTGACTGAGTGACGGGGTTATAAAGTGTATAAAAAATATAATTTGTTCCTTTTTCAGAAAATTTAGCGCGAAATTCGTAAGACAAGCTTAGGTCTCCATTTTGTTGTTCGAGAAGCGTCTGTGGTTAAGGTGGTTGCGAATAATCAGGAGTATAGTTTTGCCGCGTAAAATGTTTAGATACGCATTAAGCGATAGTTTAATTCAAACGAAATAAGTGACTGAATAAATAAAAGAGTGCCTAGTTAATTGTGAATAGAGAAGTGATTAGTGGTTACGTTCGTGAAGTATTCCAGTGTTTTTGGAATTTCAAGACCATTTGTTTGAAACCAATCTCGCCTTATAGCTTGCGCGGGGATAGGCAAGAGGAGAGTGCGTATAACTTACAGTAGTTCGGTTTGCGTCGCTGTTGATGCGGTAAAGGGAAATAGTGTTACTACTTTTAGATAAAATCACTTGGTGCTTATACTCAATTGTTTTCGGAACAAATCTTTGTAATATAAGAGAGTGAATAGTATTGAATTGAATTACTTTGAGATTTAAGTTGTAGATTCGTAGCAAGCGGTGTGGTGGAAGCGTGTTTTAGGAAATTTGATAATAATACATATTGGTTATAATTGCTAGTTCTTAATTTCGGAACATTTCAACTAAGGGGGGGTTTGTGTTAAATTAAAGTTACGTTTTAGTTAGATTCTTGTTCCGGTTAAACGGTGTAGTTAAAGCATTGTTTAACAAGGTGAAGTAAGATTTCGTTGGGTATAAATTTTGATACCTACTGTTACGAATAGGATTGAGGATGGATAGCGCAATGGATCCAATAGTTAATATAATGAAGGCCACGAGGGAAAGGCTAATCGGGGAATTAATTGAAAGGGGATTAGTTCCTAGTAATAATTTTTACGAGTTGCGGCTTCAGGCCTCTTTGTTTAACAAGTGTATTGTATCATCGTCATCGGAGGCGGTCGCCTTACCAGTTAGGTGCGTACCTTTCCGGAATCTTATGAGAGCTCCGCAGTTTCTGGAGACAACGGATCCTGGGGTTACCGCTTCAGAAGCCCTAGCACCAGTGCCATTGGCAAGTTCATCTCCATATACTGGAGATAGAGTGGCGAGTTCGGGTGTTCCACGTTCGTCTCTACCTGAGAGTTTAAATTCTTCTGTTTGGCCAGGAGAAGCTTGTACCGGAGGAGGTTGCGTAAGAGAATTTTTGTCGCGTATAGAGGAGTTGGAAAGGCGGTGTTCGGCCTTAGAGCTGATGAATAGGAATAAGGGAAGGTTTCCTCGTCCTGCTCCCTTCGTCTCGAGAACAGATGCTCGTTTGGCACCAGTCTCTCGTACCTCGAATACTCGAGATTCGTTTGAACGAAGGTGTTTTCGGTGCAATCTTCCAAATCATCAGGCGCGCAATTGCCCCGGGCAGCCGCGTAACCGAAAGCAACCTGTACGGACGGCTGACGATCTTCGTAGGGCTAGAGCCAGCCCAGCGCGTCCGTTGGTCATATTACCCGATATGTCTGGGCCACCTCCAGATGTTAAGTTTCCAAAGGACCGGGTGGGCACCAACCCGTATTAAGTACGTCGGAGTTACCGGATTTGTCGCATTACTCAGCGACCGGGAGAGTTTTCCTTTTTTGTAAAAGGCTTGATTGAGATTACGAGTTCAGGGGAAGAGCGGCCCTATCTACGTTGTAGTATTCAAGATTTGCCGTTTTCGGCTTGGCTCGATTTGAGTGCGTCAGTGGACGCAGTAGCTGATCAGCAGTTCGTCGTCTCGCGTCGTACTGACAAATTGATACCGTTAGACCGCGAGGCGCAGATTACTTTTTTCGATTCCGTTGCCATTGCGATTAGCTTTGTTTCCGTAATGATATAACCGCTTTCGCCACAGACTAATTTCTTTTGCCGTTCGTCGTCTCGCGTCGTACTGACAAACTGATACCGTCAGACCGCGAGGCGCAGATTACTTTTCCAATTCCGTTGCCATTGCGATTAGCTTTGTTTCCGTAAGGATATAACCACCTTCGCCACGGATTAATCTCTTTTGCTGTTCGTCGTCTCGCGTCGTACTGACAACCTGATACCGTCGGACCGCGGGGCGCAGCTAACTTTTTCAATTCCGTGGCCATTGCGATCAGCTTTGTTTCCGTAATGATATAACCGCTTTCGCCACAGATTAATCTCTTTTGCTGTTCGTCGTCTCGCGTCGTACTGACAACCTGATACCGTCGGACCGCGGGGCGCAGCTAACTTTTTCAATTCCGTGGCCATTGCGATCAGCTTTGTTTCCGTAATGATATAACCGCCTTCGCCACAGATTAATCTCTTTTGCTGTTCGTCGTCTCGCGTCGTACTGACAACCTGATACCGTCAGACCGCGAGGCGCAGATTACTTTTTCAATTCCGTTGCCAGTGCGATTAGCTTTGTTTCCGTAATGATATAACCGCCTTCGCCACAGATTAATCTCTTTTGCTGTTCGTCGTCTCGCGTCGTACTGACAAACTGATACCGTCAGACCGCGAGGCGCAGATTACTTTTTCAATTCCGCTGTCATTGCGATTGGCTTTGTTTCCGTAATGATATAACCGCCTTCGCCACAGATTAATCTCTTTTGCTGTTCGTCGTCTCGCGTCGTACTGACAACCTGATACCGTCGGACCGCGGGGCGCAGCTAACTTTTTCAATTCCGTTGCAGTCGCGATTCAATCCTCTTTAACGTTGTATACCTTAATGGTGTGAAGTACGTCCTCTCGCGTTGCCCTGACAAATACCGTCAGGCCGCGGGAGACGTATTATATTATTATCAGTTCTGTTTCCGTTATACTAGTGTCTCATTACCTAAGGAATAATCTATTTAGCAGTTCGTCGTCTCGCGTCGTGCGGACAAATTGATACCGTCCGTCCGCGAGGCGCGGAATACTTTTTCAATTCCGTTGCAGTTGCGATTCAATCCTCTTTAACTTTGTATACCTTAATGGTGTGAAATACGTCCTCTCGCGTTGCCCTGACAAATACCGTCAGGCCGCGGGAGACGTGTTATATAATTATCACTTCCGTTTTCGACATACTAGTATCTCCTTACCAATGAATAATCTATTCAGCAGTTCGTCATCTCGCGTCGTGCGAACAACTTGATACCGTCCGTCCGCGAGTCGCGGAATACTTTTTTTAATTCCGTTGCAATTGCGATTCAATCCTCTTTAACATTGTATTACTTTAATGTATTAAGTACGTCGGAGTTAACGGATTTGTCGCATTACACAGCGACCGGGAGAGTATCTTTTCTTGTAAGGGGTTAGGTTGAGACTACAGGTTCAGGGGGCAAGCGGGCCTTCCAGCACGATAGTATTCAGGATTTGCCGTTAGGTCTTGGCTCGATTCGAGTGCGTCAGTGGACGCAGTAGCTAATGAGCGTTTCGTAACCTCACGTTTGTCCTGACCAATTGTTCCGGCAGGCCGTGAGACGCGGAACGTATATTCGGTTCCGTTCTCTTCGCAGTTGAATTTCTTTTACCATTGTGAGTAGTAGCCATCGAGAATTAGTTCAGTTTCGCATACGATGATAGATCGTTTGGTATGGTGTAGGTAATTGAATCACGTTGTCTCACGTTGTCTTGACCCATCGTTGCAAATGATATACCAAGCATCCGTGGTCTCGACCCGCTGTCGCCTGAAGTAGGCAGTAAGCCGTTGTCGCACGAGAAGGGGTGCGCACGCATAGGTTAGATCCAGTCCGGTGTCCACTATTTAGTGACCCGGTGGAATATACGAAGGTTAATAGCATATGGAGTGGTGATAGGCTCATCGGTGCCTAATTGGGAGTCATTCATGGTCGGGAAAGTACAGGTTCTTACATTAAATTTTCGTTATATTCTTGTTAATGTTTAAATCATACCTTGAAAGTATGCACTGTCGGATTCTTTGATGAATGGCAGTAGAGTCTTTTTTTTTTTTTTTTTTAAATAACATCACCAGTGAGAGTTCATAATTCCGCTAGGGTGATTAAACAATGAGCTAGTCGTGAGGCAATCTCGTATGGAGTCATGTCCATATGTTCTATGTACGGGTTTGGTACTCTTCCCCGTGATTAGTGTGGTTATTATTTTTAAAGAGTATCTGGCGCTCAGAGCCTGGGCCTGGACCATGAGTGACGGAATGCTGAGAGCCTCGAGTAGAGTGTACTAAATTTCTTATGTACTGAGGGGTAGGCTTCCTTCAGTATCGGGTGTTCATAAGGTTGAACATTGCTTTAGTGCAAGACCCGTGGAGGATGGGTGCTGTTTATAAACTACCTTCGGATGATAATCCGTAGGGTAACGAATCTGTATAGTATACAGAATTTCTTATGTACTGAGGGGTAGGCTTCCTTCAGTATCGGGTGTTCTTAAGGTTGAACATTGCTTTAGTGCAAGACCCGAGGAGGATGTTGCTGTTTATAAACTACCTTCGGATGATAGTCCGTATGGTAACGAATCTGTATAGTATACAGAATTTCTTATGTACTGAGGGGTAGGCTTCCTTCAGTATCGGGTGTTCATAAGGTTGAACATTGCTTTAGTGCAAGACCCGTGGAGGATGTTGATGTTTATAAACTACCTTCGGATGATAGTCCGTATGGTAACGAATCTGTATAGTATACAGAATTTCTTATGTACTGAGGGGTAGGCTTCCTTCAGTATCGGGTGTTCATAAGGTTGAACATTGCTTTAGTGCAAGACCCATTGAGGATGGTTGAGGTTTGAAAATTACCTTCGGATAATAGTCCGTAGGGTAAAGAATTTGTGGAATCCACAGAAATACGAACGAAGGGAGGGGTTGGCTTCCTTCCGTGTTGGATGTTCTTAAGGTTGAACCTTAATCTAGTCAAACATCCATTGAAAATAATTGCTTGAAACGTTGGAAAGTATTGTTAGGCTAGTTGCTCGTTATAATGGAAATGGGGATGGAGTCACCTCGCTAAAAGGATTCTCAAGGAGTTAGAAAATTGTTATTAGTTCGGTGATTGCATATCTGAGTTATTGGCTTGGGCTGTTGGACCCGAGGATTTAAGGAAATTGGAGCTGCTCCTAGTATATTTTTTTTGGAGAGTAGTAGTATCCTGCATCGGTGGTACGGATGGTTAATACTGGTGTAACCAGTTCATGGGATTATTGCCTTATAGAGAGGAATGGCATCGCTGGATGAGAACCTGGGATTTACTGTTCTGTTTTGTTATAGCACTATATTGAGAAGTTTAGATCTGTTGCCTTGTAGGTTGGCTCACATTCTCTGTTTGGAAGTAGTTTTGTTCCTTTCTGTAATTCGTTACATACTGTGAGTTTTCTTTTCGGGTGGTTAACTATGAACCACCCCCTCTTCGAAGAGTTGTTGTCCCGCACACGGGAATAAATTTGTTTAGGTAGGGCTTCTTGTTATTCCTGTTTACTGCATAGCGTATTAATATCATGTGTTTGTGTTTTTGTGTTTATTTTCCTTTTGTTTCCTTTTTCTTTCTTCCCTAATAATTGTGATTAAATTATTTTCTTCAAGGCTTACGGACGGCCTATAATACATCCAGTAAAAGGCTTACGGACGGCCTATAATACATCCAGCCAAGGGTTTACGGATGGCCTGTACACATCCAGCAAGAGGTTTACGGATGGCCGGAATACATCCAGCAAGAGGTTTACGGATGGCCGGTTTACATCCAGCATGAGGTTTACGGATGGCCGGTTTACATCCAGCATGAGGTTTACGGATGGCCGGAACACATCCAGTATTTTGTCTGTATTATTAATTTGTTTTGTATTAAATGTTGTGTTTAAAATCATTCGTTTTAAGGTTTACGGATGGCCTAATACATCCAGCATGAGGCTTACGGATGGCCGGAACTCATCCAGTATCTTGTCTGTATTATTTTTTTTTTGTAATCATCGTCTTTCTCGTGCTCAAGGTAGCATGCAGAAACCCTGAACTGCCTCTAGGAGTTCGGATTGAGAGAGGCTAGCCTCTCGACCGGTTAATATCTTGGTGAGGGCCTTTTGGTGCATCAGCGATGTATTGAATTGTCTCCACCACGGGCGTCATGAACCCGCATTAGCAGAGTTGCCGCTCCAGCATGTTCTGGTGGGCACGCGCTTCTGGCTTGGAAGGGTTCGATTGGTGCAACCGCGTGTTCTGACCCTCAGATCCTGGTTATCCTCAGGCGTCATATGCGGATTCGCGTGATTCTTGGTTCCGGTCTGGGGGCCGGGGGACGTGTCTTGCTGAAGATCGGGCCTAACCGCGAGTGTTTCAATAACATTGTTTATTCTTTTCAGAGAGAGAATAGGAATGGATTAGAATTTCAGGGAGAGGGTTAGGTGTGAGCCGTGTGGTAGGACAGTCGTTGAACAGCCGGTTCTGCTTCGTTCTAGCTATGTTAGATTTCCTAATAGTTTAGAAGGTGTCTTTTTAAAATTCCGTCTCGAAAGAATTTTCGGTCCTTATCTGATTACATTGGCTTGCGTAATAATTACCACTTATTATGCCAGATGGGTGGGCAGTTGTGATTGTAGAAATGTGTAGTGCAGTCCTTACCGTAAGGGCTGGATTTGGGCTTGTAATGATTGATCTCTGTTCACAGTGAGGGGGAGAGGTTGGCAATGGAGGAGTAGAGTCACCCGTATAAATCCTGTAAGTGTATAATTAAGTAAGTGTCCAGTGTATCTTTAAGGTCAGCCGCGAAACAGGCTACAGTGTTTAGTGAGAGGATGAATGGAGATTAACTAATTTGGTTGTAAACCTTTTCTCAGCATGATGCCCTGAGAGGAGGGGTGGGTTAATTATCTATTAACGGTCTACCTATTTGTGATATAGGGTGACCATGTTTAATATAATTTTGTTTTTTTTGTTTTTTCATCCTTTTGTTGTTTCTGCTCTGTACTTTGATGTATCACCAGCCGGGCTTTAGGTAGAATCATTATCTCCTTGTTATTATTGACGGTCTACCTTTTGTGATATAGGGTGACCATGTATAATATAATTTTGTGTTTTTTATTTAATGTGGATTCCTTTTTGTTGTTTCTGCTCTGTACTTTGATGTATCACCAGCCGGGCTTTATGTAAAAATCATTATCTCCTTGTTATTATTGACGGCTTACCTTTTTTGTGATATAGGATGACCATGTATAATATAATTTTGTTTTTTTTTTTATTTTTTTTTATGTGGATTCCTTTTTGTTTTGTTTCTGACCTACCCGTTGATGTATCACAAGCCGTGCTTATGTAAAATCATTATCTCCTTGTTCTTGGGGACGGCCTACCTTTAGTGATATAGGGTGACCATCCATAATACTTGGTGTTATTTTAATTTTATTTGAAATTCTTTTGTTTATATCTGATCACCTTTGAAGTATACGGTGACCATGCCCTAGGTGAATTTGTCTATAATCTATTGTCTTTGTTTTTTTGTTTTATTTGTTTTGTTTATTAAAATTATTTTAGGAATTGTACTCCCTGTATTATGCAATTGTTTCAGTGCTGGTTGCCCTGTGGTTAAACCAGTATTGGAAAGAAAATCTTCTGTACTATTGTAAGGAGTTACCGGAGGATTGTTCCGTGCTCCTTAGTATAAGGTTATGGGCTATAGTAGATTCAGTAGTGTGTTGTCATCGTAAGGTTTCCGTGGTTTCCTTGCGGCTAGGTTCCCTTACACCAATTAGGGGTGTCCTACAGGCAAATGCTGACAACCGGTAAATCGGCCACGAGACCGTATCCAGTAGGGGGGACATACACCCCTTGCTCCTTATAATTGCCTACTGCTGATGTGTCTATACTCTGGGAATGATAATTTTTTTTTTTTTGTTTTTTTTTTGTTTTCTTTTATAAC
The DNA here is from genome assembly GCA_949825065.1 of Odontocerum albicorne. Taxonomy (NCBI): domain Eukaryota; kingdom Metazoa; phylum Arthropoda; class Insecta; order Trichoptera; family Odontoceridae; genus Odontocerum; species Odontocerum albicorne. The sequence continues at coordinate 2,659,400 of OX463840.1, read as the reverse complement.
ATAAGATGGAGTGTTAGGAGTATAATTATTTTTTTATAAAAGACGGGTGAGAAGTTTGGGATTTATCCAAAAGGGAAAATAACGCGCGAAATTGATTGATACGAGCGGAATTAAAACGGACTTCCCTTTGTTCTGATTTTGACGGGTAAATAATGACGCATAAAAATCGAGTCCGAGCGTGACGCAGTTGTAATTAGGACAGGGAATGATGCAATCATCCGTTGTTTCTGGAAGATTCTATTCCAAAACGGGCGGTTTAAAGAATTTCATCTAGCACCGAGCAATTGCGTCACTTATAATAAATAATCAAATGCAAGGGCTTGATTGGTCAAATTACGGCCCGACCAAAGATTTGACGAATCAGGACATCGCTTACAAATATGATCGACGGGCGAAAGGGCATCACGTGCGGATGGACAGGTGAGGCGGCTAGAAGGTCGGTGCTTCATTACGAGCGGTACCGTCACGACTACTAGTCCTGTTATTAAGACAGCTCCCGGTCGGGGGAATACGAATTAATAATTAAATAATTCGTTCAAGTTATCGGTCAGTTACCTTGTGTTCCGAGTTATAATCTCCTGTTGGGAAATACGAATTAATAATTAGTTTTGTTGTGAAAGTTCTGCTCGCACTTCCATCCAGTCTTGACGCGGGGATTTATCTGCGGAATAGTATTTCCAAAGAAATAATCTTGGATTATTATTGGCTCCATCGGGCGTGAAGCAAGTAAAGTTTCGAGAAACTAAGAAAAGCGGTTCTTTAAATAACTGCGGGTCGGAAATCGTTCTCCCAGGCCGAACGCCAGGGAGGAATTTTGTATCGGCGCAGCGCGAAGCTTCAAAGGACGCTTGCGGTATCATCATCATCAGAGGCATCGTTCCGGTTTCGTTTTCGGGGAGAATCTTCTGGTTCCTCCGCAGTTCCGAGAGTATAGACATTACGCGTATCGTTCCTTATCGATATTCATGGTATTGTGGGGTGAGTGATCTCTTTTTATTGTAACCTATCATTGTGGATTTCTCCTTACCTCATAGCCTTTATGTTTGTGCTGAATATTGAGCGGGAATCGGTCTTTAATGCAAGCCCAAATTATTAGTCTGCCTACTCTGGTATTTTTGGTAATATATATAAATTTTTCTCGGCATTATTGCGGAGTTTTTTTTATTAAAATCTCATTGGATTAAACTAAGTATTATCACAATTTTATGTCTTTCCTTTGTTGTTCCCCTTGTCCCGGAGATAATATCTTGGAGGCCTAGTACAAAATTATTATTGAGCCCATCGCAATCTGAGACGAAAGAGTACTTGTTCTGTAATTTCTTCATTTGCCGCTGAGAACCGGGTAAGTTTTATTGAGAGAGAAATAGCGCAGAAGTGTTTAAACTATTGCTTTATTGTTGCATGGAGGCAACGCTCTCTCTTAATTTCGTAAATATAGGTATAAGTGTAACAATATGTACTACGGTAACCACGTAATTTTTTTGTTTAAATAAAAAAAATTGAAACCTACAAAAATTCAGTACACTTAGTTTCTGGATATGCCTCGTATATATTATTTATAGTTAAGGCATTAACACTGTAAAGGTTCAAATACATTGTAATTTGTTTAATCAAACACTGTATATTCCACTTTATATAACGGTATAACCCTACCGGTTTCAAAGGTTTCACTTCATTATACGGGGAGCACAAAGAAACAAGACTTGTTTGTTGGTACTCCTCTGATAATGAGGTAAAAACCTTAAAACCGGTAGGGTTATACCGTTATATAAAGTGGAATATACCTATACAGTGTTTGACCAAACAAATAGCAATTGTTATTTTTATTTTCAATTATAAAATCTATATTTATTTTATGTTACGTTTGATACAAGTTTAACCTAATTATCAGGTATGTAAATATGAAACCAGATTTTTTTATAGAAAATGCACATTTATTATATGAAAATGGTAAAAAATATTTTATCAAAGTATTGCCCATCGCTAGCTACACATTTTCCCCATCTCTCTGGCAATTTGTGGATGCCACGCCAAAAAAACTGTTGCTCTTTTGAGGCAAACCAATCATCGAGCCAAAGAGTCTTCAAACTTTCTCGGTGGTCTTCCACGTTCTTCGTTTCTCACGTCAAAATCGTCACTTTTAAATTTTTTAAACCACTCAAAGCACTGTGATTTACCAAGAGCATGCTCATCGTAAGCTTCGACAAGCATTCGATGCGATTCTGCAGCAGTTTTCTTCAAATGGTAACAGAAAATCAATGCTGTCCGCAAATCGTAGTTTTCAGGCACAAAAACAGACATGTTCAACGCTATGAAAACATATGTAGTTGTATTAAACTTGTATTGTTTTGAGTTAAAAATCTTTGACAAATGTAAACACAAGAAAAAGGCGCCAATGACGCGGTTTGACAGTCACTACATTGACAAATAGAGCCATCTATGAGCAAATTCCGGTTTCATATTTACAGACCTGGTATATCAAATAACAATAAAACTAATGAAATGATTAAAAGTCTAAATATAACGGAATAACAACTGAAACAATGTTACTATTGCTTCTCTGTGAAATGGTTCAGTTATTCCTACAAAGTTTATTAAGAAGTTCAATCCTCAATTTATCGGATATTGGATTATCAATTTATCGGATATCTATGTGCTTGAACGACCAGGTGAAGCATGCTACACACCTGCTTTTGCCTCAGGCACTTTGAACAGTTCCTCAGTCTTGAGAAGCCTCAGCGATGCAGAAGATATCATTAAAATTAATAGTTTCTGTTATCTGCTTTCGTGTTATATTCTACTATTCCTAAGATATGAAATGTCAGTTTCCCTTCAATGTCTTGGATGGTCTGCCTGTTGTGAAGCTTTTTTTCTTCTACACAATACATTTAGTCACACAATTAAAAAATTCAGTATTTACAGCATATGATTTGCCCAAGGTACATTGCATGATCTTTATTCCTGATTTTATGGAAGCATCAGATCTGGTTTGATGGAGACATGTTGAAGAGTATTGTTGAGAGACAATGTTGTCTTCGTTTCCAGTAATTGAGCCTTTGGATTAAATTAACCACTGGACTAGGCAAGTAATGCCTAATTAGCCATTGCATATGCTGGAAGTACTATTGCACATGAACAGACAACATTTAAATATATTTAGTGCGTACAAGTATTGTTATCAGATAAACTCTCTATATAGACTGATGCCCTTTTTTATATTTATTTTTTGAGTACCATCAGGAATCGAACCTGAAATTCCTGGGTAACCATAAGACCAACTAAGTCACGGAGGTCGTCAAAGATTTGATTATAGGACTCGAAATCAATATCGTCTCTCGACGATACTTGGAATGTGCCCACATCATTAAGTTGGATACGCTGAGGGCTTCCATGCAAATTAATATTCTTTCTATTGACCAAATCAAGGCTTTGACCGAGAATATGTTCTACGAAATGAAAGAGTGCTGAGATACTGAAAATATTGAAAACCATCATCTATGAACTTTTGTGCAATTTCGCATTTGAATTTGACTGAAATATACGAAAACACAATTATAATACATTTAAGTCGAAAAGGTATTTAAGATATTTTTCCATAAAAACTAGGGTTATGCGTACCTACTTACATGCAATTTATATTTGAGCCGAAGACAATATCATCTCCCGGCCATACTTGCAACATGCCCGCATCACCGTGTCATTTTGATTGCTTTACAAATTGAATAAATTGTCAACATGCCCGCATGTTTGATTGCTTTACAAATTGAATAAATTGTCAACATACCCGCATGTCATTTTGATTGCTTTACAAATTGAATAAATTGTCAACATGCCCGCATGTCATTTTGATTGATTGCTTTACAAATTGAATAAATTGTCAACATGCCCGCATCACCATGTCATTTTGATTGCTTTACAAATTGTTTTTTTCTCATTTTCCAGGATGGAGTTTAGATAAAAATTTGATAATAACAGAAGAATGGAGAGGAAATTGGAGTAGTAAAGGTAATGTATCATGTTATATGACTAGAAGTGTTGCAGGAGTTTATAGGAAAGCCAGTCATTTTTATATGTATGATTCGCCGAGAGCTGGTCAAGAGGACGAAGAATTATTTGACAAGACTTGCGAGAATAATGTAAAGAATTCTTTATTTTTATTAATGGACGACATTAACTTTTTAGGGGATTATTCTATGTATTAAATTGTGATTATAATATAGAATAATGTAAAGAATTCTTTATTTTTATTAATGGACGACATTAACTTTTTAGGGGATTATTCTATGTATTAAATTGTGATTATAATATAGAATAATGTAAAGAATTCTTTATTTTTATTAATGGACGACATTAACTTTTTAGGGGATTATTCTATGCATTAAATTGGGATTATAATATAGAATAATGTAAAAAATTCTTTATTTTTATTAATGGACGACATTAACTTTTTAGGGGATTATTCTATGTATTAAATTGGGATTATAATATAAAATAATGTAAAGAATTCTTTATTTTTATTAATGGACGAAATTAACTTTTTAGGGGATTATTCTATGTATTAAATTGGGATTATAATATAGAATAATGTAAAGAATTCTTTATTTTTATTAATGGACGAAAGTAACTTTTTAGGGGATTATTCTATGTATTAAATTGGGATTATAATATAGAATAATGTAAAGAATTCTTTATTTTTATTAATGGACGAAATTAACTTTTTAGGGGATTATTCTATGTATTAAATTGGGATTATAATATAGAATAATGTAAAGAATTCTTTATTTTTATTAATGGACGAAATTAACTTTTTAGGGGATTATTCTATGTATTAAATTGTGATTATAATATAGAATAATGTAAAGAATTCTTTATTTTTATTAATGGACGACATTAACTTTTTAGGGGATTATTCTATGTATTAAATTGTTATTATAATATAGAATAATGTAAAGAATTCTTTATTTTTATTAATGGACGACATTAACTTTTTAGGGGATTATTCTATGTATTAAATTGGGATTATAATATAGAATAATGTAAAGAATTCTTTATTTTTATTAATGGACGACATTAACTTTTTAGGGGATTATTCTATGTATTAAATTGGGATTATAATATAGAATAATGTAAAAAATTCTTTATTTTTATTAATGGACGACATTAACTTTTTAGGGGATTATTCTATGTATTAAATTGGGATTATAATATAAAATAATGTAAAGAATTCTTTATTTTTATTAATGGACGAAATTAACTTTTTAGGGGATTATTCTATGTATTAAATTGGGATTATAATATAGAATAATGTAAAGAATTCTTTATTTTTATTAATGGACGAAAGTAACTTTTTAGGGGATTATTCTATGTATTAAATTGGGATTATAATATAGAATAATGTAAAGAATTCTTTATTTTTATTAATGGACGAAATTAACTTTTTAGGGGATTATTCTATGTATTAAATTGGGATTATAATATAGAATAATGTAAAGAATTCTTTATTTTTATTAATGGACGAAATTAACTTTTTAGGGGATTATTCTATGTATTAAATTGTGATTATAATATAGAATAATGTAAAGAATTCTTTATTTTTATTAATGGACGACATTAACTTTTTAGGGAATTATTCTATGTATTAAATTGTGATTATAATATAGAATAATGTAAAGAATTCTTTATTTTTATTAATGGACGACATTAACTTTTTAGGGGATTATTCTATGTATTAAATTGTTATTATAATATATAATCAAAAAAATTATACACACTCGAGTCAAGATGCAAAATTAGTATACAGGTATCCCTCACTTTGTACGATTACACGTCAAACCTCATTATATTGAATACCGAATTAATAAAATTTTCAGAATAAAGAATATTTTTTGTTGAATCCAATGAACATATGTAAAAGAATATCTTTATACTTAAGAAATTTTAGCATGGTCCCTATGACAGTTGACAAATTTGCCCCAATACAACCTTGTAACGACGTTCAGTAATTTTAATTATTTTATCAACTTTAATGTAAGCCTCGATTCTAATAAATAGCAAGTTATTTAGGTAAATACGAGGGTGGTCCGATAAGTAGTTAGCCTACAAAAGAATAACAAAAATTTTGGAAAAGTGTCGATTTATTTCTCAACATAATCTCCTTTGAGTTCGATACACTTGACCCAGCGATGCTCCAACTTCTTCAAACATCGTCAAATACTGCTCTGAAGTGGTCTCACGGTTGCGCTTGTTGTCCGGAGTGAGCAAACGCGGCACCCATCGCGCCGACAGCTTTCTCATGCCCAATACTTCATGCAGGATATGGCCCACGCGGTCTTTTGAGATGCCTACTGTCTCGGCTATCTCGCGCACCTTCAATCGGCGGTCTGCCAATACGAGATCATGGATTTTTGTCACGTTATCCTCCGTGGTAGCCGTTTTCGGGGCACCTGGGCGTGGCTCATCAAAAACCGACATGCGACCATGTTGAAACTCTTTAAACCAATTTTTGACGGTCGCCATCGAAGGAGAAGAGTCACCATACACATCATCCAAGCGCTCTTTGATTTCGCTGCGCGATTTCCCTTTCAAAAACAAGAATCGAATCACCGACCGATATTGCTCTTTTTCCATTTTTCTCAAATCCGCGGACACGCTCGCTTCCACACGCGGTCAAAACAAAACTACGCATCCGATTCGGCTGAAATTTTGACAGTAGCTGTCAACGAGAATGTACTACGCGATAAAAAATTGCTCTTGCGATAGTGGTGCCATTGGACCGCCCTCGTACATTACATAAAACTAACAATAATGACAAATTAATACATCTTGTTACAAATTAGCAAAAATGTGGCAGTTTGTTAAAATCAAATAATATTTGGTGACGTTTGTCAATAGTCACTACGGTATTCCGCATCGGCTAGGGATCGGCTGTGATGTTTGAAATATCATGTCACAAAGGGATAGGGTAAAATTGTTTTTTTTTTACAAATCGAATAGTTTTTTTTATAAATCGAAATTTTTTTTTTCTCTAAACTGACGTTTTAATTCCTAATTATCATTATATTGACTTTCTAATGTATTGTATGATTTGTATATATATTTAAATAGGCCAAGATCCACTATGAATTAATACTAATTACGAACATTTAATTTTAGGTATAAAAAAATCGAAAATCCAATTATCGTATACCCCATCCCTAGCCAATGCGGACTAACGTAGTGAATTTTGAAGAACGGCGCCAAATGTTATTTGATTTTAACAAACTTACGTATTTTTGCTAATTTGTAACAAGATGTATTAATTTGTCATTATTGTTAGTTTTATGTAATGTATTTACCTAAATAACTTGCTATTTATTAGAATCGAGGCTTATATTAAAGTTGATAAAATAATTAATATTACTGAACATCGTTACAAGGTTGTATTGGGGCAAATTTGTGAACTGTCACAGGGATCATGCTACATTTTCTCTATTATTATAGGATTTGACCCATACTGGTTCTAGGAAAATTGCATAGCTTGAAAAACACGTAAAGGTTTTATACGATTTTAACCTGAGTTAAATAGGGGTTGGTTCTAAACACAAAAAAGTAACTTGAAAATTATAAAAAGTCAATTATTTTTATTTTCAAATAGAAGGCTTATAAAGATTATTATTTTCAATTGGGTAATGAATCAACTGAGTTTGGTGGAGCTTTTGCTATTTTGAAGACTCTGAATTTTCTGTGAGACTCTTATGAGACAGAAATATGTACGCTATGCATGCAACTTATACTAAAGAAAATGTAGCATGGTCCCTGTGAAATTTCACAAATTTGCCTCAATACAACCTTGTTATGACGTTCAGTAATTTTAATTAATTTATCAACTTTAATATAAGCCTCGATTCTAATAAATAGCAAGTTATTTAGGTAAATACATTACATAAAACTAACAATAATGACAAATTAATACATCTTGTTACAAATTAGAAACAATGTGTCAGTTTGTTAAAATTAAATAATATTTGGTGACGTTTGTCAAAAGTCCACTATGTTAGTCCGCATTGGCTAGGGATGGGGTATACGATAATTGGATTTTCAATTTTTTTATACATAAAATTAAATGTTTGTAATTAGTATTAATTCAAGGTGGATCTTGACCTATTTAAAGATATATACAAATCATACAATACATTAGAAAGTCAGTATAATGAAAATTAGGAATTAAAACATCAGTTTAGAGAATTTTTTTTTTTCGATTTATAAAAAAACGGTTCGATTTGTAAAAAAAACAATTTTACCCCTTTCCTTTGAGACATGACGTTTCAAACGTCACATGGACCATCCTACATTTTCTCTAGTATAGTCACTCACAGGAAGATTGCGAAATTTAAATTGGCTTTTTATAATTTTTTTCATAATTTTATTTTAATCCTGTTATAGTGAACTTGAGTAAAACAGAATCAAGTATAACGAGGGATACCTGTATTAAAAACAAATAATGGCATGGTATATTTTTTTATACTATTATATTCAGAAAATTAAAAATGTTTTGATAAAATTTTATTTTTTTATTTTAGGAATAGAAAAGAATTAGTTTTTGTTCATTGAAATTTAAGGCATTACGTTAAAATTCCGTGTGACTAATATATACACTTAATGGAAACCTGAGGATAGAAGATAGAAACATGCGTCACACAAATTTAAATCAACTAACTTTGTCTTAAAAACTCAAAATGCTACCTCATAACAATTTGATTGTTGTGAATTTTTAAGAAGAATATATTAACCCTTACAACCTTAATGCGTCGATCTATCAGCATACCTTAGTTATATAAAAAGGCCTGTGCCAACTATATGTGTATATCAGCAACGCATTTTAACGCGTACTTGAACCTTATACAAGTATATTTAACACATTGATCAATAAGTCCCGGGACTAACCAACACATGGCGCCTCTAATAACAAATCCATACTGTTCTCAGTTAGTTAAAACTTTTAGAAGTTACGTGTCAAATTTTCATGACATTCCGACATTGTGTCATTGAGTTACAGTGGTTTTAGTGATGCTACTTTTGCTATTTTTAAAACAATGGAATAAACCGAATTTCGTGTGTTGATAAAACATTGCTTTTTAATGGGAAAAATTACCGTTCAAACTCAGCGATGGCTTGAAAAGTGTTATCCGGGCTCTGCTCCGTTGAAAACAACCATTTGTTGATGGTATGCTGATTTCAAACGCGGTCGTACAGACACAAATGATGCTGAACACTCTGGTCGTCCAAATGAGGCTGTTACACCAGAAAACATAAAAAAAAAACTCAAAATCGTGATGGAAAATCGCAAAGTAAAGTTGCGTGAGATAGCTGACATCCTGAAGATATAATTTGATAGTGTTTACACTATTTTGCATGAACATTTATTTGGTCATGAAAAAGCTTTTTTCAAAATGGGTGCCGCATTTGTACACAATGGAACAGAAACAACAACGCATCGATGATTCAGAGCGCTATTTGGCACTGTTTACGCGAAGTAAACAGGAGTTTTTTGCGTCGGTATGTGACAATGGATGAAACTTGGATCTACCACTATAATCAAATTGGCAGTCAGCTGAGTGGACAGTAGCCGGTGAAAGTTGTCCGAAGCGACCAAAAACTCAAGTCGGCCGAGAAGGTTATGGCCTCCGTATTTTGGGATGCGCATGGTATAATATTCATCGATCACCTTGAAAAGGGAAAAACCATCAATAGTAAATATTACATAGCGTTATTGGAGCGTTTGAAGGCAGGAATTGCAAAAAAACGGCCCCATATAAAGAAAAAAAAGTTCTCTTTCATCAGGACATTGCACCGTGTCACAAGTCGATGGTAACGATGGCCAAATTGCATGAGTTGAACTTCGAATTGCTTCCGCACCCACCGTATTCTCCAGACTTGGCCCCCAGCGACTATTGGCTGTTCGCAGACCTCAAAAAGATGCTCCAGGGAAAGAGATTTGGCTCCAATGAAGAAGTGATTGCCGAAACTAACGCCTATTTTGAAATCAAAGATAAATCGTTCTACACGGCTGGCATAGAAAAGTTAGGAAAGCGTTGGAATGAATGTATCGCTCTTGAAGGAGACTACGACTATGTTGATGAATAAAGAAGAATTTTGGCAAAGAAATGTTGTTTTAGTAGTTAGTCCCGGACTTATTGATCGACGTGTTATGGCAATTGTCATACAATTACGCACTTGAAATATACTTTTCTCACTGTTAACTATTACTTTAAAACTGTTTCAATTTTGCTTCAAATTCAGTTAGCTACTTTTTTTGCTTATTTTTTAAATTCTTATATAATCAAAGCACAATATTATATTGTCCGGAAAGTAGTTTCGTATTTATCGCATCCTAAGGACATTCTTTTGCTAACTTCAATCCAAACGTGCTGAATGTATATTATTATGAAAATTTATTGTCAACAATAAATTACTTGAGCATTTTTTGGCATCATTTTGAAAATGTTACAAAATAATTTGATGTTGTAATGCATTTTTACTACTGCAAAGGAAAAAATGTGACAAACAAAAAAAAATTAAGGTGTATGGCGACGATGCAGTAAGCAATTGCGTGTGTCTAGTGTCTAATGTGGTTTAAAAAATTCTGTTATAGTGATATAACACTTGAAGATGGTGTTCGCTCTGAAAGATCGATAACCATTCATGTTAACTAAATCTTTTTTTTTTTTTTTTTAACCTGGCGAGTATATTGCCATGTGGCAATCTCTTCCAACCAACCAAAAAGATGTTTTATAGGCCCTAAGTGTTAACCAGACTGGAATCCTATATAAAAATCTGGGTTCCAGCGGGGATCGAACCCGCAACCTCCGGATCGGCAGACAAGTGTCTTACCACCAGGCCACGGAGTTCGTCTAGGTTATTCTGAATCAATCTAGGTTTTGATTCAGAATAACCAGTGTTCTACGACACGAAAAGTTGTTGAAATACTGAAAATATGGAAAACCATTGTCCCTGAGGATTGGGTGCAGTTTCGCAATTGATTTTGGTATAAAAATATGAAATTATTTTCCGGACAACCAATCCAATACTTTTAAGTTGAAAATTTACTTTTTATATCATACTTACATGTGTTTTATATTTTTAAATTTTTCATACATATTTTTGTATTTACACATTTTTATAGCACTAGAGGGGAAATTACAAAACATAGATGGAAAATACAAACAAGAAAATTTAAAACAGGATTAGAATAATCCTAAATTTCTATCACTAAGGAACATTTTGGATTATACGTGAAAAATATTAATATTTCATCTATAAAGAATAGACTGAACCATAGACAATGTCAAATCTATATTTGATGGCAAAGATTTAAATTTTGGAACACAAAAGGCAAATTGTTGAAATGATTCTACAAAGAATATAAAGTGTTTGTAGTAAAAAAAAAACATTTTTTTCAATGACACATGAACTAGTTAATAGGATGTATGAGTGCATAAAACTAATTAAATATTTTATAAAAAGTTCACCTAGGGGTACTGCTGTCTGTGTGTGAAAACAGAAAATGTCGCCCCTTAGAAAAAATATTAGTGATAAGGATATGTACATTTATTTTTATTATTGAAAATAAAAGTTCATGGATTAAAGGCAGTCAAAGTACTGGAAAAAAAAACACTTTGTCATATGATGAAAACTTTTTAATGATTTACGCAAATTTATTTTTATGATTTATAAAAATAAATACATTTAATTTGAATTTATGAAGGAATTAGCAATAGGTTTGGAATCCTAAAATTGCAAGAACGATGTGACCCAAAAATCCATAAGTGCATGCTGTTAAACTATGGTAATAGACACAAGGGGATGGAGACTTCATAGAGAGGTTTTCATCTTGCAATGAATTCAAAATGACTGATTAAGAAGCAGATATGAATTGTGAAGAGAATGGTTGCAGTTGCCTCTAGAATTGACTATCTTCCTGCTTGACACATACTGTACATATGGAAGTGGATGTCTGGTTATTGAGAATACTATAACGACTATGAAATTTAGTTCTTCATGAAAAAAACATTATGTGAAAAGGTTCTTTTTCACATGTGGTGGCAACCATCTTAAAGCAGAAAATTAAGTTATGCACTATGTCCACAAAAGAAATCCATAAACACTCATTGACAATATGTTTCATAGTCTGATGTTGAGCTCTACAATTACATTTTGGTTATATTCATAATAAATGGTTCCGAAGCGTGAATCACGATAAAACAAAAGTTTCTGATCTTTGAAAATAAAATTACGTTGGAACAAAAGAGACTACAGGATAGTGGAAACAGATCTAACGAAGAAACTCGAAAATTGACGATACAACCACTAATTAACAACCAGCGACATAAATCACGAAGGTTGGCGTGTAAGCAGATCTCAGTTGATGCTGTGAATGTCATTATGCAAGTTCAACAACACGAAAGAAGGTCACTTGGTAGACCGAGAGAGAGAGAGGCTTTTATATAATGTGCAACGAAATCTTAGAAGATTGGAAGTGGCGTATAACCGAGAGAAAAATTGTTAGAAAGGTTGAAACTCAACAAGAGTTGTGTGGCTGTCTGAGGTGAGGTGAGGTCTAATCATAACCTTTACTCATGTTTTACTTATGTACATCGGCCATTTGTATTCAGTTCCAGCATACACAAGATAGTTCATCAATGATTTCATCTTTAGGACACTGGGTTTAAGTCCATGTTTGATGTCGCCGCATCTTTTTTATATTGAAAAACCATAATTATCTAAAAATAATAGTATAAAAAATACAGAAAAAAATTGTAAAATATTTCTGTTATTATTTAAAAGAAATGGTGAAATGAACTAAAAAGAATTGTCAATGAAATTAACGTGTCCCATTATCAAACATAGATAAGGGTTATTAAGTGGCATGGATAGAATGTTGATGTGTGACCAAATGCAATACATTAATACTAAACATAGTATCGAAGAAAAGATAATAAATATAGTTATTGATTTAAATAGTTTTTTTTTTTAACTTACCTTACATAAATTAGGGTCTATGATATGTGGGATGATATATCATATTTCTTTATCCACTTTGTATGGATTTCTCCTGCTACACAAAGAGGGTCTGCTTCTAGCGTTTCGTTAGGAAAAATATCAGCCAGGATTCTTCTCATACTGCTAGTCGGTGCCGAGAATATAGCAACAGTGTCATTCAGTTGGTTCAATATATCTATACCACGCGTGACTGAGTGTTTAGCCATGATATTCGTCCTGTAAGTTGGTATGTAGAACAGAGGGTGATTCCTTGCACGGTTATATTTATTGGGTACATATAAACTTAGTGCTTCTAGAATCGCGGGACAGTTAAAGCAATCTTTAAAAACCTTAAGTAGGAATATCGCAATGGATTCTTGCCTTTTTGTTTTGAGGCTTCTATAGTTACACACCGTGAAAAGTTCGACATGGTGAGCATATTTTGGATAATCCATTATATAGGTTATACATAACATTATCTAGACTAGAGCAGGTTGATGGGTTCTGTTATTTGAGCAGTATGTTTACATGCGGTTGGTGAGTTCAAAGGGATATTGAAAGAAGACTAGCAATAGGGAATAAGCTAAACGGAGTACTTAATGTAATATACCAGGGGTGGATGCATACATGAGGTCAACGAGAGTCACATTCTGGATTTTCATATATGATATATAAAGAGCCACACCATAGTCACGTTCTCACGTTGTATTAAATACACTCATTCTAATTTATAACATATTCTACACAAATCTTAATTGCTATATAAATTATAAAAAATACACATATAAGAAAACATAAAAATGAGAAAGAAAACATAAAATAGTTCAAAATTTATTTAATAAAAATATAATGTAATAAAAAGTTTATTTAGCTAAATCTCTCAAATTTAGTGTAACATTTGTTACAGCCATTCGCAGCAATTCTGTGAAATGCTCGTTTGTTAGCTGCGAACGATGTTTTGATTTTACAAACTTCATAGAGGAATATAAGGATTCACAACTTTATGTTATGTTGTACCGAAAATGGAAAATAATCAGCAAGCAGCTAAATCGGCAGCAAATACATAAAGAGGCAGGAGATGCGCGCGCACTCTACACATAGAAATCACAGCACATACGTATACACCAATACGAGACAGTTGCATTCATACATGCGCATCTTGTCACTTACAACATTTAGAAAGGAAAATCACGAAAATACAAGTATAATGGGGAAAGAAAGTATCTATGTATATTATTATAAGAAACATTGAGAGCCGCACTTAACCCAATGAAGAACCGCATGCGGCTCTCGGAGCCGCATTTGCCCACATCTGTATTATACAATTATATATAAACACTCATCACACTATACTACATCTAAAACTGAATGTGTTACTATTACATATCTGAAGATCTACAAAGGTTTCGTAGTAGTTCGTCTTCCCTTGGTTAGCTTTTTGCGGTTTTCTTACCAAATATGTTTCTATAAACATATGCAGATGTGGGGAAATACCTAATATAATGGCCTTAGCCAACACTTTCCTATCCTAACTCGCAACTTATTTAAGAGCGTATTTTTTTGTAATATTTTTAATCTGGCAATAATAGTGGGTTATCCAGAGTGACATCACCCTTGAGGATAATCTGATCTCTAAATGTCACCATATAAATATTCCTTATATTATTATTATAAAAAAAAATATCTTAATATTATACAACAACTGAGTTATATCAAAAGTACCAAAATGATAATACGAGGCGTATCCAGAAAGTAAGTGTACTGAGGCTCTCACGACCGGATGGATTTTATTTTCGACATGTTGGCTACACTTCCGTGTAGCCTGACCCTTCTCCTCCGTAACGAGACCAGTTCGAGGTCAGTACGTTGAGAAGTGTCGACGCGACAACACGTTTCGTGAAAAATGTCAACCCAATCTCCCGCCAAGTGCGAAATTTTGTAAAAAGGCAAGAGTTTTTGAGGCGCTGCAAACTCCATGGAGATGAATTTCTCCGCTCCATTGTTACTGGAGATGAAACTTGGGTTGCACACTACACGCCTGAAACCAAAAGGCGGTCTCAACAGTGGCGTCACACCTCTTCACCCTCCGCCAAAAAAGTTCAAAACCACAATTTCAGCCAAGAAAATCATGGCATCCGTGTTTTGGGACTGTCAAGGCATAATTTTAATTGAATATATGCCTCAAGGGGAGACCATCAACTCTGCAAGATACTGTGAGACCCTAAAAAAATTGCGGAGGGCGATTCAGAACAAGAGGAGAGGCATGCTGACAAAGGGAGTCTGCCTGCTGCATGACAATGCCAGACTACAGGGCCAACGCCACGAAGGAACTGCTTGCCTCGTTTAAATGGGATGTCCTGAACCATCCCGCGCATTCCCCTGACCTAGCACCTTCAGATTACTATCTCTTTACCTCCCTGAAGCTGCACATGGGTGGAAAAAGGTTTTCAACCGACGAGGAGCTAAAGGAGGAGGTGGAGAAGTGGACAGAGGGGTTGGCGGGAAACTACTTCGAGGAAGGCATCAAAAAGTTGATACCCCGCTTCACCACCTGCATTGAGAGGAATGGCGAGTATGTCGAAAAATAGCTTACATATGTACTACGGTAACCACGTAATTTTTTTGTTTAAATAAAAAAAATTGTGACCTACAAAAATTCAGTACACTTACTTTCTGGATATGCTTCGTACAACAACTGAGTTATATCAAAAGTACCAAAATGATAATACATAATAGTGTATTAGTGTCATGCTGTGTCCGGAAGTGAATATATATCGTCATGGTGTATCCTTTACAGTAAACAAAGAGAGCAGATCTTCAAACTTTTCTATCCACGCACACAACTTTCATCTCCTCCCTATTCATACATATCATCGTGCACAATATTATTTATTCATGCTTCTCACTTTACCTTATTTTTAAGTCTGGTCCACTTGATCTATTCACATTTTCCTTGGTCTACCTCATCCACGTGTACCTTGCAGTTTTGACTTGTATATTTGCATAGTTATTCATTATTTCCACATGCTCAAACCATTTTAATGCTCCTTTTTTCATCTTACTTAACCTTTCCCTTCCTGTGCTAAAAAAAACCACCCGTTCCGGTGATGTGAATTCAATACACATCAATAAATATGTAAAAATGAACGATTTAAAATCGGAAAAATTAGAATATTCATAGCCAATCGCTTAAATGAATTAAATTTGAATTCAAAAGTGATAATAATTGAAATTTAATTGCTGAAAACATGAAAAAAAGCATCGGCCAACGTTCACAAAACGGGCAAAGCGACCACTTCGAACGAAAGCCCGCTGGCTACTAAGCGAGCGAACTGAGATTCTATTTTTTGCATTTCCATATACCGAAGTAGAGTGAATGTGAGACGGGAATAGCGTCGCTTCTTCACCCATAGCAGTTTTTTAGAATGAATATACCTACATCACACGTTTGATTGTATTGGGGAATTTATCACTGATTTTCACAAAATATCTCTGATGTGGCCGATAAGTGCTAATTATTATTAATATTATTTTTTCATTCAATGCGTAAATGTATTACGGAGGAATACCTAAAATCTGAACCCAGTATTTATTATATTTATAGAGATATTAAAGTTTTTAGAAGCAATGGGTACTAGTTACACAGGACAGGATGGGTTAACCTCTTCTGTATCCATACAACTTCTACGATTTCTCTGACTTTCTACATTTCCTTCTTTCAGAAGTTCATTCACTTGATCCAACCATACTTTCCTTGGTCTTCCTCTCACACTCATTCCACTCACATTCGCAAGTCTTTCATCATTCATTTGTTCCACATAACCAAACCATCTCAACATACTCTTTTTAAAGTTTTTAGAAGCAATGTGTACTAGTTATACATCACAGGACAGGAAGGGTTAAAACGTCTATTTTTCTATGCTTTCATTTCTCATGTCTTCATTCTGCCTTCTTTCATACATTGCCACTCCACTTTTTTTTTACATCATGCATTCCACAGTATTCATATTTTATTCTTAAGTCCAAGCTTCAGAACAAAAAAGAGAAAATTCTTGAATGGAAAGTGAGAAAATAAAAGTGAATTAAAAAAGAAAATGCAATATTTAGAGTAAGCAAGTTGTCGCTCGCCATCAGGTAAACCAATTTGTAGTAAATACTAATTTAATCTCTTTTTAAATGCAGCAATTGGAATTTTTAACATGTTTGACCTAAAGAATTCCTTATTGAAGTCAGAGCAACTTCTATTGATAACCCTTGTAAAAATTGACTAAATTATATATTTTTCTTTCTCATCGCAAAGAATTAAAAATTCATCGCAACGTGAATTAAAGAATTAACAACAAGAAATAAAAATTCATTGCAATATGTTGTTGGACAACACTCCAGAGTTTTGGCATCCATCTTGCACTATTCATGAAGATATTTTTTTTAGTTGTTTACGAAAATATTTATTTATTTAACATTTTTATGCAACTACATCTGGTGTATTAATTGATTTAAAGATTTTTTTAACAATTGACCAAATTTTGTTTCATAATTATAATCAGTACAACATGACTTTCTTTAACCACTTAACAGTTGGATTTTTAACACGTGACGTAACACAATGACGAACTGTGAACGAATAAATTCTATACGAAAATATATTCCAATCGGAGAAATCAAATTGAAACAAGATCTGCCCAAACAACGCTCGGGAGAAACACTCCCAACAAGTCGAAACAAGATTTTCCCGAACGAGGCTCGGACTCGTCAGTATAAAAAGAAACTTCGTGCCCGAGTCCCGCTCGGGCAAAACTGTTAAGTGGTTAACATGGTTTATGAAAACAATATTTGAAAAAAAAAATTACAATAAAAGATGTCTCAAGAAAAATAGTGAATAGGATAGAAGTTAAGGAAAAGGAATGTTTTGTGATAAATATAAAAGCATTTTCTTTAGTTTATTCTTAAATAAATATATAAGGATGTAGTCCATCTGATTGAGCCATGAAAATCTTTCCAAACGAGCCAAGCGAACCACAATAGATGA
The DNA here is from genome assembly GCA_949825065.1 of Odontocerum albicorne. Classification (NCBI taxonomy): domain Eukaryota; kingdom Metazoa; phylum Arthropoda; class Insecta; order Trichoptera; family Odontoceridae; genus Odontocerum; species Odontocerum albicorne. The sequence continues at coordinate 2,641,354 of OX463840.1, read as the reverse complement.
TGTGTTTGTCAAAAAAGGATTCCGTTATTGCGAGATCAGAGGGACAGTCCATGTACCGCACAGGTACAAAGACTGTAGATAGGCACGTTGGTTGCTGCGTAGCGCTCAGAGAATCGAGATAGCGAATTCTATAGCGAAGATCCAGTAGAAGAAGAAGAAGAAGAGCAGGGAGAGATTCCTCTCAGGCAGTCGATGTAGGGTAGCGGGTCTCAAGTTAAACACTGTAAAGTTGGTGTTACTGAGAATATTTTATCGCAATCGGGGGGCCCTCTATATTAATGGTCAGTCGGCCGTCACAAGCGCCCATTGCCCGCGAAATACAACAACTTTCGGGGTTTGGGCCTTGCTTACGCCGACTGGGCCCCGACCTACTCCGATCGCACCGCCTCGCAAGTCACTTATTTCCAGTGCGGTTGCGAATGTGATTGGAGTCAAACAAATGTACATATAAACTCCAAAATATAGCAAACATTTACATATACAAACATATACAATGATTATACAAATACAGGAACATATACAAATATTAGGGTGAATTTCCCTCCAGATCTACACAGCATTGTCTATCTCATCATACCAGATACACATACACAAGGGTGACGCCACACGTCCGATACAGTCCATGTTCAGAAAGAAAATTGGACTTATCACACACAGTTGAGGATATCTTAGATTGTTCAACACTCCAAAGTGGGTTGACAGAATGTGAATATTTCTTTGCAGTTTTATTTTATGCCATCGGAGTTTTACACAGTATTTGGATATATGATCAGATTATTTTAATTAAAAATAAATCGAATGCAAACACTATGGTGCCTCTCCAGTCTATTCAACAACTCCTCACTAGCATCGAGATAACAAACATCCCTGTTGTCAATTAAAAGCAAGATAAGACTTTGGGTCAGCAAGATTCTACTTTGATAGGGAGGAAAAGGCATAATCTTGGCATTAAAAAGAAAATTATTAATGATAAATGATTTGACATTAACCCTTCCTTCCCTGTGATATGTAACTAGTATACATTGCTTCTAAAAACTTTAATATCTGTGGCTGTCGCCCACTCGAATACTGTGGGCGTTCATACATACGGTCAATGACCGATGGGATGACCTTCGCACTCCTCGACAATCTAAATAGGCAAGTCCGAAGTTCACCTGCCGGCCATTCAACCCATAGCCGAGCGGACCGCATTCCATACTAAAGAGAGAACGCACCACGGCTATCTCGCCAGTTCCGTATTTGAATGATACCTACATAGAACAATTAATCGTTTTGCATTCACAGAAACGAGACGTAGGCATATCGCGAGCGCATTCTCGCGCACATTCTAAAAAGATATAAATACCTACGTTACTAATAAAATTGGACAGACTCTCTTTCCGCATTACGATCTAACGTGTTTTATTATTTATCAACAAATCATCATCATCTCTTCCAATAAGAACCATTCTGCTAAATATCTCTATAAATATAATAAATACTGGGTTCAGATTTTAGGTATTCCTCCGTAATACATTTACGCATTGAATTAAAAAAAATAATATAATAATTAGCACTTATCGGCCACATCAGAGATATTTCGTGAAAATCGGGAATAAATTCACCAATACAATCAAATGTGTGCCAGTGTGTGACGTAGGTATATTCATTCTGAAAAAAACGCTATGGGTGAGGAAGCTACGCTATTCACGTCTCACTTTTATTCTACTTCGGTATAAGGGAACGCGAGAAATAAAATCTCAATTCGGAGTTGTGTTTCTTCCTTCGAGGTATAACATACACAGTGTTAGTGTTTCCATCCCGTCAGTAGCTATGGGGCATCCATTAGAAGTGGTTGCTTCGCCCATTTTGTAAACGACGGCCGATGTTTTTTTCATGTTTTCAGCAATTAAATTTCAATTATTATCACTTTTGACTTCAAATTTAATTAATTTAAGCGATTGTCTATGAATATTCTTATTTTTTCGATTTTAAATCGCTCACTATTGCATGTGTATTGAATACACAGCACCGGAACGAGCGGATTTTTTAACACATGAAGGGAAAGGTTAACAAGGGATCATCTGATCTGATTTCTCTGATCTATTTTAATTTCCAGTGTGCTGATTTAGTCAGTCAGAGATATACGAGTATTAATATGTAAATATATCTGATAATAGCTGTTAACATTTTCACAAGTAAGTATTTATAAATTTCATATTTTTCCTTATTCTCTGTCCTTCCTGCAAACAGACATTTCAAAAAGATCTTAAATAGAACACTGACATGATTGTTGTTATTGTATAAATAATATGTTTATATGTGACACAAATTATGGTCATTGATAAAAAATAAAAGGAAAATTATTACCATTGCAAAATTTTAAAACAGTATTTATATATAGGTTAAATATGACTAAAATTAAATGGTTTTTGCCTTCCGAAATAGTTGTGCATAATACCTCCAATGATGTTTGGGTAATTATAAATGAAAAGGTTTTTGATTTGACAAAATTATTTGCGAAATACAAGGAAGATCCGGTGAGTAAATATATTTTTCCAGAATAATAATAAGGCTAAAGCACTATTATGAGAGTGAACTCTGCTCAATGATGCTCTGATATATAAAAAATAATCTCGTTTATGAATAGTGTAAAATATTTGGGTTGTGTGTGCAGCTTTTGGAAGTACTTGAACTACCGTATTGGCCCAAGTATAGGGCGACCCTGATTATATGGCGACCCTGATTATAAGGTGACCCTGATTATAAGGTGACCCTGATTATAAGGTGACCTTGATTATAAGGCGACCCTGATTGTAAGGTGACCCTGATTATAAGGCGACCCCTATTTTTTAATCTGCTTTTTGGAGAAAAAAAACATTTCTCTCACCATTATAATTTCTGCGCTAAAGTTGTACGTCACCGCAAACTCAACCCATATCGAACCATCATTCGCCAGCACCAACCTATGCTGGCTTTAAAATTATCTTCTGGTATATTTTCGTTACTTGCAATTTTGCGAACTTTCGACTGCAATGCTTCTCTTGTTATAGGGAACCCGTTTCCACGTATTTCCATGACGTTGTTTACTACCTTCCTGTCAATCGATTCAAATCGTCCTATCTTAGGTCCCGGGAATGCTTTTCTTGAAGAATGTGCATTCATCAAGTCATGTTTTTGTAAACGCCAACGTTTAACATTATTTTCAGTGATATCAAATTATCTGGCAGCAACACAGTTGTTGGTTGTTTCTGCAGCATGCACCACCATAACCTTAAAATTAAAATCATAGCTTCTGCGTATTCCTTGATTCACTTGATTTTTTCGAGCTCCTCGTCTTTCAATATGGTCAGTCATAATATTTTGTTAGGTAGCAAAGATGCAAAACAAAGCACAGTACAAAAAAAAACATCTCAAAACTGTCAGAAATGACTACGCACAGGCTATGTGTAAACAATGACGCCTTTTGAACGCTCTCATTACAATGTCGCCATTTCGCTAATTGCGAGTAGTGAATTTATTGTTACCCACTATGTTTGTGACTCGAATATAAGGCGACCCCCCTATTTACGTGTCACTTTTTTAAATAAAAACCTCGCCTTATAGTCAGGTTAATACGGTAACTATACTAAACCTAGAGCCGAAAGTGTGGTCTTATCAAAATTTATGATGGTATATAAACGATACATACATACATTACACTACACCTAAAGCTGAATGTGGTACTATCATAAACCGAAAGCTCTACAAAGGTTTCTTTGTAGTTCATCTTCTCTTGATAATTTTTTTGCGCTTTTCTTACCAAATATGTTTCTCTAAACATATGTAGATATCGGGAAGTACCCAATCTAATGGTCTTAGCCACCACTTTCCTATCATAACTCTTAACTATATCCTATCTCAAGTATGAATATATTATTTTGTAATATTTCTAATCTGTCAATAAAAGTGATTTTCTAAACAAATATGTTTTACTTAATATATGTTGTTCCACAGCAATCTCGCGTTTGGTCTTCACATAGAAGTTATGTGCAACTCAGCTTATAAAACTCTAGGATTTGTGATGAGAATCTCTAAGTCGTTTGAAAACCAATTGGTGCTCAAAAAGTTGTTTAATTCATTGATCCGTAGCAAACTAGAAAGCAATGCTTGCATTTGGAGCCCAGTGGGGGCGCAGAACTCGCTCATGGTGGAGAAAGTACAAAAAAAATATCTACGATATCTATATATGAGAGAGTTCGGTGTCTATCCATGGCTTTATCCTACTCAGTTCCTGCTGGGCATGCTCGGGTATAACTCCTTGAGCGTAAGAAGAGATCTGCCTCTCCTGGTATACGTTGTTAAACTCGTTCGAGGAGTTGTGAGCTGTCCAGCATTACTACAAAGATTAGCGTTAAATGTTCCTAACAATTACACTAGACTACGCCGGCAAGAACTGTTCTCAATAACATACGCAAGAACGGGTCTTCCAGCCGCTATGCCTGTTGGAAGGGCCTTAACTCTTCTGAACGGGACTGCTTCGGATATTGACATATTTCATATCACATTAGCAAAAGCAAAAGTAAATTATCTTCCAAGATTGAGCGCGTTAGAAAGCACTCATCAACGTATTTAAGTGTCTTTGAATATATGTATGTATGTTTGTGTGTATATATGTATGCATATACATAATTTTTTATTATCTATATTTTTTTTAATGTTAACATTTCTTGTATTTTTCAATGTAATTGGGATAAGCCTGTTTTGAAAAAATAAATAAAGAAATATACATTTGTTTCGTTAGTTTTTCTTCTTTCATTCGTTCTACATGCCCAAACCATCTTAGTGTGCTCTTCTCCACCTTACTCATCCCATCAGCCTGTTCACATGTATCCCTAATCACAGTCAATATCCGAATATTGACATATTTCATATCACATTACCAAAAGCAAAAGTAAATTTTCTTCTTAGATTGAGCGCATTAGAAAGCACTCATCAACATACCTAAATGACTGTGAATATATGTGTGTAATATGTTTGTGTGTATATACTCGTTTGTATGCATATGCATTATTTTTTATTTTATATAATTTTTTAACTTATTTTTTCTTTCTCTCTATGTAATTTTTCTTCTGTTTTAATGTCTTGTATTTTTCAAAGTAATTGGGCTAAGCCTGTTTTGAAAAAATAAATAAATAAGGGGTAAGTAATACACATCGGGTTTAAGAAAGAGACTGTCGCTTTGTAGAGCGTTGTTTCTGTCGCACGGACTGTTAGCGCATCGTGCGCGTTTTGCATCTTGACGACTCATGTATAAGTTGAGTGTAATTAATAATAATATTAATAATAGTGGGTTTGAGCCACGAACTAGAGTGCCCTTGAGGAGAATTTTCTCTTTAAATAGTGATCTATAAATTGTCCTTTTGTTATTAAAATAAAATTATACTATTTCTCTTTCTAGAAAATAAATCCAATATTAGCGTTTGCTGGAAAGGATATAAGTTGTTGGTTTGATGCTGACGATGAGTTCAAAACTTTTATTAATCCCGTGACAAATAAAAGGGTCGTATATCTCCCGTATGGTCCTGTACTGCACCAAGAGGAGTACGAGAGAAAAAAGGAACTGATGCTTAAAAACTTCGTACCATGGTGGAAGGATAGGAAATATATAATTGGAAAGGTGACGAAGAACCCCAGACCGATCAAGATTCTCAACACGATGACAGGTGTCAAATTTATTATTATTATCCATATAACTACTTGGAAAGATTGACATAAGATATGCCGACGATATTGCACTGCTTGCGGAGACAGAAAAGGAATTGAACGAGGCCTTAAGAAAGATGGAAAATGTTTTGTCATCCAATTACAATATGAAAATAAACAAAGACAAAACAAAATGTATGGTTGCTGGAAGAGAAGAGGTGACCGCGAGTGTTGTTATGGGTGACGTCAGTGTTGAGAAAGTGAGGGAATTTGTTTACTTAGGCAGCAGAGTATCCCAAGATGGCCGATCAAAGGTAGAAATAATAAGTAGGGTCCAACAGGCAAGAGTTGCTTTTAACAAGAAATCTAAGATATTTGAATCTCCTAATATTGATATCAATGTTAGGAAGAATTTAGTGAAAACCCTTGTCTGGAGTGTGCTGCTGTATGGCTGCGAAACGTGGAGCGAGTCCGGGCGTCTGGCTGCCTTTGAGATGTGGTGCTACAGGCGAACGGCCAGGGTCCATTGGTCAGATCACATCCGAAACGACGAGGTATTGAGCGGGATTGGAGAAACAAGGCAACTCCTAAATAGAGTTGCCCAACAACGATCCGGTTGAATAGGCCATAACATCAGGCACCCAGGCCTGCTCCTTACCATCGTCGAGGGAATGATTGAGGGCAATAACCATATAGGCTGCTCTAGATATAGCTACATGGACCGGGTGATCCGGGATGTGCGCTGTGGCAGCTACCAGGAGATGATGAAATTGGCGGATGACAGAGATGAGTGGAGGGATCGAGTGCTTGGTGCAGACCAATCCTATAAAAAAAATACTAATATTATATTAGGTGTTAACATAAGTTGTGTCCAGTTTTCCGGTTGAAATTACTGTCTTTGAAATGCAAAAACCATCGACGAGCTGTCCTTTCATTCATAGCATCTTCACTGAGCAGCTTTGGCAGCTTTATTCCCTCGATTGAACGCGAACAAAAGAAGGTGTCGAAAATGCTCACTTTCGTCTACTTGACATTCCATTTTGAAGGCTTGTAATCAAATAAAATAATATATGTAACGTAAAAGCAAACACAATATCTTGTAGAGCAGAACATTTTCTTTCGAATGACGTATAAACTTTACCATTTTGTTTTACTTTTGGTGCTCATTTTTAAATTTGTAAAAAAACGGACACAACTTATGTTAACTCCTAATACATTATATGTTTTAGGTGACGCATACGTCCGATACTCGTACAATCATCATAACATATTTTGATACTGTCTATATGTTTTAGTTCCCCGTTGAGTTTGTTTCTTATCGCTGCACGCTGTTCGATATCTCTTTTAACTCTTCACATCATCTGTGAAAATACTACCCAAATAGCAGAATCTCTCTTGCTATTTGGGTAGTATTTTCACAACTTCAATATTTCATTATTCACCCATTTATCACATTTACTTTTTATTATTTCCCTATATTTCGCATTTGCTGTAGGTATGTGAACAATAAATAATATATCTTAGAAGTGGAACTTTTTATTTCAGAAATCCTGATCAACTTAAGTGTATGTGAAGAAGAAACATTCAATGATATTGCTGAACGATACAAGGTCTTCCACAGTGATTGCCTGAGCTATTCTTGGTTCTACTTGGACAGATCCATCGCCATGTCCAAAACCTTAATTGGGAACGGAATCCCCGATGAAAGAGAGAAGTACCTGGAGTTGGGCTTGCCCCACGATTTGTATGTTCCAGTTATTGTGCTCTTTTATAATGATGAATGTATACTTGACTGTGAGAGAGTGCCACTACCTATTGTAGATGAGCTGACATACATACAGAAAACTTAATAAAGTACTTGAATTTCATAAAAATTGTTATTTTTATTTACCATAATCATAGTTTTATGGATGTTTGGCGGATGTCCTTGATGGACGTGCTGATGATTTTGATTATTTGGTATTTAAAATAAAATACGTCGATTAGCAATGCGGAAAGTGAGAGTGAATAATCAATGAATAGTAAACAATGATGAATGGTCAAATGATTAATGATAAGTGATCTTTATTTATCGGTAAGTAGGTATTTTATACATTTCAGAACGGGGCGCGTGAGTGCGTCCGCAATATATTTTTATCTCACTCCTGCGCGTGCAGAGGTGGTCGCAGACGTTGCGAATAATATAGTGGGTAGATAATTTGTTGACGAAAACGGTGAGACAGCGCGATGCGTTCTCGTTCTACTGTGGAATGTATCGTAAATATTATAGTATTTGCGGGTAAACAATTTCAATGTTTTGGTATGCGACCTTTGGACATGTCCGAAGGTCGTTTTGTCGGTCGTTGACCGTGCGTGTTGACAATATTTAGGGACGACCGTGGTTCCTACAGATGCATTGTAGACGCTCAAGGGGAACACCATGACTGATTTGAAAGTGTTTGAAAGACAGTCAAATGTGTTTGAAGGTCAGCAAAATGATTGTCCTTCAAAGAGTTGCAACAAAAAGAAAGTTGCTGACCAATGTTAAAATTACGAAGGTGTTGTTATACTTGGAATATGTTTTACGTGGTTCCAAATACCAAGTCTTGCAGTTTGTTCTTAAGGGGATGATGTTCTACTCTAGAGGCGTGAATTTCGGGCGTTTTTTACTCGGACTTAATAAAAAAAAAAAAACATTTTTCGTATGCATTTTTTTACAGTTTGTTTATTGATGATTTGAGAATGTATAAAATTTTTTTTGAAAAAATATTTAAAATTCAAGATGTTATATTGTCGTATAAAATAAAGTGGGGTTAGCTGGTCGACATGATTGAAGCCTTTTCGTAAATTTGAAACAAAAATCATATACAGTTTCATGATAAGAAATAATGTCGTTATAGTTGGTACCAAATTTTTTTTTGAAAAATCGTAAAATGGCGGCTGTCTGAAAAAAAATGAATAATATTTTGAAAGCAGGAAATGTTGAAAGTCGTAGTAGGATGTGGGTTGAGATAGGAAAGTCTGGCGGTCTGTTTTTTCTGTCTATCCTGACAGAGTAATAGCGTAATGGTATATAAAGGGTCTTTCAAATTGAGCGGTTTTTTTTAATTCTTAGATAAAACACAGATGGCGTCGCGAACTTGCCTGGGTCTTGTGACATTTGAGAAGTGTAATGTATGACACTTATAAAAATGGAGTCGTATACAATACAACAACGCGTTCAAATTGTTGAATTATTTTATGTATTGTAATCTCCCGAAACGGTGACGTTAATTGGCTACCAAGATCATGTGATCTGACACCGTTGGACTATTTTCTCTAGGGTTACGTGAAAAGCCAGGTCTATAAGAATGACCCCCAATCAATTCCTGAGGAGAAGGACGAAATTATTCGCGTTAGAACCGCAATTATGCCAAAATGTCATTGGAAATTTTGACAAAAGAGTGGACATCTGTGGAGCTGCAAGAGATGGACATTTGACGGATATTGTTTTTTGTGTTTAAATATCATACATTATACTTCAATGATCAATTAAAAGTTTTTTGAAATCAAAGCAAATTGTGTGTTTTATTCAAGAATTAAAAAAAAATGTATTAAAAAAATCGTTCATTTTGAAAGACCCTTAACTACCACACCTCAAAGTCGACACTGTAATATCATTGTTTACCCTGTTTTTAGGATAATATGATGAACATTTTTACTTAGAAAAATCAACTTAAAATTGGGGTGCGTCTTATGGACGTGGCAGGCAGATTGTACTTGGTATTTGGTCACTACAGAAAATAATTTTCACGAATTAAAAAAAAAAATTAAAAAAAACCGCTCAATTTGAAAGACCTGTAGGACACCTACCTAGTAAATAAATAATTGTCAAAATAATAAGTGAATTGTTAAACACATTAAATTAAATTAAATTAATTATTGTTAATAGTACATACAGGGTCAACGACCGATGAAGCATTCATATATTGTTACACGCTACGAGCAACAACAATGTTTACTATTTACAGTGTCTGCGACTTGGCTAGCCATCTCCAAATACAAATAATTAACCTACCGCTAATTCATGCGCTTGAGCAAGGCAGATATGTATCGCGAATGTATTCACTCATTTGTATAAATTGTCCGCGCGCCGAGAAATAAACACATTATTATTGTCATTCATTCAACTGTCAAGACTTGTTATTTATTTACCCGCTGTCCACTTATCGTTTCATATCCGCATTCCTGAGTCTATACATCGATATGAATATAAATCAAGATCATCATGACTTATAAAGATAAGCAATCCGCTATATTGATGACTGAACGAGAAGTAACGCAGAATCGACTAAAACGAAGATAGCGATGTCGATATCAAAATCATCAGCACGTCCTAATAGGACACACGCTACATTGATAACGACCATCGTTACAGACCCTTTATGTGTTTAGGCCGGACTGTGAATTCGTTTTTATTTTCTTCTTATGTTCGTGTTATATATTACTCATTGCAAATAATTCCCCTTTTCTGAGTATACAGGACAAACAATACTAGATTAATATTTTTCTTATTTTTTTTTACTCTATACACCTAATCAACGTCCATACACACAATAGCTTCTCCAATTAAACCGCGCGTGCTGCATAGTTCACGTTGGAGATGATGGTTCTTGTAATTTTAAGTAAAATCATGAATAATTCATAGTTTCGGGTGTAGAGCTCGTAATTAGAACTGGCCGAGACGGCTGATGCCCCGTGGCCCGGAACGAGCCGCCACTGGCGCGTGCTTCCTCGACACTCTCATGTGAAGCCGATCATTATGGGGAAAAAAAAGAGAAAAAAAGTCGCGTAATAACAACACTCACTATGTACTCAGGGCTGTCACATAGAACATAAAGACGACCTCCGTGTCCTAGTTGGTAAGACGCCTGTATCCCAACCCGGAGGTAGCGGGCTCAAATCAAGCTGGATTTTTGAAAAGGATTCCAGTCTGGTTTTCACTTAAGGTTACTTTCACATCTTTCTGGTTAGTTGGAAGAGATTGCCACATGGCAATACGCCCGTCAGGTTGTGTTGTTTGTAACAAAAATGTAATACAATACAATAGAAAATTGTAATTTGTTTTATCAAACATTGTTTATTCCACTTTTTGTAACGGTATAACCCTGCCGGTTTCAAGGCTTTCACCTCATCTTAAGGGGAGCACAAACAAGACTGAAGATGAGGTGTGCACCTTGAAACCGGTAGGGTTATACCGTTACATAAAAGTGGAATAAACAGTGTTTGATAAAACAAATGACAATGTCTTTAAACCTCCACAATGTTAATGTCTTAACTATTGTATAAATAATACAATAGAAAATCTTGAAGAGATAGATACTTACGAAAATATACCAGATAGACTACCTCTGTGGCCTGGTAGGTAAGACGCTTGTCTTACATCCTGAGTTGCGGGTTCTGTTCCTGATGGTACCTGAAAAAAATATCTAAAAAGGGACCCAGTCTAGTAAAAGAGTAACAAGAGTCTGGTAAATAAAATAAATAAAATCTGGTAACAACACGCATGTGCGTTACACCAGGCATGGTCAAACTTTTACCTAGGCGGACCATATTCTGTCTGGCAGAAGCAAAATATTTCCAGTTCATCGCTCCTTCGTCTTCACATCGTTGTTTCGTTGTCGTCGTGGCTGGACCTCGTAGTCAAGGATCCCCCATCGCTATCCCAACATTAATTCAGTTAGAAAGCGAAGCTGTGCTATGGATTTTGCCGCTTGCCGCCGTGTGGAAGTGAGGCGTTGCATACCGGCAAACTCACCGACCAGACCGCTGTACTGGTTCTGATAGAACATCGAAATAAGATGATCGGAGAACACCGGCATGTTTTTTTCCGTCATTGGTATCCTTATATCCCCGAGTGCTAGGCTGAAAAAATCCCTGTGTCATTCAAGAGGAGTAACACAGCGCGGGGTTCGAACCGTCGATCTTCCGCACGGAGGTCCAGTACGTTACCACGCGGCCATGCACCTCATAATGTATGAATATAAGGGTCGAGAACTGCTAACAACTGTGAAGGTTTGCAAGTTGCAGTATCTCGGTCATGTATTAGGTGTTAATATAAGTTGTGTCCATTTTTTTCCAAATTTAAAAATGAGCACCAAAAGTATAACAAAATGGTAAAGGTTATACGTCATTCGAAAGAAAATTTTCTGCTCTACAAGATATTGTATTTGCTTTTACGTTACATATATTATTTTATTTGATTACAAGCCTTCAAAATGGAATGTCAAGTAGACGAAAGTGAGTATTTTCGACACCTCCTTCTGTTCGCGTTCAATCGAGGGAATAAAGCTGCCAAAGCTGCTCGCGATATTTGCGAAGTGTACGGTGAAGATGCTATGAATGAAAGGACACTCATCTACGGCGAGTGTGCTCACACTCATCTACGGCGAGTGTGAGCACACTCATCTACGGCGGCACATACACAGACCTTGAATCAAGTGGGCTACTCATCTACGGCGGCACGTACACAGGCTTTGAATCGAGTGGGCTACTCATTTACGGCGGCACGTACACAGGCCTTGAATCGAGTGGGCTACTCATCTACGGCGGCACGTACAATTTCTAACAGAAAAGTGCCCACAGCTCTCTTCAATGTATGCTTTAATGACTCAATATTGGGATGTATTTTAGAACACACTTTCTCATCTAACATTGACCACAACTTATAGCCCAGAAGATTGAGATCGATAAATAGATATAATATAATACTATTTTGTTAAACCAACAGTTCGAACTTGACCATAAAAGTACCAGCCAGGAACTAGGTAATTCTAGACTTGCAACAGTTGCGACAGAAGACTGACAATTTTGGGCGTCTTTTCAGACAGATATATAATTTGTTTCTTCATTGCGAGCCCCTATTAGGAAGACAATACGATATAAACAATAAATTCGCAAGAGACTTTTTCCTGGAAAATTTTAAAAGTGATTCAGCGGTCGGACATGTGCACGCTCAGGGATTCTTAATATGTCGATTCCGGTACCTCTTTCGATACTTCGTTTATTTATAATTTCTTGTATTATTTCTGTTGTGGATGCCATAAAAAAACCCATGTGTACCGTATTCGCCTGACTATAAGGCGAGGTTTTTATTTATAAAGGTGACACATAAATAGGGGGGTCGCCTTATATTCGAGTCACAAACATAGTAACAAGTTCACTACTCGCAATTAGCGACATGACAACATTGTAATGAGAGCGTTCAAAAGGCGTCATTGTTTACACATAGCCTGTGCGTAGTCATTACTGATAGTTTTTGAGGTGTTTTTTTTTTGTATTGTGCTTCGTTTTGCATCTTTACTACCTAAAAAAATATTATGACTGACCATATTGAAATACGAGGAACTCGAAAAAATCAAGTGAATCAAGGAACACGCAGAAGCTATGATTCCAATTTTAAGGTTATGGTGGTGTGTGCTGCAGAAACAACCAACAACTGTGCGGCTGCCAGACAATTTGGTATCACGGAAAATAATGTTAGACGTTGGCGTTTACAAAAACATGACTTGATGAATCCCTCAAGAAAAGCATTCCGGGGGCCTAAGAAAGGAAAGGTAATCTGACGGAGCTCGTGAAAAATGAAATTAGAAAACTCGAAACAGATTTAGCGACCATTCCTAGTGGAATGACTTCGCAACTATTGGGAGTACAAATTAGTTTGGCCCGTTTCCAAAAGATGGCTCTGGCTGTTATGAATGGTTCATAGTGACAGCCGATTTTGGCGGTTTCAGAGAGGTTAGACCAATAATATTCAGTTTATATCGGTTGAGTTTCATGCAAAAACCTTGTTTTGTACAGTGTTGAAAATGTCGAATTTTGTGTTAACCAAGCAGCATTTGCGGGAGGTTTTAATTTTCTGCTTTAATTGGAAGAAAAGTGCAGCTGAAGCCCATCGAATGCTTGTCGAAGTTTATGGTGACGCTGCTCCAACTGATAAATCATGTAGGGAATGGTTTCGACGTTTCAAGGATGGAGATTTCAGCGTCGAAGACATGCCTCGCTCTGGACAGCCACAAAATACAAGTTTTGGATGTGGTTGGGAATAAGTCATTTAAAGATAACTTGAAAAAACAGTACTCAAACTGGTTGATATCCACTGATCATGCCCTTACACCTACTGGAAAAATAAAAAAAACATCTGTCACTAATCTGTGTGAATGGATCCTGCAGGCCTGGAACCAAATTTCCAACGAGACCATCATCAATGGATTTTAAAAATGTTGCATATCCAATAAATCAGCATATCCTATAACACATACTCGTAGAATTAGTGTGGGATGGATGAAGTTTAGATCAATGACGGGAGTTCTATGTGATCCGAAAATGCCAGTAAAATTAAAACGAAACGTATACCAAACGATTGTCAGACTCGCAGTCCTCTATGGCTCCGAATGCTGGACGATGTATAAATCTTACTCTAGGCAACTAGAAACTGCTGAAATGCACATGCTAATATGGTCAGCTGGTGTGTCCCTAAGAGACAAAATAAAAAGCTCACGCATTCGTGGAAGCCTAGGTGTTTCAGACATCAACAGCAAGATGGAGGAGAGGCGATTGAGATGGTATGGGCACGTTGGACGCAGAACACCCAATCACATTGTGAACCAGGCAATCTCCATGGATCTTCCTCGAATAACAACCAGAGGAAGGCCAAATAATTCATGGGTGGTGCAAAAAGATAACCTGATGCAGAGGCACGGCCTGGGGGACGTCCGGGACAGAAAAGCATACAACCTGAGGACGAGGAGAGCTGACCCCAACAGTCTTCGCAGACAATGAGTTGGGATGGAGCCAGGGAGAAGAAGTTGCATATCCAATAAAATGGACGGTGCTGAAGATGATATTTTGTGGGAAAATATGATTGAGGATTCCGAAGACGATAATATCACTGAAGACGAGACTGATGCTGAGGATGCTATAGCCATATGTGAATCTGACTGACCTGATTAGATACTGTAGCTGGACTTGTTTATTTCTTCTTTTCATGTTTAAACATGTACTTTACTATTATCTGGTTACTCTGTATTAATAAATATTTTTCGTTAAACATTTTGAATTTTATTTTTCACTAGCTGTACCCGGCCACGCGTTGCTGTGGCTCAGTCTGGTTAAATGGAAAAGAAAGAAAAGAAAAAGCATACGTTTTTAATATCTTTAATTTCATAATGCTTGTGGGTATACAATATTTTTGATGTCTTTCAGCCACTCTTAGTTTGTCGCGTTTATCGCCGTGCTCGCAAATGATCGTATCCCTCCAAGAGGTCAATTCACGATATGATTTGAATTCAAATGAAAGATCGATTGCACTGAAAAAGAAGAAAGAAAGTTATAACAAAAAAATATAAAATTGAGAAACATTAAAAAAGGGAACTGAATAATATTGTTAACTTCGTAGACGTCTTTGTTCTTGGCGGCAGCAATAGCTCGTTCACTATGCCAATCGTGATTCTTATAATTGATTTAAATGTAGGGAAATACTTTTTCACCAATTCTTCTTTTGACGTCACAATCAGTGATACAGTAGTGTTTTCGCCAACGCGTCATTTTTACATAACGTGAAGAAAGCATTTAACGTTGTAGCCGGTGGATTCAGGGCTATTTGTTGCACATTTGCAGCTGTGAAATAAACGCGTTGTCCATTTTCTAGATGTACTGCTAAATGAACAACAGCTGGCGTTCATGTATGGGAAATGAAAGAATTCGCTATACAGCTTCATTGCTGCTTATGTATCTTCCAGCCTGATACTGTGCGATTTCATCGATATGTATAACCGCATTCCCATCCCACATTCTGGTTGCACGCCAAAAACTGCCATGTAGCTGCCTTTATTCACGTACTTACAAATGTATTTGATCGATTCAACGGGGTTACAGTATTCCACGTTTATGTGCGCTTTGTATGTTTTTGAATAGCAAAGGCGAATATGGAACAACCCAATGGTTGTCTACTTCGATGTCACCGTTTCACATTTGTATGGTTGCTAATTTCCCGCCATCTTCTGTTGATCTTCTTCTGTATAAAGGATATCCATCGTTTCCTGTAACTGTGTTGGATACTAATGCTCGAGGATATCGTTTAGATCATTTTCCGTCTATCATGCATGGTGAATTTGGATTCAGTGTACCGCAAGGTCCATGTATCATATTTTTCGTCACAACTTCATGCAAATCCTTATCGACGTCGGCATCGGGTATTTCAGCGCACATTACATTGTCGATTTCGTTTGAAGTGATTTTGTTATAGATCCAGATTGGTACTATATATTCGCATGAGGCCATCCTCTCTTTTGCCATTCCACTGAGTATATCCAGCAGCGCACAGACCCAAACACTTCATGTTTTACCATGAGCTGTTGTATATCGTCCCAAGCTGGATTGCATGTGAATGTAGTGAATAGGTCTGGACACCCGTAGTAATGAACATACGCAATTGCATATTGAGCGTACTCGTGCATATGACGTAGACTGCCTGTATATGAAGATGGCCAAATCGTTAGTCTTCCAACGTTAGTTGTATTACCGTCATTTACAACTGCATCTCGCAAATGAACGTATTCTTCAGAGCGAAGCTTGGTTTGATTAAAACGGATGAATATCAAACTAATTTAAAAAATCTCCATTTCTACATACGATTTGATAGATTTGAAATATAAACATAGAGATAAAATTAAACTCTATATAAAAAAAGATACATTTGATATTCCTAATGACCTATTTCAGTCACTATCAGCCTGTCGCGTACATTCTGTTGAGAACGAACCAGTTCTGAAACTGCAGAACGCGATCGCCGTGCTCGCAACCGTGCATCCTCAAGTCTGGCTACACGTTGTTCTGCTGCTTCCTCGACATTTTGATGAACTTAAGCAGATAGATTGCAGAAAAAGAAGAAAGAAAGTTATAGCAAAAACATATAAAATAGTAAACCTTTAAAAATATGAGTGAAACATTAAGTTATGAGACAATGAAATTTCCGTTCCCAATTTCCAGCAATTGATGTGAGAATATCTCAGCTGATCAATCGTTTTGCAGCTGGACACGCATTTGTCAAATATTTGTCCAATAGGAGTATTGTTAAGTAAATCCGGAGATAATTGGAACGAATTAAATGTTAAGAAAAAAAAGAGGTTATTGGAATGAATTAAATGTTAAGGAAAGACATTGCAAACATTGCAAACTACGCACGAATTTAATTTGGATGTGACATGTTTGATCGCGTCATTAATGAACAATAAATATCGATTCTAATAAATAGCAAGGTATTTAGGTAAATACATTACAAAAAACAAACAATAATGACACATTAATACATCTTGTTACAAATTAGCAAAAATTTGTCAGTTCGTTTAAAATAAATATGACGTTTGTCAAAAATGTACATACCAGCATCACGTTATCTCTGTGAAGCAAATGATCGCGTCACTCCAAGATATCAATTCACGATATGATTTGAATTCAAACGAAAATCAATCAATAAAATTAAATTTTACCGCTAATTGAACAGAAAAATAAAAAAATAAGTTAAAAATACTAAGTGAAAAAGATATTCTTAGAGGTAGATATGTCAACAACGCACATTACGAAATGAAAATGGCGGATAAATTAACGCAGATGGCGCTATACAAAAAAAAATATATAATAAAATAATATTTTATATAATTAAAATAGTTAAGCTATAAATAATTAAATAATTATTTAAAAATAATAAATTTAATATAAATATAAAAATATTAATATATTTAATATTAAATTTCATTTTATTAAGTGTATTATATTATTATTTATTATTATTTATTATTAAAAATAAAAAATTTTTTTTTTTATTAAATTAAAAGAGACTTTCTTGAATTAAATTCCACAGAATCATTTCCTAATCCTAAAAAAATCGTTAACAAATGGAAAAAAAGCAATGCGTAAAATCAACTTTTCCTAAGAGCTTAGAAGTTTCACTTCTACCACGTGAGAGTATCACGCATCTGTTTTTTTATACATACTATATAAGTTATATTTATTTTAGCGATCCTCGATCTTTTTATACATATAAGTTATTGTTATATCTTTATTTTAGATCATTTTATAAATATAAGCTATATTTGTATTAGCGATTATATTTATTTTAACGATACTCGAAATATTTGAAAACAGATAAAATATTAGTTGGATATTTTTTACAAATTTAGTATTAGTTCTGTCAAATATATTTCCTGCGCTTGCGCTATAAAGTCCTGATTCAGCCATATTAAGATTTTCTCAAGCTGCTATGACACAATGGAACTTATCCTTATTAACACAAATCTTAGTTTGACGTATCTTGGATTCTAACCTATTTTTCGCCTGTAATCAATTTATTATCAGTTCGTGTCTCGACTCAAAAATAAAACATTTATTATATATAAAATTTATTATTTATTTTTAAACATTAAATTATTAAATATTTTATTTATATAGACTAATAATTAAATATTTGATATAAACTCCGAAACGTCGAAAATGAAATTTGACATGTGTCACAAATCTAGTTAGTCATTGTCCCCGACAGGTTCGCATAGATATTTGTTTTTGATTTAAAAAAAAAATTATATACACTGATATATATATATATATATATATATATATATATATATATATATATATAAATAAAAATAAAAAAACATTTCCGTTGACGAATATTAACTTTACTCAAAATTTCAAAGCGATCGGTAGAGAACTTCCGGAGATTAGCTAGCAATAATTAACGAACATTTACATTTTTATTTATATAGATAATATTATAATGATGAGGGAAATGTTTCTTTTTACAAAAAGCAGATTAAAAAATATAGGGTCGCCTTATAATCAAGGTCGCCCTATAGTCGGGCCAATACTGTAGTTGTATTTCGATACTTCAGTTATTCGTAGTAGTCTGACAAATTAGACATATTTTAATTGAACTTCTTAGTCATTCTTTTACCACAGAGTTACGAGTATTTGCGACAGAATGTTACCAATAAAGTTTAACAGCAAGATCTGCAAGACAATAATCAGGTCCGCTATACTACATGGAATCTAGTGTTAGCCTCTAAAAAAAGAGGAACAACTGCTTTATCTCGCAGATATGCGTATATTACGGTGGTCACTGGGTGTCACTAGATTGGCCAAGATCTAAAACGAACGAATTCGCGGAACAATTCAAGTGGTGCCAATGGTAAATAAAACCCTGAAAGCACGACTACGCTGGTATGGGCACCTGCAACGGTGGGATAAAGGGTCTACGTTAACTTTTCCCTTACTGTGTTAAAATAATCCTTGCGTTCCGGTGTTGTATATTCAATACACATGTATAAATGAGCGATTTTAAATCGGAAAAATAACAATATTCATTGCCGATCGCTTAAATTAATTAAATTTTAAGTTAAAAGTGATAATAATTGAAATTTAATTGCTGAAAACATGAAAAAAACATCGGCCGACGTTCACAAAACGGGCGCGACAACCACCTCGAACGAAAGCCGGCTGGCTACTCAACATAGAAGCGAGCAAACTGAGATTCTATTTTTTGTGTTCCCATAAACCGACGTAGAGTGAGAGTGAGGCGTGAATAGTTTCGCTTCCTCACCTACACGGATTTTTATAATGAATATACCTACGTCACACACTGGCACACGTTTGATTGTATTGGTGAATTTATTCCCGATTTTCACAAAATATCTCTGATGTGGCCGATAAGTGCTAATTATTATTAATATTATTGTTTTCATTCAATGCGTAAATGTATTACGGAGGAATACCTTAAATCTGAACCCAGTATTTATAATATTTATAGAGATATTAAAGTTTTTAGAAGCAATGTGTACTAGTTACACATCACAGTGAAGGAAGGGTTAAAGACAGTCACTATTTAGGAACTCCCAAATAGACGAAGAGGGATACCACAAAAAACCTTCACAAGAAAGTGGAAGAGGACATAATAAGACTCGGACTATCCCTGAGTGATTGGCGGGATCGAGAGAGTTGGAAGAAAAAGGTTCAAGCAACCGATGCAAAATGGGAGGAATACACATAAGACAAGGGAAAAGAAGAAGTCATTGTTTGACCACGTTCACTTTTTTAGTCTTAGCATTATTTTAAATGCAATAATTTGCTTTAAACTTTCTCAATTATCTGAAAATCACCAGAGATCTTTTGCGCCTCTTTCCAAATATACACTGTACCTATTGAGAACCTCTGAACTGGGGGCTAAGGTTAACAATTATTTTATTTTTTTGCATATTTAATTTAAAGGATACAAGTTCCTACCTTCTGCAATTATTCTTGATTAATTATTATTCGCGATGGTTTAATAGTTTCCTTTATCAAGATCTTTAAATGTCAAGGTTATTACCGTACCGCCTTGCGTTGTAACGTTTATTTTTTTCCATAATTATGCAAAAAATAAAGGCTTGCAAAATTATGCTGTTTACGTAATTGGAATGCTACTGTAATTATGTGTACATCTTAATACTAGGCGTATCCAGAAAGTAAGTGTACTGAGGCTCTCACGACCGGATGGATTTTATTTTCGACATGTTGGCTACACTTCCGTGTAGCCTGACCCTTCCCCTCCGCAACGAGACCGGTTCGAGGTCAGTACGTTGAGAAGTGTCGATGCAACAACACGTTTTGTGAAAAATGTCAATCCAATCCCCCGCCAACTGCGAAATAAATAATGCCGGGCAAGAGTTTTTGAGGCGCTGCAAACTCCATGGAGATGAATTTCTCCGCTCCATCGTTACTGGAGATGAAACTTGGGTTGCACACTACACGCCTGAAACCAAAAGGCAGTCTCAACAGTGGCGTCACACCTCTTCACCCTCCGCCAAAAAGTTCAAAACCACAATTTCAGCCAAGAAAATCATAGCATCCGTGTTTTGGGACTGTCAAGGCATAATTTTAATTGAATAAATGCCTTAAGGGGAGACCATCAACTCTGCAAGATACTGTGAGACCCTAAAAAAATTGCGGAGGGCGATTCAGAACAAGAGGAGAGGCATGCTGACAAAGGGAGTCTGCCTGCTGCACGACAATGCCAGACCACACACGGCCAACGCCACGAAGGAACTGCTCGCCTCGTTTAAATGGGATGTCCTGAACCATCCCGCGCATACCCCTGACCTAGCACCTTCAGATTACTATCTCTTTACCTCCCTGAAGCTGTACATGGGTGGGAAAAGGTTTTCAACCGACGAGGAGGTAAAGGAGGAGGTGGAGAAGTGGACGGAGGGGTTGGCGGGAAACTACTTCAAGGAAGGCATCAAAAAGTTGATACCCCGCTTCACCACCTGCATTGAGAGGAATGGCGACTATGTCGAAAAATAGCTTACATATGTACTACGGTAACCACGTAATTTTTTTGTTTAAATAAAAAAAAATTGTAACTTACAAAAATTCAGTACACTTAGTTTCTGGATATGCCTCGTACTTTATATCCCGATTCCGTGTTTTGGCGTGATACGTTGAGTCCTGGTCCCATGTTTTCACGTGAATCGATACTCCTTTTAAAAAAGGACATATTACTGGCATCAAGCAAACATTTTTACTAACAATTCAACCCTTAAACGATATTCTCCTGGTTTGATTTCTGAGTTTTAACATAGATAATGAATCCTCGATAGTGAAAATATACATGAATTCTGACTCGCGTCATCAGTATGCAGTGAAGTGATTGATATAGTTTGATATCGGACTGTTACAAACTACTGGGTTTTATAATTAGAACATCAAGAGAATTTAACAGTACCGATATCCTCCGAAACTTATATAATTATCTAATTAGAACCAAATTAGAATATGCATCTACAGTTTGGGCTCCTCATCAGCTCAAATATAAAAACAATATAGAACAAATACAAAAAAAAATCCTCAGATATCTATGGTACATAACAAAGGGCGATTACCCAAAATATGATCACCATGTTGAACTTCTCAAGGTGTGTAACTATAGAAGCCTCGAAACAAGAAGGCAAGAATCCATTGCGATATTCCTACTTAAGGTTTTTCAAGGTTGCTTTAACTGTCCCGCGATTCTAGAAGCACTAAGTTTATATGTACCTAATAAATAGCCGTGCAAGGAATCACCCTCTGTTCTATATACCAACTTACAGGACGAATATCATGGCTAAACACTCAGTCACGCGTGGTATAGAGATATTGAACCAACTGAATGACACTGTTGATATATTCTCGGTACCGCCTAGCAGTATGAGAAGAATCCTGGCTGATATTCTTCTTAATGAATAAGCTAACGCTAGAAGGAGACCCTCTTTGTGTAACTGGATAAATCCGTGCAAAGTGGATAAAAAAAATATGTCAAGATCTTGAAGATTTTGACATATGAATCTGGAAACCAACTACTAGTCTTCGGGTTCTATTAAAATAATGAATTTGTATAACCCTCCAAACGGGTTGTCCAAGAGCATGTCTAAACACGTGTTGATATGTGTATGTATTCAATCAACTGATCCTGCAGAACTTGCAAGGTATGCGCTTAGCACAAGGAGTGAAGACGATTTACAGATAATTGAGAAAATTCAGAACAAAACGTTTCATTTAAAATAATGCGAAGACAAAGAACGTGAACGTGGTAAAATAATGACTTCTTCTTACCCTTTGTCTTATCCCATTCATTTGGGGTTGGCTGCTTTGACCTTTCTCTTCTAACTCTCTCGGTCCTGCCAGTCACTCAGGGATAGTCCAAGTCTCATCATGTTCTCCACCACGTAAGCTCTTCGTGGGTCTCCCTCTGCGTATATTTTTAACCTGTACACCGCGTTAAAAAACGAATTCCACGAATCCTGTGCGCGGCACAATTTCGGCGATTTTTAATTTCTAAGTTTAAACGCGTATTTTGTTTAGAACCACTGATATTTGATAACAACACCATGTAAACATGACATTCAATTAATTTTCTGATAATAAATAATAGTCATTACTCTTAAGAAGATTTGAAACTTGGATTGTCCTCAGATCACAGGCGTTAGTGTTTCCCGCGAGGAACATGTTAAATAAATAAATATAGGTTTATTGACAGCAACATAGTATGTACATAATATATTTAAATACACTTCAAAAACACATAAATTGCAGAGAATACATTAAAGACAGAAGCTATCAAAAGGTCTGGGCTCATTTAATAACATCCCCCCGGCCAAGATACACCTCAATATAGGGCGAGCCCAGCCACGGGGACACCAGATGTTTTTCAGCCCACACCCTTTCACATGTAGAATAAGAAGAAGAAAGAAAAAAAACAGAAAATAAATAGATGGCAGAAGAATAAACAAATCCACAAATACCGCCTCAGATTAATTAAAACAAACAAATAAAGGTTCCTTGACAGCAACACAATGTGTACATATATATAATAAACTTATTCCGAGTATCGCACATGTGTCACATCTCAAAACAAACTGTAGAAAACACATTTAAGAGAGAAGGCATTAAAAGGTCCGGGCTCATCCCACAAACATTCCCCTGGCCGAGATACATCCCACTAATGTAGGGCGAGTCCGACCGCAAAGACATCGGGGGGCTTTCAGCCCACACCCCCGTATATTTAGATTTGTAAAAAAAACAAAATATATGGCAGAAAACAACATAAAAAGTAAACCCATACTATATATGGTTTACCACCTCAGGTTAACTGTCAGCAAAAACGAAAAAAAAGAAAAGCCTCAATGGAGTCCAAATTTTATTAAAGTAAAATGACAAATGAGAGGTGATGTTCACACATAAAAAAAACAACAACAATTTGAGAGTTTCCAAATCATGACTGTCTTAAGCGTAGGCACTTCATCCTACCGTTGCACGTGTCCATTCCAGCGTAGTCGTTGTTAATGGACTTGATTTACTATTGGCACCACTTTAGTTGTTCCGCAAATTCGTTAATCTTACCCAATCTAGTGACGGTCAGTAACCAACGTAGCATACTCATCTCCACGACATGAAGAAGCTGTTCCTCTTTATTTTTAGAGATCAACACTCTTCTTCATGTAGTATAGCAGGCCTGATCTGTTTTGCACTTAATCTTTATTGGCAGGCTTCTGTCGCTCATAACTCTGTGGTAAAAGAATGATTGAAAAGTTCGATTAACCCTTACAGGCACAGGCACAGGTAAACTTCACATATTTTTACTCAGGCTGCACAAAAAATAAAAAGTCAAGTTTCTCATTATTTTTTTTATTGTGTTTGAAAAATGATACATACAAATGCTAAATTAACATATTTCCACTTCCTCGGTAGGTCAAGGTACTCCTGGTGAGGTGGTACAACTTATGTACCACTAGTCCATAGTTCCACTGCTACTTCTAATGTACCACCAAATAATGCCGAAATACATCCGAGTAAAATTATTTTTTAACCTAAATATAAATTTACCACAATTACTGAAGTCAATTTCCCAACACAACTATTTTTATTAAAATTTAATACAAATACATAACGTTTTCTTTTATACGCACAAGTCGGCACACCAAGAACAACTAACTGTCAATAATATTAGAAGCTAAATGAATTTGAACAGGACCAGACCTGCAGTTGTGCGGATATGAGTCATAAGTATTATATTATACGAAGTGGTACATAATCTGAGCGTTCGTGCAGCAATAGAGAGAGGTTTAATAAGTGGTACATTGCGTGTACCATTGTGCAGCACTGTGTCAAAAAAGGTGGTACATTACGTGGACCACTAAGCCTGTAAGAGTTAATATATGTCTTTTTGATAAGACGCTTATATTAGAGGTTGATTCCCAATGATACCCAAAAAATTAGGTCACGTCTAGAATCAGAAACATGTCGATGACTAGAGTAAAGAATGTAAAATTGGAAAAAGTTATGAAAAACCAGGAAAAATACGTTATGCCACTGAAAGGAGATGTACTCGTATTTTAAAATTCGGTTTTGGAAGCACGTGCAGATCTCATATCTTGTTCCGGAGTATGGACAGTTACGACGGGAAAATGAAGACCGTTGAACTGAATAACAGAAGTCTTATGAGGGTT
The DNA here is from genome assembly GCA_949825065.1 of Odontocerum albicorne. NCBI lineage: Eukaryota > Metazoa > Arthropoda > Insecta > Trichoptera > Odontoceridae > Odontocerum > Odontocerum albicorne. The sequence continues at coordinate 2,616,659 of OX463840.1, read as the reverse complement.
CAGTGAACAACAGTTGACAATGGATTCATAAGAATATTAAGTACTAGTATACCTTACTGGAGTGCGGGTACCTTACCGGAGTCAGGTGCGCGTGCTCTGGTCCGGGGCGCCAACACCGAGGGTGTGCGGAGTCCGTGACTTATCACACCATGATCACAAACCAGTTATGAACTTTTTTTAATAAAATTACAACCTTATTTCGGTTATCTTTGAATGTCGGGCATCGATTAACGAAAGACTTTCGATAACGTGCGGAAGAAGCATTCTAACAGACGGGGATAAACATAAAGTAAAATAAAATTTAAATCACGAAGATTGATTCAACATTTCTCTGGTATTAACCATTTTGGATTATGAATTGGTAATATGGTAACCCCACTATGATGTCCGTGTTGATAAAATTGAAAGCATACAGCGAAGGTTTTTACGATTTGTAAACTTCAAAATGTATTAGGTGTTAACATAATTTGGCCATTTTTAAGACTGGCGGGAATTTTAAATCAAACACTGGACATTTTTATATTAATTTCGAGTATAAGACGCACCTGAATTTTGGAGGCAATTTTTTTAAGAAAAAAGTACGTCTTATAGTCTTTAAAATACGGTAGTTATTAGGATCTGCAGTTTCAAGTTTACAAATCGCAAAAACCTCCTCTGTATTATATAGTATGTACAATAGTATCGATGATATATCCAGAAAACATGGAAAGTTACAGTTTACCCTATAGGCCAAGGGACAGACCAATTCTGGTCATGGTTTATGATCTTTGCCATGGTGTATGGACACCGAAGGAACACTATTGTTGTATGTAACGAACGTTTTAAGAATAATTTTATGAGGTACAGCTGTTATGTTAGCTAGAATTGTATTGTAGTTAATATATAAAAATGAGGTCTGAAACATCTACAATAAAATTATTATAAAACCGTGTTCCGATAATCACCTAGCTATTTGATTTCTTTAACCCTTCCTTCCCTATGATGTGTAACTAGTACAGATTGCTTCTAAAAACTTTAATATCTCTATAAATATAATAAATACTGGGTTCAGATTTTAGGTATTCCTCCGTAATACATTTACGCATTGAATGAAAAAATAATATTAATAATAATTAGCACTTATCGGCGACATCGGGGATATTTTGTGAAAATCGAGAGTAAATTCACCAATACAATCAAACGTGTGCCAGTGTGTGACGTAAGTATATTCATTCTAAAAAAACTAATATGGGTGAGGAAGCGACGCTATTCACGTCTCACTCTACTTCGGTATATGGGAACGCAAGAAATATAATCGATTAGTTTTTTCCTTCAAGGTATAACCTCCGTGGCCTGGTGGTAAGACACTTGTCTGCCGATCCGGAGGTTGCGGGTTTGATTCCCGCTGGAACTTAGATTTTTTTAAATAGGATTCCAGTCTGGTTAAATAAAAACATCTTTCTGGTTGGTGGGAAGAGATTGCCACATGGCAATAAACTCGCCAGATTAAAAAAAAAACATACAGTGTCAGTCTTTCCGCCCCGTCTGTAGCTTACGGGCTTTCATGTGAATGGTCTTTTCACACGTTTTGTGAACGTCGGCCGATGGTTTTTTCATGTTTTCAGCAATTAAATTTCAATTATTATCACTTTTGACTTTAAATTTAATTAATTTAAGCGATTGGCTATGAATAATCTTATTTTAAATCGCTCATTTTTACATGTGTATTAATACACATCACCGAAACACTCGGATGTTTTTAGTACAGGGAGGGAAAGGTTAACACAGTCCCCCAATCCTCAGTTTTAACGTGATCAACTAGGTTTGTGTTGAGTCCCGGTTCCGTGTTTTTACGGGATCGATACCTCTTAAAAAATGACACACCTAGTAAATATTGTTTTTAAACAATAACCCTTTGGACGATAGACTCCTGCTTTCTGGATCTTGATGTCTACCACAGATAATACCCTAGATCAAGGGTCGGCAAACCGCAGTTCTTTTCATAGGCATTTGCGACTCTTCAATTCCAGCTTCACCAGGGAAAAGAACTGTGGAACAACAAATTCACAAATCTGACCAGCCGCTTGGAAGAGCTCGAAAGAGAGAAATCCAATTTGATCAGCATAAGTAGACATCTGCGAAACAAATGCTTAAAATGGAAACAATTATATTTTATACGTGGAATAGTTTGCCTGAAACATATGACACAATAAAAAAAACTAGCATTTGCTACTCTCACAATCTTTGGCTCTATCTATTTATGCGAAGAAACATTCTCTTCCATGAATCAAATAAAAATGAAGTTAAGAAGTACATTAACCGACGATAATTTAACAAGTACATTAACCGACGATAATTTTCAATCATGCCTAAAATTGAAAACATAGTGACTTGCCAGACAAAGCAAAGCGATGCAATGTCACCGTTCTAACTAGTAGACTTTACAAAGCTCAACAAGTGTTTTATTATAGTTCGGAAATTCTAGGATGAGTCCTGTGTCAGCTCACAAATTTGCCCCGATACAACCTTGTAACGATGTTCAATAATTTTAATTCTTTTATCAACTTTAATATAAGCCTCAATTCTAATAAATAGCAAGTTATTTAGGTAAATACATTACATAAGGTTGTATTGGGGCAAATTTGTGAGCTGTCACAGGACTCATCCTAGAATTTCCGAACTATAGTGTTTAACTATTTAGGGGTTCTTGTTTAATAAGTAGTATGCACTGATCTACTGAAGTTTATAACTCCCATATATAATATTATATTCTTCTAAGAGTAGCCTACGACTGTATTGTGAATTTGAGTTTTAAATAAAAATCTTGATTTTATCTCGTTTTTTTCCCGTCATTTATATTTATATAGCTACAGTGAAAATTAATGTTGCGGCCCTGCCCTAGATAATGAGAATATACGCGAATTTTCTTGGAACGTATCTACCACGTAAATCGAGGGACCCCTGTGGACGTGGAAAAAGACTGAGAGGAAAGTGAATAAATAGTGAAGAAATACGTGCATTGAGAAGAATACATGGTGTAACAATGTATGACAGAATACGGAATGATTATGGATGTATGTGAACTGATATGTTGATTAAGATGAAGAAGAGCGCGCTGAGAACCGAATGAATGAAGAAAGGCTAACAAAACAGATATATGATATACTTTTGAGCTTTTCAGAGAGTATCAGGTCCTGAACATAGCCAATTTACATCTCGAATCCATTCTCTGGCACTACCATCGAGAGGAGGGGAAAATGCAGACTCAGCAGACACACATGACACGCATGGCAACTAATGAAATGTTCACCATCCCTAGAGTTAAAACCTCTTTTGCCCAAAGGCAATATGCTTATCTGGCTCCCATTACATACAATGGCGTGCCGACTTCAATAAAGGTAAAGGTAGGAAACCCATTTAGACAGTCGATCGGAGCGTGGTTGTTATTGCGACAGGATTTTGAGTACTTGGGCTTTCAGGATGAATGACGAGTGGAAGGGATTTATGTGAGATTTATGATTGTGTGCGGTATAGTGTGGGATGAATATTTTTGGTCTTTCTGGATTGATGAAGTGTGAGGAGTTGAATTTCGCAAGATGTTTCCAGTTGTAGTTGAGTGTCACTGTTTGTCAGGTTGATGAGAGCGTGCAACGGGGTTTTGTTTTTGTGTAATCAAAAATCGGAAAGAAGTATCGATTTATTTTTTTCATGCTAAATATCCTCAGTGAGATACAGGCAAAAGCCTAGTTTACTGGGGATACGACAAATGAAAGGCAACAAACCCAGATCCATTAAAATTGTATAGTATGTCCAAATCAAATTATCTGTTGTTTTTCTCAAATTGTGTATATTTCTTGTCATGTGTAATAATAAATAAAAAATAAATATAATGCAAATGAGAGTGGAACGGCGTATAGAGATAGAAAAACAAAGTCAATGGAGAACTAAAATATACACTCAAACCGGACAGTATTCTAGTACCAACTTTGTTATATGAAGTCAAACGTGGATGTGGAAAAAGATTAAGAAAAATAATTTATGATTGGATCAAGTGTTTTATGTTTTGAAATAAGGAAATGTAAGAAGTAACATAAATCGTAGAAGTTATATGAGAAGGTGTATGAATGTAGAAGAGGCGAAGGATGTGCGTCAAGATAGAACAAGCGATCCTCATTGGCAGCCCTCAGCTTCTCGGTAAATTCAACACTGACTTACTCCCTCCAATATTACTTGATGGCTCTATCATACCATTACATAAAACTGTTAAAAACCTAGGAGTGCTAATAGATAACACTCTCTCATGGCGAGATCAAATAAATGAGGTAAGCCTTCTTCAGCCTTCATTCCCTTAAAGATTCCTACGTAATAAAACCAAAATTTTACTCGTACAATCTCTGCTCTTTCCGATTCTGGACTATGCGGACGTATGTTACTTGGATGTTACAGAGGAACAGCTGGAAAAATTACAGCGTCTTCAAAATGTGTGTCTAAGATTCATTTTCAACCTACGCAAGTACGATCATATTACTTCATACCAGAAGGCATTGAACTGGTTGAATGTTAGAAATAGACGCCAAATTCACATAATGTCTCTATTGTATAATATCCTTAACTGTCCCGCCACCCCCTCTTATTGATTAACGCTACGCTCAAACAGAGATTGTTTATTGGCCTTTCCAGTTCACCGCTCCTCTTTCTTTAAGTCGTCCTTTACTGTCCATGCAGTGAGACTCTGGAATCAGTTACAAACCAATATAAGACTCGCTCCGTCCTTGGCATGCTTTAAGAAGCAACTAAAAAACTCTTAATTTCTAGTCAGTAAAATAACGTGTTTCATTCCTGATTTTTCTTTTCCTTTCCTCTCCACCATCCCTTCCTTTCCTTTTGATTGATGATATCTCACTTTATATGAAAATAATGTTCGGGTGATTGTCCGACATTGTGGGGTTCGTGAGCATGTGTTCACGTATATGTTTATGGATTTCGTGGGATCGATAGTCATTTGAATGATTTATGCGACCAAGTAACTTGCTTAATTTACTTTTGTCTGGTTGGCAATAATCCCGCCAGATTGTATTTGCAATAAAAGTGTTAAATAAATAAACAATGTGGCGCTCTGTTCTCTCTGTCTGTCTCGATAGGGTGGTATGTATCGTTTACAGGTTGGGTCAACTGATTTGATTTACGAGTTATTTCAAAAACTCCTAAAATAAACACACACAAATATGTATAAAAAACACGTAATGAATTTTAGAAGGCGTTAATGACTCCACTATTTGTCAATGTCAGGGACATTTCATCGGAGTTCAGGATTAATTAAAATACTTTAAAAAGTGTAAAGTCATTAACTGTCGTTGGAGAGTGCTGCCGGTTGAGCGTATCTGCTATGCCTGACTAACAGAAATACATTCGTCAATGTCAGGGAGGATCGACTATCTGGGAGGGGACATGGGGGTGGCTCGCGTGCTCCAATCAGTGAAGGTCTTCCACGACTTAAGAGATTTTCCCATCTTTCTTATCATGAACTTGCACTATGTTCAAGCAGAGATTTGGTTCTTCAAAGAGACAAAGTTGGTAGAGAGTTGCTGACTAATTTTAAAATCCGAAAGGTGTCCTACTTGGGTCATGCATGTACTTAGAGGAGCAAAGTACAAATTACTGCACCTGATCATCCAAGGCAAAATAGAGGGTCGAAGAGATGTTGGCAGGAGGCAAATCTCCTGGCTCCGCAATATACGTGATTGGACTGGTATAAGGAGCGTCGGGGATCTTTTTCGGGCTGCCGCACCGGGGGCAAAGATGTCTACTCTCAGGTGATATTCAACTTTCTGGGGACCTGACATGACACTGGGAAGAAGAAAAATTGATTGTTGGCTTTCCCAATTCGCCGTTCTTCTTTTTACGTTGTCCTTTACTGTCTATGATTTGAGAGACTCTGGAACCAGTTACCAACTAATGTTAGAGTCGTTCCGTTATTGACATGTTTTAAAAATGGACTAAAAATTCTTAATTTTAAGTCAGTTTCCAAGTAAGCTTAATTTATAATTTGACATTCGCACAGCACTACACATACTCGTAGATTCATGTCGTAAACATGAGTCTGAATTAATTTTAGCCGTGTACGCATCGTAGGCACATGTCCTTACCAGTCTTAATATATCGCTACACGGGGGAGTCCCTGGGGAGTCCTGGGACATGTGTTCATTTGTGCGAAATTAGATGTTAATTTGTTTCACACGTACCAGTAGGGTTGTCATATATTATTATATATATATACAAATACATATATGTTATACACACTCGTATATACCATCATACCGCTTCCCTAAAGGGGTAGGCAGAGAGGGCAGAGTGTCAGACTTTCCTATTCAAGCACACAACATACACGTCTAGAATTTTGACCCTTGACAGGGAAAAAAGTCTTAAAATTTTTGACACTTTCAATAGGAAAAGAATACACATAATTTGCTAATTTTAGACTATAACCCGTATGAAATCGCAATAATAACAGTTCATACTAGTGGCGTTTGTAGCTTGAGGAAATACTTGAAGACTACCTTTTTCGGAAGGTCTTACCGAAATGTGTGCTGTTATAAGTTATAAGTGCAAGTTTCACTTAAGCTAGGCAGTACACTATTTTGTATTGTCATTTTTGCTACTGTTGCTATTGCGCGGTTATTAACTTTGAATGCTCCGTTTACCTCGTTCCCTGTCGCTACCGTTCTTTAAATATCCCTTTCAACTCACCCATCACATCAACCTGCTCCAGTTTTTCTGACTAAAGCCATACATCACACACACTTTTTAGAACACTTCTTTCTATAACCAAAATCATAACAATGACGATTAAAAATAAATACTTTATACCAGCGTTTCTCAAATGAGGTTCCGTGTGGTCAAATTGAGGAATCCGTGAATAAAAATATACATATTGCAGGTATGTTCATATCTGGCAGACGAGACAATATTTGGGTCAGGTCACTTTTACTATGCAACTTGTGTACTAAACTGCTTGCGTAATTGTATTCTAGAACCTGCACATTACATCGAGTGTATACTATCGCACGTACCTTCCTACATACTAGGAGACACCTGTGATTGATTGCACTTCGTATAAGGATTCGTATTTCGCATGAAAGGAAACCGTCCTTACTACAATTAATATTTAATTAACACTTGCCTTACTGTGATAAAAAAAATCCGCCAGCCACGGTGTTGGATGCTAAGCGTCCAGTGAAAAATGTATATTTTAAATCAAAATTATGCAAAATCTGCTAGGTTATTTTTTGTAATTAGCTATAAAAATAATTTCATTATGTATTAAAACGTCAAATAATCAAATGAAATATAAATCCTGGTCACTCGCTATCCATCACAGGGTGGCAAGTGTTAAGAGTAAAATATTATTCTTGAAAGGCCTTATTATTAAGTAAACCCTTATTCTTTTTCTTGAAAGGCACGTGTGTATATAAAAGAGGACAAAACGTGTAGTTGTATCCCTCCTAGAACAAATTGTCTATGAACGCCTTTAAAAAGAGTTTAATTTCTAAAACGGCCGTATATAAATTGTCAATTTATTATTTTTAGTTCAATTTAAAGGCATTTGACTTAAAACCAAGATTTTTTACGCATTTTCTTTTTTTAAGGCTACGCTAAAAATATTTTTGGAGTTCAGTAATACAGTACAAAATATAGGATTCCGTAACTTAATTTAAATTGGAAACGCTACTTTATACTGTAACAATAATATCATTGCAATCATGTGTCAAACACGTGATTTATCTCACATATATGTTCAATACTTGTGACAGACTTATTGTGCCCCATATCTTGCAAGATATAATTATTTACGTAGCACTGTGGTAAACAATCCGAGTACTCGTATCACACGAGACGGATGTCACGGAGTTAGGCCCTTAAATTATATCAAATAACCCCACGTGAAGCTCAAACATAATATAAAATCTTAGAAATATCCCATGCAGAGTTTTTACTGCTTTTAGTACGTTATGGTTATCGCACGGCTGCACACATTCATTTGACGTTTATAATTTGATGTGTTCCATTTTTGCGGTATTGTTTTCGTATATCTTTTTATAATATTTCTGTTCCTTTGATCGACGATTGTAAACTTGATTTTATTATTTTTTGCGGTTTTATCTCGAAGACAATTATCGTGAGCGCAGCATTGCGCAAGGTGCATAAACGGAAAAAATCAAGTGTCAATTTTTTTTAAAATTATTATTTTTATTTATAAACTTGCAACACAAAGGGTGGTTACATTTATGTGGTGAAATAATTAAAAATATGTAAATTAATTTAGTGTGCTTATCTACATGTGTGGTGACCTTAATACATTAATAAATTAAAATTCGCGTGTTTTTATAATAATTTGATTGTGCTCATGGATTATTTTTTTTGATTAATTATTATTTAATGGTGAGTTTTTTTTATTATTATTTTAGTTGTGTATTTGTAGCCTTACATAAATGAGTTGCAGAATACGTCAAATATGTGATTCTATGATAGTTTTTTTAAGATAATATTTTTAGGGTCCCTTTTTAGTTTTATGTATCGATATATTTTATGAATAAGATATTTAAATTAATATTTTTATTTAACGGTCAATAGTATTGTTTTAAAAGCGATTTTTATCTCCTCAGACCCAATAAACAAATAAGTATTTTAAATGTTTTTTATTTCCATGTACACGAACAAATCAATGTTTTTTTTAAATTCAATTTCACACGGTTTGGAAGTTATGGGATGTATTATTGTATATATCGTCGTTGTTTTGCGAAAAGCATTTAAGTCCATTTTTGCTTATCGTAAAATGACTTTTTTATGCCATTTTACTTAAAATAAAAATATCTACACATGGAAAAAAAACATTTATGTCAAAAAGTTACATGGTTTCGCTGTTATGAAAATTTTCACCAATAAAGGATTAAGTCCAAAACAGGTGTCCGTATTTTTTATTTTTACGTAATATATATTTTAAGTTGCTCATTTTTTTGTAGTAATTCTTATAAATAAATAAACTGTCTTTAAATAACATCTGTATTTTATTTTATTAAAAACTTGATTTTACATCGCCTTCCGAGACTTAAATTGCATTTATCTTAAAACTCAATATTTGCACTTAAATGCTTTTCGCAGAACAACGACGATATATGATACCTTGAATATTTATAATAATAAAAATATAAAAAATATAAACATTTGTTGCTAAATTGTACAATATTTAAAAGCAAGTAGGAATTATAACAAACTGTGAACAAATAGGAATATATAATTTGAAAGTTATAAATATAATTTGTTAAAACAAATTGTTTCTTAAAATCTCGATATTTTGACAGATAGAACATCCAACTTTTTCTTCCAAGACTGTAAAACTTGCTGGAACATTACACAAATCGATTAGATCAATAAAGCTAAGGCCACACTAAAGTGCTTCGCTAGATGCTACGTGACTTCATGCTTGTCCACACCAAAGTGCTTCGCACAAATTCATTTGACATTTGGGAGCGGTTGAGTCAACAAACGATGCCACTCTCAAAACTAACCAATTTCATTACAACTTACCATCTTTATTTACTTCCTATGCAGCTTCATTTCAATGTGATTTTATTACAGGTACATTTTTGTATAATTTGCTCGATGGGTTCCACAAAGGCTCCCTTTTATACACAGCTGTTATTAAAACTTCCGCCATCTTGTAAAATCACTTGTTGACACAATAAATTTAACTAACACGTATGTTCGCTAGGAGATTCGCTAGGTGACTAATAGTCAAGTAGCGTGGCACGAAGCGTGCATTGTGATCATTGCGATAATATGCGGTGCGTTGGTTCGCTAGAATATGTCACCTAGCTCGCAGCGTAACTCTAAGCACCAAGCGAGACTCCTACCTGTGTGGCCGAGGCCTAAGTGTTTCCTTGTGTGAATGATACTGTGCCCCTGTACCATAACAATTCAACATACACATACATGACATCGCGCCATCTCCCTGTTGGGGTAGGCAGATAGGACGAGCGTCAGATTTTCCTATCACGACAAACATCCTTAGCCTCATCTACATTTATATAACTTCTACGTTTTCTTCTTTCAAAATATCATTCACTTGATCCAACCATACTTTCCTTGGTCGTCCTCTCACACGCTGTCCACCCATTTCCACATTTGCACTATACTCGGGTATACTGGGCATGCTCGGGTATAACTCCTTGAGCGTAAGAAGAGATCTGCGTCTCCTGGTATACGTTGTCAAACTCGTTCGAGGAGTTGTGAGCTGTCCAGCATTACTACAGAGATTAGCGTAAAATGTTCCTAACAATTACACTAGACTGCGCCAGCAAGAACTGTTCTCAATAACATATGCAAGAACGGGTCTTCCAGCCGCTATGCCTGTTGGAAGGGCCTTAACTCTTCTGAACGGGACTGCTTCGGATATTGACATATTTCATATCACATTAGCAAAAGCAAAAGTAAATTATCTTCCAAGATTGAGCGCGTTAGAAAGCACTCATCAACGTATTTAAGTGTCTTTGAATATATGTATGTATGTTTGTGTGTATATATGTATGCATATACATAATTTTTTATTATCTATATTTTTTTTAATGTTAACATTTCTTGTATTTTTCAATGTAATTGGGATAAGCCTGTTTTGAAAAAATAAATAAAGAAATATACATTTGTTTCGTTAGTTTTTCTTCTTTCATTCGTTCTACATGCCCAAACCATCTTAGTGTGCTCTTCTCCACCTTACTCATCCCATCAGCCTGTTCACATGTATCCCTAATCACTTCATTTCGTATTCTCTCAAACATTGTTACCCTATGTATTCTTCTCAATGCCCGATTTTCTACAGTATTTATTCGGCTCCAATTAGTAATTTTTAACATCCGCGTCTCACTCCCATGCATGAAAGTTGGCACCAAAATACTGTTATGGACTATCGTCTTAGCAGGTTTTGATTATGTCCGGTTCAAATATACGTGTATATGTTTTAGTGCCCCCTTGACTGTTTACTATCGCTACACGCTATTCAATATTCATATTGTCTGTGAGAAAATACTACCCAAATAGCAGAACTCAACTTCCTCCGATCTTTCATTACTCACCCATATATCGCATTTTCTATTCCTTTCATATTTTTCTATCACCATTTCTTTGGATTTCATAAAATTCATTCTCAGGTCTTTCTCTTCGCATCTCTCATACAATTTACTTATCAAATTCTGCAATTAATTTTGATACAAAAATTAAAGTATCACATAAGACACATGTTTTCTAGCCCAGTGGTCGGGAGTGCTATTCCCGTTGAAACCCAAACTTTTAAAAATGGATTCCTATCTGGTTTTCACTTAAGAATTGTTCAAATATCTGGCTAGTTAGAAGAGATTGCCACATGGCAATAAACCTATCAGGTTGTATTGTATACAACGAAAGTGTAATATAATACAATAATATATATGTGGCGGTCGCACACGCGGTCAATGAGCGATGAAATGACCTTTGCATTCCTTAGCAATGCAAAACAAACAAGTACGAAGTCCACGCGCCGGTCATTCAACTCATAGCCGACGCGGAGCGCATTCCATGCTAGAGCGAGAACGCACCACACCTGTCGCGCCAGTTCCGTAAATAAATTATCACCTACATACGACATTAATCGTTTTGCGAATACAGAAACGAGACGAAGGATATCTTGCTCGCATTCCCGCACACACGCGGGAATAGTATAAATACCTACGTTTACTAATAAAAACTCTCTTTCCGCATTGCGATCGAAAACGTGTTTTATTTATCAACAAATCATCATCATCTCTCCCTCTAGGACACATCTTCTAAACATATATCATATGTTTGTCACTATAGTAAATTCTGGAGCTCTGTTCTCTCTGCTTACCCAGGCAGGAAAACAGCGTGATGGAATGTGTGTATGTAGTATTGTATAAATCGACTTTTTCTTGTTTATACAAATGTCCCCCGTTTTACGCGGGGGAAAGGTTCCAAACTTACCCGCGGATAATAGTAAACATCATCCTAAATTACCGTATACTTACATACACCTATACTAGACAGCTGTTCTATAAACACACTGAATGCTCTCGTCTCCGTTTTATATGTTCTACTTCTATACTCTCTCTCTCTCTCTCTCTCTCATACAACTCCTACGACTTCTCTAACTTTTTACATTTCCTTCTTTCAAAATGTGATTGTTGATCCCATTATGTTTTCATTGGTCTTTCTCTACTACATTTCAACTTTCTCTTTCTCTGTCTTTCTCCATTAATTCGTTCTTCTTGCTCAAACCATCTCAGCATGCTCTTCTTCATCTTACTCAAAACATCAGCCTTAAGTTCACATTTACGAGTATTACTTATCACTTCGTTCCGTATTCTATCACACATTGTATTCTTCTAAACCAAGAGTTGCCAAAGTGGACGATATCGACGCCCTGGGGTCGATTTAATTTTTCTAGGGGTTGATAGTTTCAAAAAAAAAATTGGGGGTCGACGATAGCAAAAATAGACCCCCTTACTATCGCTATTTGTTTGTTACTTCAAAATATCTATGATTCCAACAGGTACCTAATTAACACTTGCCTTATTGTGCTAAAAAAAATCCGCCAGCCACGGTGCTGGACGCTAAGCGTCCAGTGAAAAATGTATATTTTAAATTAAAATTATGCAAAATCTGCTAGGTTGTTTTTTTGTAATTAGCTATAAAAATCATTTTATCATGTATTAAAACGTCGAATAATCAAATAAAATATAAGTCTTGGCCACTTGCTATCCATCACAGGGTGGCAAGTGTTAAGAATATTTGTACTTATTTTGAATTTACATATTTATTTCATAAATGACAAAAATTAAAAAAAATCTACTCTTTTTTTTTTTTGCTTTAATTTTCGTCAGCGCAGATTTCAATATTAAATGTTACACAATATAATGCAATGCATAATCCGTAGTCCTTTTATATTTTTCAATCCTTAATTACAAGTGATTAAAATGAAATGTTTGATATCTAGTGAAATATTTAATATCGAGTACTGTACAAACTTATTAATTTGAGTAAGTAAAGTAAATGACTAGGGGGTCTACGGTTTTAAAAGTTTTTGGTAAATGGGTCTGCAACCGAAAAAAGTTTGGGAACTCTTGTTCTAAATGCACGAAGTTCTAGAGCATTTATTCGAATATTTTCAGTCTTGTTCCACGTCCACGTTTCGCTTCCATACATCAAAGTTGGCACTAAAATATAATACTATTGTAAACTATCATCTTGGCTAATCAGTATTATGGTGATTATGTAATTTATTTATCAATTAATTACTAACTTAACTCGAAAATGAGACCGCCTGCTGTGTACTTGTTCGACCCTATTCTCTTAAGTCAGCTCTGGTAGAATTCTTTTGGAATTCTTTTTCCACATGTCAGTTGAGTAGAAAGAGGCAAGGGATCTCGGTGTTGGTAATTTTAAAACAAGTCCCCTCAGTAAAATAAACTGGGCTGCCGATGACAGGGCTCTGCCTAAGTTATGGGGCAACGGAGTGATGATTTGTGTTGTCTTGAATTCTGGGTGCCAAAGCGTCAAAACAAACCCCAACTACACTAGGTCCACGACTTTACGAATTTTTACGTTCTTTAGATTTTATGCCACTCCACAACACTGGCATAGATAGACTGTCCCTTGATCTGATGACGATATAATACTTTTTATACTAATACACAACACATTTTTTTTTGCGACTTTGGAACGACCTTTCTGACTCAATCAGATGTGTTTCACCCTTATCGATATTCATACTTTAAGAAAAATCTAAAGAAGACTTATTTATCTCAAAATAATCCTTTTTCTCAACTTTCACCCTAATCCCTGTTTTCCACCCTAATCTGAGATTTATTAAATATTTATTACTTTTTTTAAATATTATTTTCATTTACTAAGTTTAAGACATGGTCATGGACACTGATAAAAAATCATGAAATAAAAGCTGGTTGATTGGAATAAATTGCTTTTAAGTAATGAATTCGCCAGATGTATTTGCATGAAAGGGTTAAATCTTCTTCTTCCCAGTGTCATGTCAGGTCCCCCCAACGTTGAATATCACCTGAGAGTAGACACATTTGTCCCCGGCAGTCCAAAAAAGGGGTTCCAATGGGTAGTAGGGCTACGATGGAGTATGTTTGGCTTAAAAGTATACTTCTACAAAATGTCGTAATGCGCCACGTCGCAATGTCACCAGTAACACTACTACCAAGTCCAATTCTCTAGAGTCCACGAGTGGTCTCTCAGGCCCCGCGAACCACTGACATTTCCATCAGTGTCATAGCAGATAGAGAGTGGACGAATGGCGAGTTTTCAGCGCCTTAAAACTGGATCCACCCAGCTAAAGGAAGGTAATCCTAATAGAAAATCCTCCAGAGAAGGCAAGGGGAAAATACTCTGGATATCCCTCCCAGGAAATCACTATGGAGGAAAAAGACTGGCATAAGGGGCGTTGGAGATTTTTTTCGGGCTGCCGGGAACAAAAAAGAAGGGTTAAATAAATAAGTAAAAATTACAAAAGAACACGCTTTATTTTATATTATACGAGTATTACACTTTCGTTGTATACTGCAAAACTTGGTGAGTTTATTGCCATGTTGCAATCTTCTATAACCGAACAGACACGTGGTTTACAGATTCGAAGTGAAAACTGGATTGGACCCCATTTAAATAAAACTTTGAACCAATGGTATTCCAGCCCGCACCCCCTGGATTTTTATCAAGTAGGCCACGGATACCGTTTAGTTGATGTATTCTATTTTGTGGAACATCTAATAGCTAGTGATATAATTGTTTGCAATATTTGTCAATTCCAGAGTACATAGGTTAGTATATTCATACCCTTCAATATATCCAAATATTTTAAATAGTGTGACCGGGAGACAACATTGTCTTTGGCTATATTAATTTATGTTTCACCCTACTTATGTGTTTATTAGGGTAAAAATGAGCATATTGAGGTGGTTTGTACATGTAAAACGGATCTGTGACGACTCTAAAACAATAAAAAACTTAAATGTGAGTCGTAACAAAGGACTGTGAAAAAGGTATGGTTGTACTAAGTAAAATAAATTTTGAAAGAAAACAAAGGGTAATGAGTAAGAAAAATTGAATAAATTCTATGAGAAGATAGTTCTTTCCAGTTCACCGCTCCTCTTTCTTTACGTCGTTCTTTACTGTCCATGCAGTGAGACTCTGGAATCAGTTACAAACCAATAAAAGACTCGCTCCGTCCTTGCCATGCTTTAAGAAGCGACTGAAAAACCTCTTAATTTCTAGTCAGTAAAATAACGTGTTTCATTCCTGATTTTTCTTTTCCTTTCCTCTCCACCATCCCTTCCTTTCATTTTGATTGATGATATCTCACTTTATATGAAAAATAATGTTCGGGTGATTGTCCGTCTTTGTGGGGTTCGTGGGCATGTGCTCACGTATATGTTTATGGATTTCGTGGGGGTGGATAGTCATTTGAATGATTTATGTGACCACGTAACTTGCTTCATTTACTTTTGTCTGGTTGGTTGGAAGAGATTGCCGCCTGGCAATAAGCCCGGCAGATTGTATTTGCAATAAAAGTGTTAAATAAATAAATAAATAAGATATATGGATGTGGATGAGGCGAAGCAAGTGTGTCATGATAGGAAAATTGGGCTTTACTTTTTGCTAAATCCCAACAGGTGGTATCGTATCAAGACATACACATAATGTTAAAGCTAATTGTGATTTTTGAATAAAATTTATTTTACAGTTGTAAAACAGTTATTGAAATGTTTATTCATAAGTAAATTGATTAAAAACGTTATATTAAAAATCTTCATAAAGCGGTTTACATCGCACTTAAATATCAATATTTTACCGTTGTATCGTATTTACATCCAGTATGATTATTTAATTACTTTAAAGGTTTGATTTGTATCAATTGGGTGAATTTATTGAAAAATCAATCAATTTTAGAAATTAATTTATTCATATTTGGCACGTGCCAATAATATTTTAAATTAAATATGTTATAAGTACTTCTTCTTGCTATTAATTATTATTTAATCACATGACATCGTTACTTTATTAAATTTATAATATTGTGATTTTTGAGCAAAATATGATAAGTCAATTTTTTCAATTTGATTTTAATTTATTCATTCGTATTGTGTCCAGAAGTCCACATGATCCCTCCAGAAGTGCCTTCTGCTTCTGGAGGGATCATGTGGACCGCATGGAGGATACAAGATTGGCAAAAATCGCTAAGACTGAAAACCCTAGCAGCAGGAATTTACCAGGAAGGCCGCCGAAAAGGTGGAAGGACAACTGGACGTCATCATCCCAGGACAGCCCACCGTCACAAACAGGTCATATGACCTAAACCAAGAGGAAGAAGAAGAAGTATTTTTTCCTTATTGACTTTGTTTCCTATTGCTATATGCTTTTCGATATCCATCATAACTTCCATCATTATCTGATATCCATCATTATCTGAGAAAATACTTTTCACCATTTCAGTTTCTTATCGCTACACACCTTTCGATATCCTTTGTAACTTTTCATCATCTCAGTTTCTTATCGCTACACGCCGTTCGATATCCTTTGTAATTTTTCATCATCTCAGTTTCCTATCGCTACACACCGTTCGATATCCCTGGTAACTTTTCTTCATCTGAGAAAATTTTAAATACCAGAATTTTCAACTCACTCTAATATTTCTTTACCTTTACATATATAATATATTATATTTACTTTTCTTTTCACACTTTTCTATTAGTATGACACTGGAACATACAATGGGTGGAAAATGTGGAATGTCAATGTATGAAAGAAGCAGAAATATACATCATACAATACAAATACGAACACGTCAGAAATAAACGCATAGATAAAATGGTTTGGACATGTAGAGATATAATGAATGACTAAGCAAATGAATGTACGGATAAAATAGATGTTTTACATGTGGAGATTAGATTACTTAAACTTAAGCATGGTGTGTTGAATAATAAGAAGAAAAGACTAAGAAGAAAAGACTAAGAAGAAAAAAAGACTAAGAAGAAAAAAAGACTAAGAAGAAAAGACTAAGAAGAAAAAAAGACTAAGAAGAAAAGACTAAGAAAAAAAGACTAAGAAGAAAAGACTAAGAAGAAAAGACTAAGAAAAAAAGACTAAGAAGAAAAGACTAAGAAGAAAAGACTAAGAAGAAAAGACTAAGAAGAAAAGACTAAGAAGAAAATACTAAGAAGAAAAGACTAAGAAAAAAAGACTAAGAAGAAAAGACTAAGAAGAAAAGACTAAGAAGAAAAGACTAAGAAGAAAAGACTGAGAAGAAAAGACTGAGAAGAAAAGACTGAGAAGAAAAGACTGAGAAGAAAAGACTAAGAAGAAAAGACTAAAGACGGTGTATGGATGTAAACGAGTTGAAGGATGTGTCGAGATAGGAAGTAAAACCATCAAATGAGTTGTATTGTATTGCACTTGAGTTTTATACAGTAGTTGTTACATCATAAAGTGACTGGTTTATTATTTATGTAGATCTCTTGTAAATAACCAGAAAGGTATGTAAATAAGAACCAGGTACCTTAAATGAGAACCAGACTGGAACCCTTTTTAAAAAATCTGATTACCAATAGCAATCGAACCCGTAATCGCCGGGTTATAGACATATTTATCAACTAGGCCACATAGGTCATCACGTTTTTTAAAAATCCTATTATCTATTTATTTTAAAATGTTAGTACGATTTCTCAAAACTGAGTTAACCTTTTTTACTCTACAACTCAAGACGTGGCGCGATAATTAATCGAGGACTGCGTGTGCCGTGCACCTGAATTCTGAATGATTTTCACACGTGTTCAACTTAACAGTGACTAGTGAACATTGGGGTAACTGTTACTGAACAAAGTACCCTCAATTACTGTCACATGCACATACGTCTTGTCGGTCGGTATCATTTGTGTTGTCCTTGTTTGTGATGTCCTTGTTTGTGATTTGTATAAGCAGGAGAAATATTTTTTTATACACCAAACGAGGCATTTCAAATTCAATCTTTTACACTTCAAATTCACCCTTTTACAAATGAAATTCACCCTTTTGCAAATCAATTGCCAGATTCGTATTTTCCTTAATTATGGAGAGCTCACGCATTCGTGGTAGCCTGGGGTTCACTGACATAAATAGTAAGCGGAAATTTCGACAGCTGAGATGGTACGGGCACATAAGACGGAGACCACCAGACCATACTGTAAATCGGGCAATGTCTGTGGATCTTCCTCGACAGCCATCCAGAGGAAGACCGAAGAACTCCTGGATGACTCAATGCTCCAAAATCCTGCAGAGAAACGGCCTAGATGAAAGCGACACCCATAACTGAAGAATATACAGCCTGAGAGCGAGAAGAGCCAACCCCAACAGCCTACCTAGGCAATGAGTTGGGACAGCGTCAGAAAGAAGAAGAATACGGAGAGCTCACTTCTTTCTGTAGAATGGCAACAAGGGATAAACAACCTTTCCACGACAACTTCTAAAATCCTTGCCTATTGCACCAGATTCTTCTTCCTGTTTTAACAATACCACCATCCAGTGAGGATACATAGACGATGCCTCTGCATAAATAAAAATCAACCACTCAATACGAAAAAAGGATTAATCAATGCTCCAATGAAAACGTTATCCTGTCCCATCGATAGGCACCCAGCCACTAAACAAAGCATCACATTGTAGGTGGATTTTCTACACAAGTTTTGTACTTTAAATTCAAACTTTTGACTTCAAAATCATCCTGTTGCAAATCAAATTCACCCTTTTGTTAACAAATTCAAAAATGTATAATACAAATATGTATGTACATACAACTACTTATTTAAAATTTATTACCAATTTTCCATAAGACGCTGACAGTGGTAGTTAATCTTATTGGCCAAACAAGGCATACTACTACGTTAATTTTCTGCCGCTTTATTCTCCACTGATAAATCATATCGAAGAAATTTTTTCAAAAATCAAATTATGTGCGCGAAACATGCTAACTAATCCTACAAATCATGAACATTTGATAAATGTATTTGAAGAATCTATTGCAACTGTCACCCCCAGAGATTGTAACAATTACAATACTATATATATATTACATGAATATGTATGTACATGATGCTGCAGGAAAACCATTTAAGATTTAGTTAAGTATCTATGTTACATATTACCTTGATCAAAAAGTTTTAGGATTTTATTCATAAAATCGAAAATACAAGTTTATTCATCAAAATCGATATGGTCCCCTTCAAAGTACTCCCCATCGACTGCAACGCACTTACGCCAGCGCTTGATCCAATCCTCGAAACACCTTTGCCACTCAATTTTTGGTATGTCCATCAGAGCCGTCTTCGATTTTTTCATTACATCCTCTCGGGTGCTGTAACGCGTTCCGCGAAGCGGTTTTTTAAGTCGGTTGAACAGGAAAAAGTCGCAGGGAGCCAGATCAGGTGAATTCAAAGGCTGCTGGATAGTAGTCGTGTTGTTTTTGGTCAAGAACTCATGGAAATCATGTCTTTCGCGATTTCAACGCGGTCCTTTTTTGCATGAAATTGAGGTATTTCGGCGACAGTTTTGCAGCGACACGTCTGAGGCCAAAATCACTAACCAAAATGTCTTGAGCGGATACATAAGCGATGATCAAATCCTCTGCCAGGTCTCTGATGGTCAATTTGCGGTTTTCGGCCAACATTTCTTTGATTTTATCGATGTTTTCATCGGTTTACGACTGCCACTGCGTTCGTCATCCTCGACCGACTCACGACCATTTTGGAAGCGTTCGTGTCACCGAAAAACATTTCTTCAACATTTCCAAGGTCTGCGGACCGTTAAATCACAACGTTTTTCACACAAAATTTAATGCAAACTCGTTGATGCACAGTTGATGCCGTTTTCAAACTTGTAAAAAATCGAAAACACGCACAAATAAAGGTTGATGTACTCAGTACAGCGTAACTTTTACAAGTGTCAAGCTATGACGCTGAAATTTGGAGGGAAGTGTCAATGATAGATGTGGTAACCTAACAAAAGAATTCCAATCGGGTGACTGACAGCGCCACACGGTGGCTGGTCCTAAAAAATTTTGATCAAGGTAGTATGTCAGTTTTTGTATACATAATTGTGATGAATTGTTAATGTCTGCGTAGTAAATTAAATACTTGTATGGACATCTTTGACTATAAAAGTTTCAATTTGTTAACAAAAGGGGGAATTCGATTTGCAAAAGGTTGAATTCGAAGTGCAAAATCTGTGTAGGAAATCCACCTAGAATGTGATGCTTTCTTGAGTGACCTTCCTGTCGATGAGACTGGATGCTGTTCTCATTAGATATTTGAAGATTCTGTTTTTTTTCGTATTGGGTGACTGATTATTTTGATAGAGGCACCGTCTGTGTATCCTCGCTGGATGGTGTTATTGTTAAAACAGGAAGAAGTTATCTGGTGCGATGGGCAAGTATTTATGAAATTGTCGTTGAGAGGTTGTTTATCGCGCCGAGAAGGCTCTTTGTCATTTTACAGATAAATGTAATCTCTTCGAAATTGAGAAAAGTATGAGCCTAGAAATAAAAATTATATTTCCATGCCACAAAATGTGATTAAATAAAAAAAAATTATACGAAATCAACAAAACAGAGAAACAAACCTACGAGACATACTGGGGTATTGATCTTATGGTTCAGACAAACAAAAACGTTCTTTAAGAGAACTTTTAACCCTTCCTTCCCTGCGATGTGTAACTAGTACACATTGCTTCTAAACACCTTTAACACTTCCCTTACTGTGCTAAAAAATTACGCCAGTTACGGTGTTGGACACTGAGGGTACACTAAAAATGTATGTTTTAAATTAAAATTATGCAAAAGCTATTAGTTTTTTTTTTAATTAGCTATAAACATCATTTTATTGTGTAATAAAATGTCGAATAATATAAAATAAGTGTAAGAAATGATAAAATAATAGTTGAAACAGAGAAGTGACATTTCTATAGGAATATAATTTTCCCACTGCGTCGTTCGGTCTGCGCAACGTTCAGAATGCGCATGACTGAAAAGAGGTCTCCAACCTTTTAACACTTCCCTTACTGTGCTAAAAAATTACGCCAGTAACGGCGTTGGACACTGAGGGTACACTAAACATGTATGTTTCAAATTAAAATTATGCAAAATCTGCTAGGTTATTTTTTGTTATTAGCTATAAACATCATTTTATTATGTAATAAAATGTCGAATAATATAAAATAAAGGTAAGAAATGATAAAATAAGAGCTAAAACAGAAAGGCATTTCTATAAGAATATTATTTTTACGCTGCGTCGTTCGGTAAAAAATCAAGGTTTTAGGGCGAGAAATTTATATAGTATAAACAAACACGAAATTCAAAATTATATATAAACAAACACGAAATTCAAATCAATAAAATATATGCAATTTGGAAAATATAAACACTACAGAAAATTTGAAAATAGGACAAACATATCATATAATCAAAGTTTAATCCTGTGGAGAAAGTTATCGCAATTGGGGCATGAAACCACTTTTTTTTTTACTATATTCTACGTACTAAACACGCAGGTGTTTGACAAATATTGCAGAATAGCCTGGTTTTTTTTCTCGAATGTTTTTAATAAAACCCACAACTTCCTCTTTTGAGAACCTCACGGGGTGCCAACAGGGTATTATTTACTAATGTTTCGGATATTGACTCGCCACAATATGTTAAAACTGTATTAAAAGCATCTTGTTGTTGCTATTTTTCCTTTTTAAGATATTGGGCATTGCCAATTCCAAACTTAACTCTCTTGTGAAATGTTTTCGGTGGTATTAATTATTTTGTTTCCACTCTGGATATTTGTCTATCCATAAGAGGTATGCATTCAATGCAGCCATATCTATAATTTCCATAAAAAGACGGAAAGGCCATCTTCTCGTTGACCTTGAGCAAGAGTACTCTCAAGTAATTTGGTCTCCCGTATCTACTCCAATTTTCGTATTATTATAATGATGTATAATTACTATAGTGGCTTTTGTTTTTCTGAATAATCAATTTCTGCATCATTGAATTGAGTGGATAATAATAATACTGCTTTATTTTTTGTGGTACACACGAAACAAGTATTTTATTTTCAGCTACTATGGATTGTTTTCTCTCTAGACGGTATAAATTCAAGTGAGATTACTCTTTTATTTTTTCGAAGCGTGCCAGTTAGAGTTAAACCTTTTAATAAAAGATTATCGGCTAATTTGATGGAGGTAATAAAAATACCTGTGGTTATCCTCCTGTTCGTGCCATACTGCGGTTGAACCATTTCTATAACTACTCAGTTACCTTGATTTATCTCTCTCTACGATTATTTATCATACCAGAATAAGCCTGTAAATTTGTTATGCGTCATATGCCGCCGCAGTCGGCAGCAACCCAGATTTTGATGCCATATTTACCAAGTTTAGACTTCATGTACACGCGAAATGAACAATTCTCTCTAAAGTTTGCCAAACGTTCATCTACAGTTATATTCGAAGATGGAGAATAATTACTTTTGCACATATCCATAAACATTTTTGAAATCCACTTAATTGGTTCTAATTTATCTGAAAAAACCCTGATATCTCTCTTCTCGGGTTTCTTTATCATCAAAACGAATATGACTGTAAATATAGATGAATCTATCTCGAGACAGAGCTGTTGTGAAAAATGACTGGCAAAAGGGACTTTCACTTATCCACAATTCACTCAAAGATAGCTTTCGTGTTCGATTTCTGCCAGGTGCGAGCAATATTCCAATGAATTCATATAACTCGTCTTTTGATATTGGTTGGTTCTTTTCTGAATGAATTCGATTTAAATGACGATTTGTTTCTTAAACATCACTTTTACCACCTCTTCATTTACAAACAGACAACACATATCTTTTATGGAATGTACATTTATACTTGAATTTCTCAGTCCAGAATCTTCGATGAGAATATTTGATACCCGACCGATGCCTCGAAGATTGAGGTGGTACTCGTAATGAACTCCATTCGAATCCATGTTTTGATGTAAATAATATTTCTTCGTCTTCTTCACTCGTCTCCAAATCAGAATATACTTCATCCTGTACCTCGACAAAATCTTCTGATTCTGATATATTGCCTGTCGCCTTAAATTCCAAATCGCTATCATCGCCGTCGATATTTCCCGCCATCTCAATTATTATATTTTTGAAAATGAAATAATAAATAAAATGTACATTTATTATAAAAAGAGTAATGGTACAATATAACATACCAGATAAAAATAAAAAATAACAATCAGGATTATAAAACTGGTGACGACCCCTGGAACGGGCGCTATACGAACTGTCAAAAAAGAATGAGTGTTTGACATTTCGTCAATTCGCGATTTAAAATCATTAATTTCTGTTGAATTAACTATGAATGTTTTGTTTCCTAATGACATCATTCAAATCATAGAGGTTTCGATGAGGAATACATAAAGTATGAAGACCCTGCAAGCAGTATATTTCGAGAAATTAAATAAAATATAAGTCATGATCACTCGCTATCCATCACCGTACGTCAAGTGTTAATATCTCTATAAATATAATAAATACTGGGTTCAGATTTTAGGTATTCTTCCGTAATACATTTACGCATTGAATGAAAAAATAATATTAATAATAATTAGCACTTATCGGCCACATCAGATATTTTGTGAAAATCGGGAATAAATTCACCGATACAATCAAAAGTGTGCCAGTGTGTGACGTAGGTATATTCATTCTAAAACCCACTTCGGTTGAGGAAGCGATGTTATTCACGTCTCACTCTCACTCTACTTCGGTATATGGGAACGCAAGAAATAGAATCTCAGTTCGCAGTTGTGTTTCTTCCTTCGAGGTATACTAACATACACAGTGTTAGTGTTTCCGTTATGTCAGTAGCTTTGGGGCTTTCGTTCGAGGTGGTCGTTTCGCCCGTTTTTTGAACGACGCCCGATGTTTTTTTTTCATGTTTTCAGCAATTAAATTTCAATTATTAACACTTTTGACTTCAAATTTAATTAATTTAAGCGATTAACTATGAATATTCTTATTTGTCCGATTTTAAATCGCTCACTATTACATGTGTATTGAATACACAGCACCGGAACGGGCGGATTTTTTTAGCACAAGAAAGGAAAGGTTAAATGAATTATTAAGACTGTCAACCAAATATGTCCGAGACCGCAGCATAGCCATTACCCGATCGATTCAATCTGGGTACGAGAGAATTCGAGTAACAGTCAGTTCTACAACTTTCGCACAACATATGCAAAATTCATCATTAAATGTTTAACTGTATAGGATTTATACTTAGCTATAGATATAAATTGCATTGGCTCTTTGCCTCATAGTCTGCATTGCAACCCCTTTCTGCAATAGCTCCCCCCCTCTGATTTGTTTCCATAATTGGAGGGTGACACTCGTTATGTGTTATACATGTGAGGATGGTCCACAGAATGGGGTGGATCGTGGATAGACGTCGGGTCTGTCCACACCCCAGA
Organism: Odontocerum albicorne; assembly: GCA_949825065.1. Lineage (NCBI taxonomy): Eukaryota > Metazoa > Arthropoda > Insecta > Trichoptera > Odontoceridae > Odontocerum > Odontocerum albicorne. The sequence goes on along the minus strand of OX463840.1, from coordinate 2,592,088 downwards.
GAGAGAGAGAGAGTTAGTCACCGTCTAATTCCAATTGGAATCGGATCTAAATCACGAATAGTGATAAAATATTTGCACAATTTCTTGCGACATATTCTGTATTTGTTTTATGCCCATTATTTATTTGTATTGTTCCAATATATTTGATAGTTTGTTTGAATGAAATTCTGTTTAATTATGTATCACTAATTCGTGGATCACTAATTGTGTATCACTAATTGTGGATCACTTATTGTGAAACTCACTAATTTGTTTATCTGTAAGTATTTATTTATATTATTATTGACAGTGCTACTACTGTAATGGTATTTCGAGTTCGATTTTCGTTGCTTTATTCCGCATTCGTTGTGTATCGAGTTACACGTAATATTGAATTTTTTAGATTGACAATAAGTAAAACTAATTTGCCAAGTGTTATGCCCTTTGGTCTTGATATTGACATCTTCAACATTTCAGAAAACGTTTTTAAATAGATCATTTTGTTTTCTCAGTAATGTGAGTTAGTTGTTTCGACTCAATTATTTCTTATTAATTATTATAGTGAAACTCCGTTTTTACGTGCCCAGAATTCACGTTTTCCCGCTATTTGCGTTCAATTTTTACAATCCCGTTTTATTTTAGTACATTTAGTTTACACCCGCTTTTACGTTTTTATTTCCCGCAATTTACGTTTGAAATATTTAAAATGCAAATCAATTTATAAATATATTTAATTAAATGCGCGACGATTTAAAATATTTGAAATGAATATTAGGAAGCAGAAATATGTTGTTTCTATTTATAGACACATGTGCACCTGCCGCACTCATGGTCAAGGTTACACGAGTCGTGGAATACGATGCTATTAGTGGGAAATTTAGCGAATCAGAGGCAGGCAGACTGTATTGGCAGGTCAATCTGTGCTTGTGTTTTAAACGTGTCGGTCGTGTGCATACAATTTCAATTGTGTATTTCGTGTATCAATTTACATTTTTTTCATTTTTTTAATTTTTCGTTGAATCCCTTCAAATAATGTCTCGGCAAAGATAAAACATAATCGATTCAAGAGAAAAGGAAAATTCTCAAAAAAGTGAATAAACACGTTGGATCACGTGTTTCGCTCGCGCGTGATTTGGAGATACCCATTACAATGTGGTCTACGATTATAAAAAATCGCGAATCGATTGAAAAATGTTTTCCGATTAGCGTGATTATCTAAATAAAAAAAAATTTTCTTTCTAACCCCGAATCTACGTTTTCCCTCCAATTACGTTTTTTTTATCAGTCCCTTCAAAAACGTAAAAACGGGGTTTCACTGTATTTCTTTTTACTGTACCTATCTATTTATATATTTATTTAACACTTTACAATACAATCTTGCGGGCTTATTGCCAGGCGGCAATCTCTTCCAACCAACCAGACAAAAGTAAATGAAGCAAGTTACATGGTCGCATAAATCATTCAAATAATTATCCATCCCCGCGAAATCCATAAACACATACGTGAACACATGCCCACGAACCCCAAAAAGACGGACAATCACCCGAACATTAATTTTCATATAAAGTGAGATATCATCAATCAAAAGGAAAGGAAGGGATGGTGGAGAGTGGAAACGAAATATAGGGTGTTCCAATAAGAGCGCCGGATTTAAATTGCTGGTTGGAGTTCATGGGTCAGTTGGATCATGTAGGCATGCCGATCCAGATCGATTGCAAGAATTTGCTGTAACGTGCCTCTTGAAACGTCTAACGATTAAGAATTGATGTCTCTGGGATTTCAGTAACACTTTCTCTCATTGCGACTATGTTTTCGTGTGGATGCCCGCTACGTGGATGCATGGCTGACTCTGTCCAGAATCGAACTACTCGTAGTTTCCTCATTTTTTTTTATTAATTTTCGAATTGATGACTCATGTGGACCAATATTTCGACTGAAAATTCCACAAAATTTACGTTGTTTACGTTAAAAAAAACTGTTTTAACAAAACTTTCCCCATTTTCGTAATGAGTTTTAACAGTGATAACGCGTAGTTCTTTCATATAACGTTCCATATTTACTAATCGTAAGATTAACAATTGGCTCATATGAAATTTTTAAAGTGCCAACATGAAATTTAAATCCGGCGCTCTTATTGGGATACCCTATATAATATTCTCTATGGGCTTTGATGAAATTGAGTTTACATACATACATACATATTTTACATACATACATACATACATACATACATACATAGATACATACATACATAGATAAATTCATACATACATACATACATAGTTTACATACATACATATATACATACATACATACATACATACATACATACATACATACATACATACATACATACATACATATATACATACATACATACATACATACGCACATACATACATACACACATACATACATACATACATACATATATATAAGCTTTATAAAATAAATAAATTATAAATAAATTCTTGCCCTAGCTGGTTCTTTTTTCACGTCGTCCTTTACTGTCCATGCAGTGAGACTCTGGAATCAGTTACAAACCAATATAAGACTCGCTCCGTCCTTGGCATGCTTTAAGAAGCGACTGAAAAAACTCTTAATTTCTAGTCAGTAAAATAACGTGTTTTATTCCTGATTTTTCTTTTCCTTTCTTCTCCACCATCCCTTCCTTTCCTTTTGATTGATGATATCTCACTTTATATGAAAAATAGTGTTCGGGTGATTGTCCGTCTTTGTGGGGTTTGTGGGCATGTTCTCACGTATATGTTTATGGATTTCGTGGGGATGGATAGTCATTTGAATGATTTATGCGACCACGTAACTTGCTTCATTTACTTTTGTCTGGTTGGTTGGAAGAGATTGCCGCCTGGCAATAAGCCCGCCAGATTGTATTGCAATAAAAGTGTTAAATAAATAAATAAATAAATAAGACGCTCGACTTACGAGTATGAATGAAGAAAGACTAACAAAACATATATATAGTGCAAATATGAGTGGAATACCAAAGAAAGTATGGTTGGACCAATTAATTGAAATTTTGAAAGAAGAAATCGTACAAGTTGTATGAAAAGGTGTATGGGTAGAAGAGACTAAGGATGTGTGTCAAGATAAGAAAGTCTCGCGCTCTTTTCTCTCCGACTTAAGTGACCTAAGTTTAATTCTTTTTTAACCTTTCCCTTCCTGTGCTAAAAAAATCCGCGCATTCCGGTGCTGTGTATTCAATACACATGTAAAAATGAGCGATTTAAAATCGAAAAAATAAGAACATTCATAGCCAATCGCTTAAATTAATTAAATTTGAAGTCAAAAGTGATAATTGAAATTTAATTGCTGAAAACGTGAAAACAACATCGGTCAACGTTCACAAAACGGGCGAAGCGACCAACTCAAGTGGATGCCCGAAAACGACTGAAGCAAAAGAAGCGAGTGAACTGAGATTTTATTTCTTGCGTTACCATATACCGAAGTAGAGTGAGACGTGAATAGCGTCGCTTTCTCACCCAGAGCGGTTTTTAGAATTAATATACCTACGTACCGCACTGGCACACGTTTGATTGTATTTGTGAATTTATTCCCGATTTTCACAAAATATCTCTGATGTGGCTGATAAGTGCTTATTATTATTAATATATTTTTTTTCATTCAATGCGTAAATGTATTACGGAGGAATACCTAAAATCTGAATGCAGTATTTATTATATTTATAGAGATATTAAAGTTTTTATAAGCAATGTGTACTAGTTACACATCATAGGGAAGGAAAGGTTAAACATTTTTTCCCATTGATTATAAATATTATATATCATAGGATTATTGATGGCATCTCTCCATCTAGAAGGATCTTTATACAATACAGTTTTACAGGTTTTCAATAATGACCACAATAAATATATCGTATCGAAACTGAACGCATTAGGGCTGAATATTTCATTTTACGTCTATTAAGAACTGACAGGCAGTGTCCATCGCATTATGCATGGGAAGCGTCCCATAATATCGTCTCCTTAACTGGGTATTATGTTGTTATATGTCCACTAAACCTCAAATTAATTTGAATGGCGTTTTGGTAAAGAGGTGCAAGTCATCAATTACTTATTTGTCAGTTTGAAGTTTTGCAACACTTGTTTTCCTGAAATACAGACCTCAGGTAAATACAGACCTCAGATGTATTTCAGGAATACAAGTGTTGCAAAACTTCAAACTGACAAATAAGTAATTGATGGCATATACCTCTTTACCAAAACGCCATTCGTTAACTGTTATCGGTTTAAAATTTTACGATTTCTCGAAGACCGTGAGGTGTTGGCTGAAAAACATATGATGTCCTCGCGACCGAGCTCGCCCTCTATTGGTGGGTGTGTATATCTACTGGGGGGATGTTATGAGATATGCCAAGACCTTATGATAGCTTCTCTCTTAAATGTATTTTCTTTTACTTTATTCTGAAGTATATTTGTTATTTCAGGATATATGCATATACAGTACCCGGCGGTAAGTAATACACGTTGGGCTTAAAAAAGAGACCATCGGCCATAATCGGCTAACTTCGGCTTTGTAGAGCGTCGTCTCTGTCATCATTCATACACGTGTTCTGTCGCGATTTGTCAGTCGTTGACAAGCGTTCTAGGGACAGAGACGACGCTCTACATAGCCAAAGTTAGTCGATCAAATGAACGATTTAAAATTGGAAAAAATAAGAACATTCATAGCCAATCGCTTAAATTAATTAAATTTGAAGTCAAAAGTGATAATTGAAATTTAATTGCAGAAAACATGAAAAAAATATCGGCCAACGTTCACAAAACGGGCGAAGCGACCACCTCAAGTGGATGCCCGAAAACTACTGAAGCGAAAGAAGCGAGTGAACTGAGATTTTATTTCTTGCGTTCCCATATACCGAAGTAGAGTGAGAGTGAAACGTGAATAGCGTCGCTTCCTCACCCATAGCGGTTTTTTTAGAATGAACATACCTACGTCACACACTGGCACACGTTTGATTGTATCGGTGAATTTATTCCCGGTTTTCACAAAATATCTCCGATGTGGCCGATAAGTGCTAATTATTATTAATATTATTTTTTCATTCAATGCGTAAATGTATTACGGAGGAATACCTAAAATCTTAAGTCAGTATTTATTATATTTATAGAGATATTAAAGTTTTTATAAGCAAGGCTCTCTTCAGATGCAATAATCTCGGTTCGTTATGAGAGTAGTGCTTATACATGTATATCAGGTTTTTGTCATGTTATGAGAGTAGTGCTTATACATGTATATCAGGCTTTTGTCATGTTATGAGAGTAGTGCTTATACATGTTTATCAGGCTTTTGTCATGTTATGAGAGTAGTGCTTATACATGTATATCAGGCTTTTGTCATGTTATGAGAGTAGTGCTTATACATGTATATCAGGCTCTTTTCATGTTATGAGAGTAGTGCTTACACATGTATATCAGGCTTTTGTCATGTTACTTTACAATGGATTTAACGAATCTTCTTAGGATTCTTGTAACGAATGGATACAAGAAAAGTTTAAAGTATATTTAAGGAAATATTTCAATTTTAATAAATGAAGTTAAATATTCTTTAAAATTCGATAATATTAACGCGTAGAAAAAAGTTTAAGAAGTGGGAAATCTTTTGCGTTCTTTGGTTACGTATTATTACATTTATTTATTGTATTATTACTGAAGGCAACCTCAGGGTAGGAGATAGAAACACGTGTAGGGTGATTAATGTAATTAGTGGAATAACTCAATTAAATTATTATTTCATTTTAATTTCTCCATTATCACTCCATGTCCCTATTGAAGTCGGCAGAGAAAATATTCTTTCTATCCGGGAACACATCTTCATGTTTAAGTACGTTCTTACACTTTGTCATGCACATCATACTATTTATCATACTACTTCTTCTTTCTTCTTCATTTTATTTTAGGCATGTTGGCCTGTTATGGTCCTGCATCATTATTTCCCTCTTGCGACGTCGACTGCCAGCTGTCTTTCCATCTTTTGGGAGGTCGTCCTGGAGGTCTGCTTGCTTGGGGGATACTGTCCCTGGCCATTCTTACGGCTCTTTATCATACTACGAGTATAATAAAGCATTTTCACTTTTCCATCTTTAGAACTTGTTTCATTTGGTCATTCCACATTTTTCCATGTCTTCCCTCACTTCTCATATCTCGTATAGATTGTTTTTGCAACTACGTGACAAATCATCCCAATACTGATGATACTCAGAGCTATTGTAGGCAAAATATTTGGAAACTCACAAACTTTATACACTTTTGTTGTATACAGTATAACTTGGTAGGCTTATTGCCATGTGACAATCTCTTTCAACCAGTTAGAAATAATTGTAAGAGGCTTTTAAGTGAAACACGGGCTCTTTTTAAATACATCTGGGTTCCAGCGGGAATCGAACATACAACCCCTGGATTGAGAGACAAACGTCTTACCAACGAGGCCACGGATGTCATGGATATTGAGAGATGGGCTACAAACCATTGAGGATACTGACGAGGCCACGTCGAAAGAATGGATAGCACAAGGGATCCCTACGTGGTAAAACATTGACTACCTGCTGGCAGTCACCCCCCACGAAGACCTCCAATAAGATGGAAGGATAGCTAGGAATCAACACGTCAAGAGGTGCAGCCCTGATGATAACATATCACAGGTTTATCTTAACCCTTCCTGTCCTGTGATGTGTAACTAGTACACATTGCTTCTAAAAACTTTAATATCTCTATAAATATAATAAATACTGGGTTCAGATTTTAGACATTTCTCCGTAATACATTTACGCATTGAATGAAAAAATAATATTAATAATAATTAGCACTTATCGGCCACATCAAATATATTTTGTGAAAATCGAGAATAAATTCACCAATACAATCAAACGTGTGCCAGTGTGTGACGTAGGTATATCCATTCTAAAAACCCACTATGGGTGAGGAAGCGACGCTATTCACGTCTCACTCAACTTCGGTATATGGGAACGCAAGAAATAGAATCTCAGTTCGCTCGCTTCTCTCGCTTAAGTAGCTCGCGGCTTTCATTTGAGGTGGTCGCTTCGCCCGTTTTGTGAACGTCGGCTGATGTTTTTTTTTTTTCATGTATTCAGTAATTAAATTTCAATTATTATCACTTTTGACTTCAAATTTAATTAATTTAAGTGATTGGCTATGAATATTCTTATTTTTTTCGATTTTAAATAACTCATTTTTTACATGTGTATTGAATACACAGCACCAGAACGCGCGGATTTTTTTTAGCACGGGAAGGGAAAGTTTATATGACTTAATAATTTAAAATGAATATATGACTTAATAATTTAAGTCATAATGTATCAAGATGACCGATGTAACTGCCATCAATTGATTTCAATACTTAAGTAGGCGATATAAATCAAGTAGAGTCGAGCCACGTGAACTTTACACACACGAGATAGGGACACTGAATCATTGCATCTCCCGGAAGACAAAGACACGCGTGACCGAAGCTTGACCCCGTCAAAATGGCTCTCTGGAAGAGTTGAGAAAAAATGAGGACAAATCGGTACGGTTTGGGTTCCTAGACACTTAATTTATTATTACTAAATATATTTTATAATAAAATATAATAACATTACGATATTATTTTAAGGTCGTTATAAAATATAATAACATTACGATATTCTTTTAAGGTCGTTATAAAATATAATAACATTAAGATATTATTATATTTTAAGGTCGTTATAAAATATAATAACATTACGATATTATTTTAAGGTCGTTGCAAAATATAATAACATTACGATATTATTTTAAGGTCGTTATAAAATATAATAACATTACGATACTATTTTAAGGTCGTTACAAAATATAATAACATTACGATATTATTTTAAGGTCGTTACAAAATATAATAACATTACGATATTATTTTAAGGTCGTTATAAAATATAATAAAATTACGAAATTATTTTAAGGTCGTTACAAAATATAATAACATTACGATATTATTTTAAGGTCGTTATAAAATATAATAACATTACGATATTATTTTAAGGTCGTTACAAAATATAATAACATTACGATATTATTTTAAGGTCGTTATAAAATATAATAACATTACGATATTATTTTAAGGTCGTTACAAAATATAATAACATTACGATATTATTTTAAGGCCGTTATAAAGTATAATAACATTACGACATTATTTTAAGGTCGTTATAAAATATAATAACATTACGATATTATTTTAAGGTCGTTATAAAATATAATAACATTACGATATTATTTTAAGGTCATTATAAAACAATTCAAATATTATTGTAAGATTGCACGCGAGTTTTTAACGCGTCTAGCAGTCATAAAGTTAATAAATAATGTTTTTATTTATTTAGTGAAGTAATCTAAGATACGCGCATTTGCCTAAGGCTATATCCATACATACACAAATTTATTACTTAAGAACTGAAAGATTTATTTAATTTCCATATTATAACTATAAGGCCGAGGCCACACCAAATTGCTTCGTTAGGTGCTAAGTTAGGTTTTACGTGACTCATATACTAGGTGACTTCATGCCTGGCCACACCAAAGTGCTACGCACAAATTCATTTGACATTTGGGAGCGGTTGAGTCAACACACGGTGTCACTCCCAAAACTAACTAATTTCATTACAACTTACCATATTTATATACTTCCTGTGCAACTTCATTCCAAAGTGATTTTATTACAGGTACACTTTTCTATAATTTGCTCGATGGGTTCCACAAATGCTCCCTTTTATACACAGCTGTCATTAAAACTTCCGCCATCTTGTAAATTAACCAACACGTCTGTTCGCTAGGAGATTCAATCGGTGACTAATCGTTATGGAACGTGGCGCGAAGCGTTCAGTGTGGCCACTGTGATAGTATGCGGTATGTTGGTTCACTAGGACATGTCGCCTAACTCGCAGCATAGCTCTAAGCATCAAGCGAGGCTCCTTCCTGTGTGGCCGAGACCTAAGCTAACTTAATTTTAGTCTCCTACATGTCATTTTTATTTTTAATAACTTTAATATTTAACTTTTTATAAATTATTAACACCCACATACTAAACTATAACTAGATAACAATTCTTACAGCATTTTTTTAAATAATGAATTATTAAGAACGATACTATATAGGTAATTAGTTACATAAACAAAATATTGAAAAGAGAAATATGGTATAAGTTTCGGATCGTGTGAAATAGCTAATATTCTGCTTAAGAAATATATTTTTTTAATATTAAGATACAGATGAAATTAGTAAAATATTGGCATGAGTCAAATATTAGTATGAGTAAAATATTGGCATGATTGGAATATTGAAATGAGTAAATATTGGCATTTATTTAATATTGGAATGATAAAAATAAAGCTACTAGTTATACATTGACATGAGTAAAATATTGGTATGAGTAAAATATTGGCATGGGTAGAATATTGATACGAGTAAAATATTAGTATGAGTTAAATATTAGTATGATAAAAATAAATGCATTCGTTAATGTTTGACATATTAGCATGAGTTAAATAAAGGTATGATAAGAATAAATGCATTAGTTACAGGTTGATATGAGTAAAATGTTGGTAAGAGTAAAATATTAGCATATGTAAAAGATAAGTATGATAAGAATAAATGCATGAGCTACAGATTGACATGAGTTAACTATTGGTAAGAGTAATAAAATATTGGTATGAGTAAAATATTGACATAAGTAAAATATTGATATGAGTAAAACATTGGCATGAATATAATATTGGTATTAGTAAAATATTAGCACGAGTTAAATATAAGTATGACAAAAATAAATGCATTAGTGACAGGTTGACATGAGTAAAATATTGGTAAGAGTAAAATATTAGCATGAGTAAAAGATAAGTATGATAAGAATAAATGCATTAGTTACAGGTTGACATGAGTAAAATATTGGTAAGAGTAATAAAATATTGGTATGAGTAAAATATTGACATGAGTAAAATATTGGCATGAATAGAATATTAGCACGAGTTAAATATAAGTATGATAAAAATAAATGCATTAGTTACAGGTTGACACGAGTAAAATATTGGCATGAATTAAATATTGGTATGATTAAAATATTGGCATAATTGATATGAGGAATCCAACTCCTATGATATATTGTATTATTATTCCATATTCCTTGATTTTTATGGATTTAAGAGGACTTTTTAATATCAACAAATCAGTAAATGATTCTTTGTAATATGAATGCTTTTTATTCAAATGCTCTTTCTTGATGTCGTCGTTGCTGACTCTCGTTGTCGAGGTTACTCTCGCCATTCAAAAGTCGATTCAGTTGCAAAGTGAAGCTGTGTCGTAGAGTTTATTTTAAGTGAGTGACCAGTTACACACCAGTGAACATGGGGACCAAACCGTTGTACTGGATTCGATGGTACACCCGAAGTGTGTCATTTGGTCTTTGTGCTACGATCGTAGATTCAATGGCGCACCGATCGAGGATCAGAGCACTCTTACAATCTTTTTCTCTCTTTTTTTAAATAATATATATGCCCAAGTTATAGGTACGTATCCTTATACCTCTGAATACTAGTCGAAAAAAAATCCTGTGTCATTTGAGCCGAGTAGCACACTGCGAGTTTTAAACAAGCGACCTTCCGCATGGAAGTCCAGAGCGATACGGCACGGCCATGCGCCTCATATTTGGTGGAATGTGAATCTGGTGGGATTTTATTTGTCTTGTATTTAAGTGTGATTTTTATTCTTTGTACCGCTTTATAAATATTTATTTATTTTTCTTGCTTTGTTTTGTGAAAATTATCTGTTTTACCTTCCCTGCCATATTAAACGTAGGGCATACGTCTATTGTGGCGGGAGAGTGTTTGTATATCACAATGTAAAAAATAAAAGTATAAACAAATATTTCGCTTTACAAAAGTATTGTCAGACTGTAGAATAATTTGAATCAATAACTTTATTGAATATATTTACTTCATAAAGTTATTAACCCTTATCATAGCATTGTAACACAGGTGTTACACTTATTTTGGGATTAAAAAAAAATCCAGTAATTCGAACGTAATTTCAAACATGGCAGCACATTCAAATACTATACATGCACTATTGTGTGCAGTGGTATCATCTGGTGATAAATATTGACAACGCTACAAGCTTTCAAACGACATCGGGTCAACATGTGCTGGACAGCGTGGGCGCGTTTTGAAAATTGGGGTAAATAATCTTTAAATGTCTTATTAATCACTATTATTCAAACCACTTTATTTATTGATAATTCAGCTATGTAAATGTTATTCATGTTTTAGATTATAGAATCATTTTATAGCGTTTTTTGTGTTTTATAAAAATTGATATTTTGGCAATGTAATGTGGGTGTTATATATTAAAAAAAACTATAAGGAAAAGTTGTGATTTTTTTCCCTCAATTTTCCTTCATAACTTACCATAACATATAACAAGGAATTACCAAAGAAAAACGTTAATATTTGGATAAATTGAACTTTGCAAAGATAAGGGTTAATTCAAATTATTTATTATAATTTAATTGTGAAGTACTGATTAGGTTTGGTATCCAGTTCTGTTCCCTCATCTGTGTGTCAGTAGAGAAAATAATAAAATTGACGTTGATCCCATGGCTGGAATTCCCTCCGAAGCTTCCCATTTGTTCTCGTCTCCTCGCTGCTTACTCCTCATTCCTCACCAGACCCTCCCGAGAAGCGAATAGAAAATAAAAGAGTCCGGTCTCGACGATTATCAATGAACAAAGTGATTTGTTACCATAAATAATTCAAGACCTGACGGTTATCAAGATTTGATCGGACTCATACTTGTTTGGGAGACTTATTCTTTTTGGAAACGCATCGACAGTGGCGTAAAACGATACCTGAATATGAAATTGCAGCAAATTAATTAATAAATTCTTAAAATATTAATTAACATAGCCGAACTCCATTTTATATTATGATAAAAAAAACCGCTGTAATTTTTTCTAGTTTTTTTTTAAATATAGTTTTTTTTTAATTTATCAAGAGTTTTGGATTTAACTTTGTGAAACTTGACGACCTCCGTGGCCTAGTTTAGGATGATTCCAATTGAAACCCATTTTTTTCCATTCTGTTTTTTTTTCACTAAGTCTAAATCATTAGTTCGCATATGTTTAAGGGAATCATACGAATGAGAAAATGGATATTCAAGAAAAAATGGATATCCAACAAAAAACAGGATATCCAACAAAAAACAGGATATCCAACAAAAACAGGATATCCAACAAAAAACAGGATATCCAACAAAAACAGGATATCCAACAAAAAAGAGGATATCCAACAAAAAACAGGATATCCAACATAAAACAGGATATCCAACAAAAAACAGAATATCCAACAAAAAATGTGATAGCCCACAAAAAAAAACACGATATCCAAAAAAAACATTGATAACCTCCGTGATCTAATTTGTAAAACAATTGTCTTTGTATACTCGTACATACTAAGCATTACACCATTTTTTTGCTGGGGTAGGCAGATAGGACCGAGCGTTAGACTTTCCAATCTCGACACATAGCTGTCATGTGTCTACTGCCAGCGCATGCTAATCTTATCTATACATTCACCCTCAACGCAACCAATGTTCCACTTATCTAAGAACCTATAAATATTAGCATTATCTGTAACACGATATAAACACCAAAACCGATGTTATCTTATCGATATTCTTATCCACATTCAAATAAATATTATAAGTTATATTATACCCTTGTCAAACTTATCGATACTAACCATGTACTAGATCCTATAAATATTAGCATTATCACATTAGTGTCAATTTAACTTCAATGTATTATGTTTAAGTTTATCCTCTCGTCTGCCCAAATTCAATAAAGATTAAATATCACTAAATGGGTAAGCTGCGATAGATAAATCACCGATATCGATTTGACCTTAAAGGGCAAACATAACATTCCCGACACATTCCTTCATAATCTAACGAAGGGTCGTGGTAAAGCTATCTTTGCTTTAAATAGGACGCCATATTTGAGGCGACATCACTATTCATAAAGCCACTACTATGTAAAGATCATAGCTATTACTATTCATGTAATCCTGTTAATATTATACATCAATGTAATTGAACCTTTATACAAATAAAACTACATAGTTGAAATTCTAAAAGTGTTTTCGTTGCAAAAGGCCATAACATACCCTTCACTTTTCTACATCCATACACCTACTCATACAGCTGTTACAATTTCTCCTACTTTTTAAATTTCCCTTTTTTTCTAAATATCATTCACTTGATCCAAACATACTTTCTTTGGTCCTACTCTACCACGCCTTCCGCTCACATTTGCAATGTATATTTGTTTTCAGTCTTTCTCTATTAATTCGTTCTTCGTACCCAAACCATATCAAAGTGTTCTTTTTTATCTTACACAACGCATCACTCTTAAGTTCACACTCATCCATAATCACTTCCCTTCGTATTCTGTTATACATTGCCACTCCATGTATTATTCTCCATGCACGCATTTCTATAACATTTATTCGGCTCCTCACAGTTTTTTCCACGTCTACGTTACACTACTACATTGTTACCTTATTCATTTTTCTAGGTACATGCATTTTGACAGTATTTATTCGGTTTCTTTCAGTATTTTTCTATATCCACGTTTCACTCCCATACATCAAAGTCGGTACTAAAACACTGTTGCGAACTATTATTTAAGCAGATTTCAATATTGTAGGCTCGAGTATAAATATATATTTGATTATCCCGTTGATCTGTTTTCCTATTCCTAATGACACAAATTCGATATTCCTCTTAACTCTGCCATAATCTTATAAAATACTATTTGAATAACAAAATTCTTCATTTTTCTCTTCTATTGAATTTCTCAGCCATAATCGATATTTACTTTTCCTGTCACACTTTTCTTCTTTTTCCTAGTGTCATGTCAGGTCCCCCCAACGTTGAATATCACCTGAGAGTAGTCATCTTTGTCCCCGGAAGCCCGAAAATGGCATGGCATGGGATGACCTCGGCGAGCAGCGGGGAGATTCTTGGTATATATGTGTTTGCCAGATGTTCACCTCGATGCACTGACTTAGAAATTTCTAGAGTCTCTAATCTGTCCAATTTATTTAGTAGTAACGGAAATAAATTGGACAGATTAGAGGCCCTAGAAATTTCTAAGTCAGTGCATCGAGGTGAACATCTGGCAAACACATATATACAAAGAATCTCTCCGCAACAGCATTAAGTGGAATAAACTGTGTTTAAATAATCAAATTACAATGTCTAAACCTCAACAATGTTAATGCCCTTCTTCTTCTTAGTGTCATGTCAGGTCCCCCCAATGTTGAATATCACCTGAGAGTAGGCATCTTTGTCCCCGGCAGTCCGAAAAAGATCCCCAACGCTCCTTATACCAGTCCAATCACGTATATGGCGGAGCCAGGAGATTTCCCACCTGCCAACACCTCTTCGACTCTCTATTTTGCCTTGGATGATCAGGTGCAGTAATTTGTATTTTTTTCCTCAAAATACATAGCCCAAATAGGACACCTTTCGAATTTTAATATTAATCAGCAACTCTCTATCAAAATTGGCTCTTTGAAGAACCCTCGTGTTGCTGACCATATCCATTCAGGGTATCCGTAGCATTCTCTGGTGCATCCACATTTCGAATGCTTCCAGTCGGTTCACACTACCAACTTTGAGAGTCCATGATTCCACTCCATGCAATAACACTGACCCAAACGTAGCATTTGACTAACCGTTGTCGAAGTTTCAAGTTTAGATTATCATCGCAGAATACGCTTCTCATTTTATTAAAAGCCGCACGAGATGATTCAATTCTGCACTTGAATTCGGTTTCCATCACCATAATTTTGGATTTAACGCCTTTCATTCTCAGATTGTTCTCTTTTTCATCTACGTCTTTCTGTTCTTATAATTTAGTTACGCCACTGCGTATTTAAATGACGTTTGACTTCCCAGCTGACCTCCATATTCGTGATATATTTTTATTCAAATTTAGTGAATCATTGGTGCTGTGATGAGACGATCCAAGTGTGTGATGTGTATCTGCCAGGATGATAAACGTCCCCTGCGGTAAACAACAATGCTCTTGTATTACCAACGACAAAACATTATTTCTTTTAATGCTGATGCCAGCATATACATTATTTACGCTAGCAGCGTCTTTACAATACGGTTCAACATAAATGATTTCAACTGTTTTTAAGTGTAAGGAAAATATTCTTTCAATACAAGATTTATTTATTTTTTCAAAACAGGCTTAGCCCAATTACTTTGAAAAATACAAGACATATTCAAAATAAAGAAAAATTACATAGAATAAAATAAAAAAATATATAAAATAAAAAATAATGTATATGCATACATATATACACACAAACATATGATACACATATATTCACAAGTACTTAAGTATGTTGATTGTCAGACCCGCATTCCTCTATGGCTCCGAATGCTGGACGATGTATAACTCTTACTCTAGGCAACTAGAAACTGCTGAAATGCGCATGCTAAGATGGTCAGTTGGTGTGACCCTAAGAGACAAAATAAAAAGCTTACGTATTCGTGGAAGTCTAGGTGTTGAGAAATCAGCAGCAAGATGGAGAAGAGGCGATTGAGATGGTATGGGCACGTTGGACGCAGAGCACCCGATCACATTGTGATCACAACCAGAGGAAGACCAAAGAATTCATGGGTGGTGCAAAAATATAACCTGATGCAGAGGCACGACCTGGGGGACGTAGTCCGGGACAGAAGAGCATACAACCTGAAGACGAGGAGAGCTGACCCCAACAGTTTTCGCAGACAGTGAGTTGGGATGGAGCCAGGGAGAAGAAAATACTTAAGTACGTTGATGAGTGCTTTCTAACACGCTCAATCTTAGAAGAAAATTTACTTTTGCTTTTGGTAATGTGATATGAAATATGTCAATATTCGAAGCAGTCCGGTTCAAAAGAGTTAAGGCCCTTCCAACATATGATTACATAGCGGCTGCAAGACCCGTTCTCGCGTATGTTATTGAGAACAGTGCTTGCCGGCGCAGTCTAGTGTAATTGTTAGGAACATGCAATTATACATGCATAAGAAAGCAGTCTGGCAAAATATTTAGTATTCTCCATAGCACTGTATGGAGTGGAAATATGGACGATAAGAAAGAAGAAACAAACATGATAGATGCCTTCGAGATGTGGTGTTGGAGATGAAAGCACCGTATCCCATTGACTGCAAGGCGCACTAACGTCTCTACCATCCAAGAATTGTAGAATACCGAAAGACTTTCGAAAGCACGCAGAAAACGAATCCTTTTATAGTTAAGGCATGTTGATAGAAAGAATTGTGAAATTCTGTAGAAGTTGATGATCACGGGGACAGTTAAGGGAAGGCGAATAAGAGGAAGATGTTCTTTGAGATGGACGAATCAAATAAAGGAGTAAATAAGATCTCTTTAAGCGCTGCATTTAACATACCTCAGGACCAAATCACAAATTTGTTTACATTATTTAATTGTGCTTTAAGAAGCAACTGAAAAAACTCTTAATTTCTAGTCAGTAAAATAACGTGTTTCATTCCTGATTTTTCTTTTCCTTTCCTCTCCACCATTCCTTCCTTTCCTTTTGATTGATGATATCTCACTTTATATGAAAAATAATGTTAGGGTGATTGTCAGTCTTTGTGGGGTTCGTGGGCATGTTCTCACGTATATGTTTATGGATTTCGTGGGGATGGATAGTCATTTGAACGATTTATGCGACTACGTAACTTGCTTCATTTACTTTTGTCTGGTTGGTTGGAAGAGATTGCCGCCTGGCAATAAGCCCGCCAGATTGTATTGCAATAAAAGTGTTAAATAAAATAAATAAATAATTTGATTAATCACTGTTTTATTCCACTTTATGTAACGGTATAAACCTACTGGTTTCAAGGTTTACGCCTCATCATCAGGGGAGTACAAACATGACCTTGTTCGTGGCAACAAGATCTTGTTGTCTTGTTTGTGCTCCCCCGATGATGAGGTGAAAACCTTGAAACCGGTAGGGTTATACCGTTACATAAAGTGGAATAAACAGTGTTTGATAAACCAAATTTCAAGTTTGTTTGTTAATTATGTGTCTTAAATTAAACATTTTTTTTATGAAACTTAAGACACTTTTGTGTTGAGCACTGAATAACTCTGAGTAATAGTGGTTACATGCATGGTGGGGTTTCCTGGACGAATGTAGCACTGAATGTGATTGTGGAGATATGCAGAACACTTAATACGTGCTATACTAAAGAAAGTGTAGCATGATCCCTGTGACGTTTCACAAATTTGCTCCAGTACAACCTTGTAACGACGTTCAGTAATTTTAATTATTTTATCAACTTTAATTTAAGTCTCGATTCTAATAAATAGCGAGTTATTTAGGTAAATACGAGTACATTACATAAAACTAACAATAATGACAAATTAATACATCTTGTCAAAATCAAATAATATTTGGCGACGTTCGTCAAAAGTCACTACGTTAGTCCGCATTGGCTAGGGATGGGGTATACGATAATTGGATTTTTGATTTTTTTATACATAAAATTAAATGTTCGTAATAAGTATTAATTCATAGTGGATCTTGGCCTATTTAAAGATAGATACAAATCATACAATACATTAGAAAGTCAGTATAATGAAAATTAGGAATTAAAACGTCAGTTTAAAGAAAAAAAAAATTCGATTTATAAAAAAACTAACCGATTTGTAAAAAAACGATTTTATCGTAGCCCTTTTGAGACATGACATTTCAAACGTCACAGGGACCATGCTACATTTTCTTGAGTACAGTTGGTCCGAACATCGTGACTACACGTTCTGGGCAAGAACCTGATTGATAGGGCGATCTCTTATAATAGGGGCGAATGATAGAGCGATCTGTATACTATTGTAGGACACCTACCTAGTAAATAAATAATTGTCAAAATAATAAGTGAATTGTTAAACACAATTAAATTAAATTAATTATTGTTAATAATAAACATACAGGGTCAATGACCGATGAAGCATTCATATATTGTTACACGCTACGAGCAACAACAATGTTTACTATTTACAGTGTCTGCGACTTGGCTAGCCATCTCCAAATACAAATAATTAATCTACCGCCAATTCATGCGCTAGAGCAAGGCAGATATGTATCGCGAATGTATTCTCTCATTTGTATAAATTGTCCGCGCGCCGAGAAATAAACACATTATTATTGTCATTCATTCAACTGTCAAGACTTGTTATTTATTTACCCGCTGTCCACTTATCGTTTTATATCCGCATTCCTGAGTCTATATTCATTGAATACAAATCAAGATCATCACGCGTATCAAGATAAGCAACCCGCTATATTGATGACCCTGAACGAGAAGGAACGCAGAATCGACTAAAACGAAGATAGCGATGTCGATATCAAAATCATCAGCACGTCCTAATAGGACACATGCTACATTGATAACGACCATCGTTACACTATAATTGATGGTATGGGCATGGAAATTATGATGATATATATACCTTTGGGAAATGCCTATCAATTTGAATTATTTTCGATATTGATGAAATTAATACTTCTATAAGACTAGTTAATCGCACTTGAAGAGAGTTTGCTCTCTATTTATTTATTTATTTAACACTTTTATTGCAAATACAATCTGGAGTTTTAGATTTTTAATATAACGTTTTTAATCAATTTAATTATGAATAAACATTTCAGTAACAGTTTTACAACTGTGAAATAAATTGTATTAAAAAATCACAATTAGCTTTAACATTATGTGTATGTCTCGATACCATACCACCTGTTGGGATTTAGCAAAAAGTAAGGCCCAACTTTCCTATCATGATACACTTGCTTCGCCTCCTACACATCTGGCGGGCAAATACAATCTGGCAGGCTTATTGCCAGGCGGTAATCTCATCCCACCAACCAGACAAAGTCAAATTAAGCAAGTTACATATTTGCATAAATCATTCAAATGAATATCCATCCCCACGAAATCAATAAACACATACGTGAGCATATGCCCACGAACCCCACAAAGACGGACAATTACCCGAACATTCTTTTTAACATAAAGTGAGATATCATCAATCAAAAGAAAAGGAAGGGATGGTGGAGAAGAAAGGAAAAGTAAAATTGGGAATGAAACACGTTCGGGAATGAAACACGTTTGGGAAATCGGGAATGAAACACGGAATGAAATGTTCGTTTTATTATTATTATTATTATAAGTGTCTTAGATATGATATAACTTTGGAAAGTGTTTTGCAAATGTACGAGGGTGGTCCGATAAGTACTTAGCCTACAAAAGAATAACAAAAATTTTGGAAAAGTGGCGATTTATTTCTCAACATAATCTCCTTTGAGTTCGATACACTTGATCCAGCGGTGCTCCAACTTCTTTAACCCGTCTCAAAAATACGTTTTCTGGAAATCTGCAAAGTAGGCCTCCGTGGCGGTGATCTCAAATCCGCGGACATGCTCGCTTCCACACGCGTGCAAAACAAAACTACGCCTCCGATTCGGCTGAAATTTTGACAGTAGCTGTCAATGAGAATGTACTACGCGATAAAAAATTGCTCTTGCGATAGTGGTGCCATCGGGCGGTGAGGGTAAGTACTTATCGGACCGCCCTCGTAAGTAATTTTTTTAATTTTAATTAATAAATATGACCGAAGTCATAGGTATTCTTATACCCTCGAACACTAGGCGGAAAAAGTGCCTGTGTCGTTCGAGGGGAGTAGCATAGCGCGAGGTTTGAACCGGCGACCTTTCGCACGGAAGTCCAGTGTGTTACCGCGCGACCATGCACCTTCACAATGCTCCTTTGTATATACAAGTCAATTAATAAAAAAGTCTTACTCCGTTCACGAGAAAAATATAGCTCATTAGTTAAATACAACACGATTAGATATTCTCGTTTTATACGAGTGCGTATAAAATTTTATGGCTTTAACAAACAAGTGGTCATTAAGATGACCCACGGCTGTTCAATAAATATGCCAATTACCACCACAAATATTTACCACGGCTATGTTTTAAACGCCTACTTGAAATACTATTAAGGACTTGCGAAATACATAAACTAAATATACCTATATCATACTTCAACGGGTAGTCAATTGAACCAATTGTATTGACTACTCGCCATCGTTATTGGTGGGCCTCGTAAGCAACGTTCCCTCTAAGGTGTGCGCGTGTGCAGCCGCAAATCTCTTAAAAATTGTCCGCACATATGTTTCCATCTTCCGCACACACCTCAAAGAAAGTATATTGTAACCATATTTTGTTTTGCGCAATTATATATTTTATTTGATATTTTATGATGGGTTCTCAAATTCCTTTCTTTGATATGTGTGCGGAACATGGAAACGCCATATAGAGTCCACGCGCCGTAAGGTAAGAATAGTGTAGAAGGGTGACCATGATTTTTTATTTATTATATATTCAGATTATTTAGTTTATTTATTAATTATTTATTTAAAAATACAGAAGTGGATTTTTTTGTTTAGAGCAAATATTTGTTTATTGATACAGAAAAAGAAAGTTTGAAAGAAACAAGTTTTATTTATTTCTAACAAAGCTTATATTTTATTTACAAATACACAATGGAAAATTTTAAAGAGATCTAAATGGTTATTTGTTTTTTAGAAACGTATTGGTTAAGAAACACAGTATAGAAATTTTATTATGTAATTATATCTTGTCCCTTCGATCTGTTGTAATTTTAGCTTATTCTTGTTTCTACGATTTTTATTAATTTTAGCTTCAATATTGTCTCTTCGATCTGTTGTAATTATAGCTTCAATCGTGTCTCTTCGATCTGTTGTAATTATGGCTTCAATCTTGTCTCTTCGATCTGTAGTAATTATAGGTTCAATCGTGTCTCTTCGATCTGTTGTAATTATGGCTTCAATCTTGTCTCTTCGATATGTTGTAATTATAGCTTCAATCTTGTCTCTTCGATCTGTTGTAATTATGGCTTCAATCTTGTCTCTTCGATCTGTTGTAATTATAGCTTCAATTTTGCCACTCCAATCTGTTGTATAATAATTTTAGCTTATTTTTGTCTCTTTGATATGTTGTAATTATAGCTTCAATCTTGTCTCTACGATTTTTTGTAATTTTAGCTTCAATATTGTCTCTTCGATCTGTTGTAAATATAGCTTCAATCGTGTCTCTTCGATCTGTTGTAATTATGGCTTCAATCTTGTCTCTTCGATCTGTTGTAATTATAGCTTCAATCTTGCCTCTCCGATCTGTTGTAATTTTAGCTTCAATCTTGTCTCTATGATTTTTTTGTAATTATAGCTTCAATCTTGTCTCTTCAATCTGTTGTAATTTTAGCTTATTCTTGTATCTACGATTTTTTGTAATTTTAGCTTCAACATTGTCTCTTCGATCTGTTGTAATTATAGCTTCAATCTTGTCTCTTCGATCTGTTGTAATTTTAGCTTCAATCTTGTCTCTTCGATCTGTTGTAATTATAGCTTCAATCTTGTCTCTTCGATCTGTTGTAATTATAGCTTCAATCTTGCCTCTCCGATCTGTTGTAATTTTAAATTATTTTTGTATCTACGATTTTTTGTAATTTTAGCTTCAACATTGTCTCTTCGATCTGTTGCAGTTATAGCTTCAATCTTGTCTCTTCGATCTGTTGTAATTTTAGCTTCAATCTTGTCTCTTCGATCTGTTGTAATTATAGCTTCAATCTTGTCTCTTCGATCTGTTGTAATTTTAGCTTATTCTTGTATCTACGATTTTTTGTAATTTTAGCTTCAATCTTGTCTCTTCGATCTGTTGTAATTATAGCTTCAATCTTGTCTCTTCAATCTGTTGTAATTTTAGCTTATTCTTGTATGTACGATTTTTTGTAATTTTAGCTTCAACATTGTCTCTTCGATCTGTTGTAATTATAGCTTCAATCTTGTCTCTTCGATCTGTTGTAATTTTAGCTTCAATCTTGTCTCTTCGATCTGTTGTAATTATAGCTTCAATCTTGTCTCTTCGATCTGTTGTAATTATAGCTTCAATCTTGCCTCTCCGATCTGTTGTAATTTTAAATTATTTTTGTATCTACGATTTTTTGTAATTTTAGCTTCAACATTGTCTCTTCGATCTGTTGCAGTTATAGCTTCAATCTTGTCTCTTCGATCTGTTGCAGTTATAGCTTCAATCTTGTCTCTTCGATCTGTTGTAATTATAGCTTCAATCTTGTCTCTTCGATCTGTTGTAATTTTAGCTTCAATCTTGTCTCTTCGATCTATTGTAATTTTAGCTTTAATCTTGTATCTTCGATCTGTTGTAATTTTAGCTTCAATCTTGTCTCTTCGATCTGTCGTAATTTTAGCTTTAATCTTGTCTCTTCGATCTGTTGTAATTTTTGCGGCCATCTGGTACAATCCGCAGATCATATTCTGTGACACTGCGATGATAATCGTGCCCATAATTTCCAAAGAGATCTCCACTCAGCCTTGCATCGATTCATCTGCCGACTGGTTGGCTATTCCAACCTAGTGATGTCAAGTTTTCTGTTCAAGTACTGGCAACTTGCTAAGCTATTTGAACCCAGGACTTAAGTTGCTTTATAAGTATATTTACTGTATTCTGAGTCATTTTCCTTCTTCCGTGACGTTGGACCTTAAGTCCGTTGTCGCTATTATTCTTTTCACACTCGCCATCGCCATCGGAGGATCTTCTCGCGTGGATCGCGCTGGATGGGAACTGAAGACTTGTCGTGTCCCCCATAACAGCGTATGGTAGTGTGATCAAGCTAAACTGCTTCTGTTCTTCTGTTAAATGTTACCGAGCGGTGAACCTGGTGTGTGTTTTTGTTGTTCGAGTTATTTAAACCATACTGTTTGTTTTTCTCTTGACTTACTTACCAATATTTTTCTTTTCAGGACTGCTGTTATCTGGGTAAAATCGGTGGATGGAATGGCTACACTGCCTTTATACGTATCTTTGGACGGGTAAGTTAAAATCTTTCTTATTATTACATTATTTGGAGCATTTGTTTATTACAATATTTGGAGCATTTGTTTAAATTTAAAATGTTTAAATTATTACAGTATTTGGAGTATTTGTTTCAATTATTTTCTTTGTTATTTATTATAGTATGAGAAATAATATTAATAAAGATATATCAAGCGATATTTTGTGCAGTAATCGAACATGATATAATAATTGATGGAGGGATGCAACGAAACCTGCAAAAATGTCAAACTATAATGCATTGAACGAGGTGTATCGATAGGAAACAAAGTAAATAGGAGACTAAAACATGTATACTCGAACCGGACAGTATCAATATCTGCAAAGATTATAGTCCACAATACTGTTTTAGTACCAACTTTGAAATATGGGAGGGAAACGTGGATGTGGAAGAATATTTATTTATTTATTTAACACTTTTATTGCAAATACAATCTGGTGGAATTGTTGCCAGGCGGCAATCTCTTCCAACCAACCAGACAAAAGTAAATGAAACAAGTTACGTGGTCGCATAAATCATTCAAATGACTATCCATCCCTACGAAATCCATAAAGATATACGTGAGCACATGCCCACGAACCCCACAAAGACGGACAGTCACCCGAACATTCTTTATGAAGAATACAGAAAGGAACAAAAAAAAACTTTGTACAAATGCGTGCACTAAGAAGAATACATGGGGTGACAATGTATGAAAGAATACGGGATGAAGTGATTAGGGATAACTATGAATTTTGGGCAGATGAGTTAAGTAAAATCAAGAAGAGCATTATGAGATGCTTTGGTCATGTACTCCTAGAACGAATGATTGAAGAAATAAATAAATTAACATTGCAACACTGAGTGGAAAGCGTGTCAGAGGAAGATCAAATAAAATATGGTTATCTTAATTAAAAGTGGCATATTTTACTTTTCTTGTATGTTTAATTTTTTTATTTAATTTCTGAATTCGTTGCCTTGTCTGTACGGACATGATGCTGATGTGTTGAGGAAGATGAAAAGGAACATTCTGAGATTGTTTGGACATGTAGAATGATTGAATTGAGAAATATTAACAATACAAATGTTTAGTGCAAATGTAACTGGAAAGCATGATATAGGAAGACCAAGGAAAGTACGGTTGGATCAAGTAAATGATATTTAAAAAGAAGAAACCGTAGAAAATCAGAGAAACCGTATGAATTGTATGAGAAAGTGAATGAATGTGGAAGACACAAAGGATGTGTGTTGAGATAGGAAAGTCTGGCGCTCTATCCTTTCTACTTACCCCGATAGGAAAATGGTGTGATGATATGGAAGGTTGTTGTCTTCTCTATACAGAGTGTCCCGTAACTCAATGTCAAGCCGGTATCGAGGAAAAGGCCGGTTTATAACGGTTAAGAATTTAAAAAAAATCTCTAGCAAAAGCCTTACACTTTTCGAGTTATAGGCATATTTTTTGAAAATCGTAAAAGTAGCTACCCTGCGCCAATTTTTTATATGCTGTGACTACAAATTGCCATATTTTATGATTTTTTAAATCCTAGATAGCCCTGCTATTAGTCGGAGTCCGATATAAAACAAAAAAAACTGCACGTTCGAAAAAAAAAATGTTTTTGTCCGATCAAAAAAATTAATATTTTTTATCAGTTAACTTTAACTCGTCATACTGTAAAAATAATGTACTACGCTAACCTGGCAAGTTACATCAAAAGATGACCTGTTTAGTCAGAATTCCAAAATGGTGCAATAACCTACTCGTACATATCTACTACTCTTTTAAAAAAATAATTTAAAAAACTGAATTTCTGTATTTTGATAACACTTTTCAATATAGCGTCACTACCTGTCCCATATTAACTCACGTCGAATGATGACTATCTGTCTCACTCTAGTTCATGTCAAATGGTGACACTAGCTGTCTTACTGTATATGACAGTTGGCCTTTCACACTTTCGTATAGTGTCATTCGAGAGGACACTTATTTTCGATTCGCTCCTAACATCAGCGTGAATCAAATAAATGTTATTCAATTATGTCAACTCGTTCACTACCTGTCCCATATTAACTCACGTCGAATGATGACTATCTGTCTCACTCTAGTTCATGTCAAATGGTGACACTAGCTGTCTTATTGTATATGACAGTTGGCCTTTCACACTTCCGTGTTGTGTTATTCGAGAGGACACTTATTTTCGATTCGCTCCTAACATCAGCGTGAATCAAATAAATGTCATACAATTATGTCAACTCGTTATATTTTATTTACGAAAGTGTTATTACTGAAATCGTAATGAAAATTAGCTTAAAATACTGTTAAGCATGTCTAACCACAGGCCAAAAACTCAAACCACGCAATTTACTTTTTGGTTTTTATTGAATCGTCAAGTGGGCAATCCCCATGTTATTTCTAGTTTGTAAGACACGTGTTTTCTTTGAGTTCGATTCGCGATAGTACCAAAATAAAGGATCCTTTTATAGTAAATCGTTTGGCAATGAGGTTATTGATACTTCTCGGCGTGCGGTAGTATAATCAACGCGTACAATGACGGACAGTGTGTGCTTACTTCAGTGGAACCCGATTGATGGGACCGAAATATATATTTTCTCCCGACTACAATCTGCGACTTGTATTCATCAACAATGCTGACATGTTCAGAAGCACTAAGACTAAAGCCACACCAAAGTGCATCGCTAAGTGCTACGTGACTAATAGACTAGGTGACTTCATGCTTGGTCATACCAAAGGGCTTTGCATAAATTCATTTGACATTTGAGAGCGGTTGAGTCAATGAACGATACCACTCTCAAAACTAACCAATTTCATTACAACTTATCTTTATTTACTTCCTGTGCAACTTCATTTCAAAGTAATTTTATTACAGGTACATTTTTGTATAATATAATTTGCTCGATGGGTTCCACAAAGGCTCCCTTTTAAACAAAGCTGTTATTAAAACTTCCTCCATCTTGTAAAATCACTTGGTGACATAACCAAATTAACCAACACGTCGTTCGATAGGAGACTCACTAGGTGACTAATCATCACGTAGCGTGGCGCGAAGCGTGCAGTGTGGCTATTGCGATAGTACGCGGTGCGTTGGTTCTCTTGGATATGTCACCTAACTCGCAGCGTAGCTCTAAGCACCAACCGAGGCTCCTACTTGTGTGGCCGAGGCCTTAGCGTCTGAATGAACATAATTGTAAGATTTTCATCATTGATTTTTTTTGAAAGAGGTGTTCTACACAAATTATTTCTATAGAAATTATGACTTCTGTAACCTGCTTGGTTAGACATGTCTAACGACCAAAAGTTTGCGGGTTGAAATCCCTATGGTACTTTTGTTTGGTAATTTTTTTATTTATTATTTTACATGAACACTATACGCATGTACTACACTACACCTAAAGTCGAATCTGCTACTATCACATATCGGAAGATCTATAAAGGCTCCTTTGTAGTTCATCTTCCTTTGGTACGTTTTCCGCGGATTTCTTACCAATTATGTTTTTCTAAACATATGCGAGGAAGTTCCTAAACTCATAGCCGCAGTAACTCCCTTCCTATCTTTGTACTCAACTTGTTTTTTTGCTATATTTTTAATCAGTCAATAAAAGTGGGTTCAAATCCTGAGCTAGAGCGCCGTTGAGGGAGTTTGCGCTCTAAACGGCGCTAAATAAATATGTATTGTATTACTTTTAATTTTTACTCAGTATTTATTATTATTATTATAAGGCATCTTTAACTTCTTTCTGGTTGGTTGGAATAGATTGCCTCAAGAAAATAAAGAAACTAGATTGTACTGTATTCAATCGCCGTCGTCGTTACTGGGCTTCGTAGTCGAGGATTCCCTCGCCATTCCAACGTTAACTCAGTTGCAAATAGATGCTGTGCCGTGGAGTTTATGTTTCTTTCTCCTCTTTTAATTGAGCGAGCCGTTGCACACCAGCAAACCCAACGACCACACCGCTGTACTGGATCTGATGGTACACTGAAGGGAGACGATCGGAGCACACCGGCATGTTTTCCTCCCTTTTTCTATCCCCAAATACCATCGGAAAAATCCCTGTGTCATTCGAAAGTAGTGGCATAGCGCGGGGTTCGAATCGACGACTTTCCGCACTGAAGTCCAGTGCGTTATCATTCGACCATGCACCTCAATGGAAGTAATATAGTACAGTTTTTTTAATAATACTTTAGTGGCCTTGTTTAGAGGTTACGAGTACTATGCTTGTTAAGGGTTCGATTTACGTCTTTTCCAATACAGGTAGATTTTTATAGGTGCAATTTATTATTGGCTTAGTGCTTAGTTGTTCTTCTTCTTTTTTTTCTTCTTCCTGGCACTGTCCCAACTCATTGCCTGGGTAGGCTGTTGGGGTTGGCTCTTCTCGTTCTCAGGCTGTATGTTCTTCGGTTCTGGGTGTCGCTTTCATCTAGGCCGTTTATCTGCAGGATTTTGGAGCATTGAGTCATCCAGGAGTTCTTTGGTCTTCCTCTGGACAGCTGTCGAGGAAGATCCACAGACATTGCCCGATTTACAGTATGGTCTGGTGGTCTCCATCTTATGTGCCCGTACCATCTCAGCTGTCGCTCTTCCCGCTTACTATTTATGTCAGTGACTCCCAGGCTACCACGAATGAGTGAGCTCTTAATTTTGTCTTTCAGTTATACTCCTGCCGACCACCTTAGCATTCGCATTTCTGTTGTTTCAAGTTGCCTAGACTAGGCTTAGTGCTTAGTTGCTTTATTTATATGTTTTTTTGGGTAACCAATGGTTCAAAATATCGCTTCATAAATTCCTAGTCTTTTTTAAGGCACACATTAGTATATACAAATGAATTGAAGGGACTAAGACAAATATCAGTATGTGTAAATGAATTGAAGTGACTTAGACAAATATACTGCAGTATGTACAAACTAATTGGATCGATTTCACAGTGTATTTTGGTGCGCATCTTTCCACGACGGGGACTACCCGATTTGTTTGTTGCTGTAATTAACGCCAGTGAACCCTTTACTCTTGACAATTCCCAAATTTGTAGCCCGGCTGTGCAGAGGGCGGTAAATCTCGCAGGAAGTGCGCGCGTCCATCATCCGTCGCGGTCGGTTGAGTTTCCGGAATGTAAACACTGTGGTAAAGGGTCCCTTATTCAATGGATTGATTTCAGGGCTTAAAGTCAAATAGGAAACAAATAGAAACATTTTAAGCTCTTCAAACAAACTTATCACTAATGAAAAAAAAACTTACTTTTCAAATAAACTTATCACTAATGAAATAAAAGACACACTTACTAATGAAAAAAAAAAGTCGATTGCTTATAAAACCCGGAACTTGTTGTAACTTTAACTCAGATTGTTTATAAAACCCGGAACTTGTAACTTTAACTCAGATTGCTTATAAAACCCGGAACTTGTTGTAACTTTAACTCAATAAAAGCGTTTTTTTTTATCTTTCATCGACTTTATATTTACTTATACTAAATGAAATTGTAGCTATGTTTGTCTGTCTGTCTATGAGTACACAAATCTCGAAAACCACCGAATTGATTTTGACCCATCTCAAATCAGCATGGTACCCTATAATCAAATAAACATGGTGAACTAATTATTTATACTCGTACGACTCTCGTCTGGAAAAACTGTTATTTCTAGCTTTTAAGACACGTGTTTTCTTTGAGCTCGAATCCCGATGGTACCAAAATAAAGGATCCTTTTGTAGTAAATCGTTTGTCAATGAGGTTATTGATACTTCTCGGCGTGCGGTAGTATAATCAACGCATACAATGACGGACAGCGTGTACTTACTTCAGTGGAACCTGGTTGATGGGACCGAAATATATATTTTCTCCCGACTACAATCTGCGACTTGTACTCATCAACAATGCTGACATGTTGAGAAGCACTAAGGCTAAAGCCACACCAAAGTGCATCGCTAGGTGCTACGTGACTAATAGACTAGGTGACTTCATGCTTCAATCAATTTCATTACAACTTACCTTATCTTTATTTACTTCCTGTGCAACTTCATTCCAAAGTGATTTTATTACAGGTACATTTTTGTATAATTTGCTCGATGGGTTCCACAAAGGCTCCCTTTTATACACAGCTGTTATTAAAACTTCCTCCATCTTGTAAAATCACTTGGTGATACAATCAAATTAACCAACACGTCGTTCGCTAGGAGACTCACTAGGTGACTAATCATCACGTAGCGTGGCGCGAAACGTGCAGTGTGGCCATTGCGATAGTACGCGGTGCGTTGGTTATCTTGGATATGTCGCCTATCTCGCAGCGTAGCTCTAAGCACCAACCGAGGCTTCTACCTGTGTGGCCGAGGCCTTAGCGTCTGAATGAACATAATTGTAAGATTTTGGTCATTGATTTTTTTTTCTCGTCTGGAACTCTCGTCTGGAAAAACTGTCGTCGTTGCTGAGTCTTGTAGTCGAAGATTCCCTCGCCGTTTCGACGACAATTCAGTTGGAAAGCGAAGTAAGTGAACCGTTGCATACCTGCAAACTTACCGATCACACCTCTATACTGGATCCGATTCGAAGTAAAATGATCGAGGTTATAGGAATTTTTATACCCTCGAATGCTTTGCAGAAAAAATGCCTGAGTCATTCGAGGGGAGTAGCGAAGCACAGAGTTTGAACTGGCGACCTTCTGCTAGTCAAGTGCGTTACT
Organism: Odontocerum albicorne; assembly: GCA_949825065.1. Lineage (NCBI taxonomy): Eukaryota > Metazoa > Arthropoda > Insecta > Trichoptera > Odontoceridae > Odontocerum > Odontocerum albicorne. The sequence continues at coordinate 2,562,367 of OX463840.1, read as the reverse complement.
GCGCAGCTACGCTCTTCAGAAGACTGCACAAATTGGGGAAAAATATAGACAGCGTATGGATTTTCATTTGACTTTGACTTTTCATGTGAAAATACTACTTAATAACAACATTACATTAAAAATAAAGTTTACTTTAAAAACAATGATTAAATCAAATATAGAATGTTCATTCCCAAACGTTACCACTACATTAAAAATTTTCATGAGTGTTGCTTGCACTGATTATTTAGAAAAAGGGCCTTATATGTTATTTTCGTTATTCATTAGAGCAGTGCAAATTGAATAATTTAAGCATTTTACTGATGAAATAGGATATATTGGAATCTGTTTATCTAAACGTTATAATTCATACGTTAGCAGAAAATATACGTAGAAAAAAGATACTGAAGTTCGTTGGTTTAGTTAAGATTTTGAGTATACTTAAAATTACATTTTATTATGTGTATATATTTTATATATTATTTATAGTTAATGCATTAACGTTGTGGAGGTTTAAATACATTGTAATTTGTTTTATCAAACACTGTTTATTCCACTTTTTGTAACGGTATAACCCTACCGGTTTCAAGGCTTTCACCTCATCTTCAGGGGAGCACAAACAAGACTGAAAAAAGCTGGTTTTACACTAATTTTAATCTCTGGAAACTCTTATTTAACGGGAAAGGCAAAAATGGAATACTTAGCAACAGTGCTGTGTATACACTTTTACGAGGGTGGTCCGATAAGTACTTAGTCAACAAAAGAATAACAAAAATTTTGGAAAAGTGGCGATTTATTTCTCAACATAATCTCCTTTGAGTTCGATACACTTGACCCAGCGATGCTCCAACTTCTTTAACCCGTCTGAAAAATACGTTTTCTGGAGGTCTGCAAAGTAGGCCTCCGTGGCGGCGATAACCTCATTCGACTCAAATTTCTGCCCGGCGAGTGACTTTTTCAAATTTGGAAACAAAAAAAAGTTGCACGGGGTCAAATCCGGAGAATACGGTGGATGGGGCAGCAGTTCGTAGCCTAATTCTACCAATTTGGCCGTGGCGACGGTGGAGGTGTGAGCCGGTGCGTTGTCATGATGGAAGAGCACTTTTTTCTTCGCCAAATGGGGCCGTTTTTTCTGCGATTCGGCGTCAAATCGGCCCAATAATTCGGCATAGTAGAGCCCTGTCACCGTTTTGCCCTTCTCCAGGAAGTCGATGTGTAGATCACACCTTTTGAATCCCAGAAAACGGTGGCCATCACCTTTCCGGCCGATAGGACAGTCTTCGCCTTCTTCGGAGCACGTTTGCCGGGTGAAGTCCACTGTTTCGACTGTTCTTTGGTCTCGGGTGTGTACCAGTGTATCCATGTTTCGTCGACGGTCACGGAACGACGCAGAAACTCCTTCGGATTGCGCTTAAACATCGTCAAACACTGATCTGAAGTGGTCTCACGGTTGCGCTTGTTGTCCGGAGTGAACAAACGCGGCACCCATCGCGCCGACAGCTTTCTCATGCCCAATACTTCATGCAGGATATGACCCACGCGGTCTTTTGAGATGCCTACTGTCTCAGCTATCTCGCGCACCTTCAATCGGCGGTCTGCCAATACGAGATCGTGGATTTTTGTCACGTTATCCTCCGTGGTAGCCGTTTTCGGGGCACCTGGGCGTGGCTCATCAAAAACCGACGTGCGACCACGTTGAAACTCGTTAAACCAATTTTTGACGGTCGCCATCGAAGGAGAAGAGTCACCGTACACAGCATCTAAGGCTCTTTGGTTTCACTGCGCGATTTCAACAAGAATCGAATCACTGACCGATATTGCTCTTTTTCCATTTTTCTCAAATCCGCGGACACGCTCGCTTCCACACGCGGTCAAAACAAAACAACGCATCCGATTCGGCTGAAATTTTGACAGTCGCTGTCAACGAGAAGGTACTACGCGATAAAAAATTGCTCTTGCGATAGTGGTGCTATCGGGCGGTGAGGCTAAGTACTTATCGGACCGCCCTCGTATGTGCTGACTGTGATAATTTCTATATAGGAAATGCAGAAAGATCCTTTGAAAAGAGATTTTGTAAACACAAATCCGCCTTAACAAATCCTCTAATTTATTCTGAAATGGCTAATTATTGTCACCGTGAAAACCATATTTTTTCTATCGATGATGCCAAATTCTTGCTTATCAGTAGTAACGGAAATAAATTGGACAGATTAGAGGCCCTACGAATTTCTAAGTCAGTGCGTCGAGGTGAACATCTGGCAAACACATATATACCAAGAATCTCTTCGCTGCTCGCCGAGGTCGTCCCATGCCTCCCTCAGACCCCAATCCGAATGTTTGCCGTTAGAAACGTGTATGTCGGTACCAGTTAGAACAGAATTTAGTCTTATTTGTTCTCCCCTGATGATGAGGTGAAAACCTTGAAACCGGTAGGGTTATACCGTTACAGAAAGTGGAATAAACAGTGTTTGATAAAACAAATTATAATGTACCATATATATTTTGTCCTAAATTGAAATGTAACATAGGATATATTGTAAAACAAAGTATAATTAATTTAATTTTCATAGGTTTCAATTCGATTAAATATCATAATATCAGTATTCGAATCTAAATGAGATTTTATTTTAATATGAAAAGGGCGCCTGATATTCTTAAACCAAGGCACGTAAATATGATATATTAGGACGGCCCTGGTAATCACGCCATTAACCCTTATTTTCAATATTCTCACTCTCCAATATTTCCATCATATCATACATACCATCACGTCGTTTCACTGTCGGGTTAGGAAGAGAGGACAGAGCGTTATACTGCCCTATCTCTATACATATCTTTAGTAACATATTGGGTGTTAACATAGGTTGGATGGTAGATGGCGGTATACAGTCATGTGACTACAATTCATCTGCTCAGCCAATTCTACGGTGGTTTGAAGGGGATCTTCATGAATAATATGGTTTAAGCGGTCCTCATCGAAGTCCACTGGTCGTCCGGAACGCTCCATGTCTTTCAGGTCGAAATTACCGTCTTTGAAACGCAAAAACCATCGACGAGCTGTCCTTTTATTTAAAGTATCTTCACCGTACATTTCGCAAATATCGCGAGCAGCTTTATTCCCTCGAATGAACGCGAACAGATGTCGAAAATGCTCACTGTCGTCTTCATGACATTTCATTTTGAAGGCTTGTAATCAAATAAAATAATATATGTAACGTAAAAGCAAACACAATATCTTGTAGAGCAGAAAAATTTATTTCGAATGACGTATAACCTTTACCATTTTGTTTTACTTTTGGTGCTCATTTTTAAATTTGAAAAAAAAAACGAACACAGCTTATGTTAACACCTAATACATTCCTTACAACTTTTCTTATAGCTTCTACGATTTTTCTAACTTTTTACGTTTCCTTTTTACAGAATATCATTCACTTGATCTAACCATACTTTCCTTGGTCTTCCTCTCACACGCTTTACACTCACATTTGCATTATATATCTATTTTGTTAGTTTTCCTTCATTCATTTGCTCCACATACCTAACCCTTTTCTCTCTGTGCTCTTTTTTATTTTACTTAACACGCCAGTCTTAAGTTTACGTTCATCCCTAATCCCTTCATTCCGTATTCTGCCTTACATTGTCACTCCATCTATTCTTATCAATGCACACATTTCTACAGCATTTATATTTATTCGGATTCTCTCAGTCTTTTTCTACGTCCATGTTTCACTCCCATGCATCAAAGTTGGCACCGAAATTCTTTTGTGGACTATAATCTTAGATTTTGTTAATATCCGGTTCGAGTGTATATGTTGAGTGCCCCATTGACTTTGTTTCTATCATTAAACGCCGTTCTGCATCCCTCTTAACTCTTCCATCGTTTGATAAAATACTACCTAAATAGCAGAATTCCTCAAATTGCTCCAATCTTTCATTATTCATCCATATACTATTTACTTATCAAACTCTGCAATTCATCTTCACTTTCCGTCAACATTACTATGTCTTTTGCATACAGTAATCCGCATATGTTCCCATTCGACATTTGAGTGTCACCAATTGACCTATGTAAATTCTTAACTTCCTTTACATATGAATCTATACAAATATTGAACAACCAGGGTGACATAACGCATCCTTGCTTTTCCCCTTTCGAAATATTAAATAATTCAGTCAAGGTACCATTTACTCAAATACATGCGCTATTTTTGATATATAATGACGCAATATATCGTATTAATTACATTCGACATCATATTCATTCAATATTTTCCATAATTTGTCTCTTATCACGCGGTCATATGCTTTTTCACGCGGTCATATGTCTTTTGGATACAGTAATCCGCATATGTTCCCATTCAACATTTGAGTGCCACCAATTGACCTATGTAAATTCTTAACTTCCTTTACATATGAATCTATACAAATATTGAACAACCAGGGTGACATAACGTATCCTTGCTTTACCCCTTTCGAAATATTAAACCATTCAGTCAAGGTACCATTTACTCGAATACATGCGCTACTTTCGATGTATAATGACGCAATATCTCGTATTAATTACATTCGACATCATATTCATTCAATATTTTCCATAATTTGTCTCTTATCACGCGGTCATATGCTTTTTCTACAAACGCACAATATACTTTTTTATTTTTGATATACATTTTTCCACTACCCATCATAGCTAATATTTTTTATCTCTTTCCGTTATAGTTCTTTAATCCTCTAAATTTAGGAGACGGTTCTGTGATGGATCTTTGTTACTCTATGACATTATCTAATTCGAAATCTCTTCATGTTCAAACTAAAACTAAAGACGCTGCAACCCCTGCTGAAACCAATAACAATTGCTAGTGTTTGTGAAACAGATCCGGCTGATTAGTATTTGCCGCCAATTAGGGCGACGATTTATGGAAGAGCCGTGCAGCGAGAATAGGGCGAGAATGCACCTGTAAGTTATTACCGCTTGCAGCTAGGGATCGCGTTTCGCCACGCATGCACACGTCATGGTTCTTCAGAAATAGATAGATAGATGGTTATCGGACTTCTATGTACCCTAAAGTGAGTTACTTTTTACTGAAGATTTACATTTGTTCAGAATAAATGAAAAAGTAACAGTTTAAAACTGCTTAGTTGAACGTTACACTGAACGCTGTTTGGGCTTTTCTCTTCACGCTGATAATATTTTCATGATATGACTTATTTTTCTTCAAATATAAGTATTAAATTAAATGATTTTTTTTTCGTGTATATTGTTAAATAATCTACATCAGGCGAGCTTATTACTATTTAGCAATCTCTTTAAACCAACTAGTTTATCTTGGATAATTACATAAAGTGTACAAGGGAAAAAAATATGTTTTCTTCGCGGCCGGGGTACCCCTCTATTGATGGGATGTGTTTCAGCTGGGGGGATGTTACGAGATGAGTTCATACCTTTTGATATTTATTTACGTTGTAAAAATCATCTCGCGGACTTATTACCAGGTGGCAATCTCTTCCAACCAATCAGATGATAGCTTCCCTCTTAAATGTATGTTATTTAGAAGTATACAATATACGAGTATATGTACATACTAGGTAAGTCCAGAAAGTAAGTGTACTGAATTTTTGTAGGTTACAATTTTTTTTATTTAAACAAAAAAATTACGTGGTCACCGTAGTACATATGTAAGCTATTTTTCGACATAGTCGTGATTCCTCTCAATGCAGGTGGTGAAGCGGGGTATCAACTTTTTGATGCCTTCCTCGAAGTAGTTTCCCGCCAACCCCTCCGTCCACTTCTCCACATCCTCCTTTACCTCCTCGTCGGTTGAAAACCTTTTTCCACCCATGTGCAGCTTCAGGGAGGTAAAGAGATAGTAATCTGAAGGTGCTAGGTCAGGGAAATGCGCGGGATGGTTCAGGACATCCCATTTAAATGAGGCGAGCAGTTTCTTCGTGGCATTTGCCGTGTGTGGTCTGGCATTGTCGTGCAGCAGGCAGACTCCATTTGTCAGCATGCCTCTCCTCTTGTTCTGAATCACCCTCCGCAATTTTTTAGGGTCTCACAGTATCTTGCAGAATCGATGGTCTCCCCTTGATTCATATATTCAATCTGCGATCGTCACGGAGAGCATTTTCGATTTTTTCCACAATTTCGTCAGTCACAATTGAAGGTCTTCCGCTCCTCTGATCATCATGCACATACGTACGACCGTTTTTAAACTCGCGACACCACTTGTACACACTCGTACGATTCATAGCTTTATCACCATATGCAGTTTTCACCTCATTATAAACCTCAACCGGAGGTTTTCCCTTCCAAACGAGATAACGGATGACGCCGCGTATTTCGCACTTGGCGGGAGATTGGATTGACATTTTTCACGAAACGTGTTGTCGAGTCGACACTTCTCAACGTACTGACCTCGAACCGGTCTCGTTGCGGAGGGGAAGGGTCAGACTACACGGAAGTGTAGCCAACATGTCGAAAATAAAATCCATCTGGTCGTGAGAGCCTCAGTACACTTACTTTCTGGATACGCCTCGTTATATACATATTGTACATACCATTGCGCAATTTCGCGCAATTACTATGTTATATACATACATACCATCGCGCAATTTCGATGTGTGGGTAGGCAGAACGCCATACTTTTTTTATCTAGACATACATCCTTAGCCCTTTTTTCCATCCGTACACCTTCACATACAACTTTTCATTTTTTTTATTATAAGTGTCCTTTCAGAATATTATTATCTAGATCTAGCCATACTTTCCTTTGTCTTTCTCTCACACGTCTTCCACTCACATTTGAACACAACCCTTTTCGGAAGGTCTTATCAATATTTATGATTCTATAGGGTGTTTTTTTTTTGGGTTGATAGGATTTGTTTTTGAAATAAATCACATTTATGATAAATTATTTAAATGGCCGTGTATTTGAATTCAATTGCCTATCCCGACAGGGAAATGGCGTGATGGTAGAAATATTTATACAAAGCATATTACTTTTCGACAAAATATATATACAAATAAGATTTTTTAAGAAAGATATAATAACCCGTATAGTCAAATGCGATACATGTATCATTTCCTGTGTCATCTCCCTGGTTCAATCCTAATTTACTGTCTGCGAAGACTGTGCTATGGAGAACACTAAATATTTAACCAGACGGCTTTCTTATGTATGTTCAACTGCATGTTCCTAACAATTTCCCTAGACTGTTGAAGAACTGTTCTCAATAACATACGCGAGAACGGGTCTTCCAGCCGCTATGCCTGTTGGAAGGGCCTTAACTCTTCTGAACGGGACTGCTTCGGATATTGACATATTTCATATCACATTACCTAAAGCAAAAGTAAATTTACTTCTAAGATTGAGCGCGTTAGAAAGCACTCATCAACGTACTTAAGTCTTTTCTTCTCCCTGGCTCCATCCCAACTCACTGTCTGCGAAGACTGTTGGGGTCAGCTCTCCTCGTCTTCAGGTTATATGCTCTTCTGTCTCGGACTGCGTCCCCCAGGCCGTGCCTCTGCATCAGGTTATCCTTTTGCACCACCCATGAATTCTTTGGTCTTCCTCTGGTTGTTATTCGAGGAAGATCCATGGAGATTGCCTGGTTCACAATGTGATCGGGTGCTCTGCGTCCAACGTGCCCATACCATCTCAATCGCCTCTCCTCCATCTTACTTTTGATGTCTGTAACACCTAGGCTTCCACGAATGCGTGAGCTTTTTATTTTGTCTCTTAAGGACACACCAGTTGACCATCTTTGCATGCGCATTTCAGCAGTTTCTAGTTGCCTAGAGTAAGAGTTATACATCGTCCAGCATTCGGAGCCATAGAGGAGTGCGGGTCTGACAATCGTTTGGTATACTTTTCCTTTTAACTTTACTGGCATTTTCGGATCACATAGAACTCCTGTCATTAATCTAAACTTCATCCATTGGTATTAATAGGTCGTTTAATGACAATTATTGTTTGAAGATAATTTCATTCATATGTTGACCGTGGCTGGCTCTTATGTACCTCTTATGTACACATCATAAGATGGGTTTCCCATTAAGAACGATAGAACTTTGAAATAAAATAAAACAACAACTAATAAACCAAAAATGTATCTGAAGGTTTAATTTGAAAGAATATTTCATGCCGTTTATGATTTAAACAAGATATCGTTCAAATGGCTTCCACGGCTTCTTTTGCACTGGCCAATTCGATCACGCCAATTTTCGATGACACTGTGGATCATTTCCGTCTGTATAGCGCCAATAACACGACAAATGTTGGCCTCAAGTTCATCAAGAGTCTTGGGTTTGTTGGTGTAAACCTGTGGTTTAACATTACCCCAAAGGAAATAATCCAGAGGCGTTAAATCGCACGATCTTGGTGGCTAATTCAAAATCTTATCACACCCAAAATCCTATCACACCCAAAATCCTATCACACCTAAAATCCTATCACACCCAAAATCCTATCACACCCAAAAAAACATCCTTTATATGGACACACACTACAGTGTATTTAAATCCCAATGTGTTATTATCATCACATATTGGAAAATCTACAAAGGTTTCTTTGTAGTTCGTTGTCGTCGATAAGTCTTCTGTGGTTTTCTGAACATATGCAGATGCGGGGAAGTAACTAATATAATGGTCGCATTCACCACCTTCCTATCTTCATACCCAAATCATATTTATTTATTTTTATCTATCAATAATTGCGGGTTTAAGTACCGAATCGAAGTGTTCTTTAAGAGAGTTTGCTCTCCAAACGGCGTTATATACATTTATTTTATTATTATTATTATTTCTAAAACACTCACACTCTGTATGCGCATCATTATAAACACTTAAATGCCAAACTATCACATTTCAACCGCATTTAATGTGCATAACGTAATGAAAATCATATTCAATAAATCCTCATTGTACACTCTACATTCGCATCGGTCATCCATCGTTTCAAATACATATTTATACTTCCTGTTCATATACCGATATCCTTCGAAACTTATATAATTATCTAATTAGAACCAAATTACAATATCCATCTACAGTTTGGACTCCTCATCAGCTCAAATATAAAAACAATATAGAACAAATACAAAAAAATATCTATGGTACAGAACAAAGGGGGATTACCCAAAATATGCTCACCATTTTGAACTTCTCACGGTGTGTAACTATAGAAGCCTCGAAACAAGAAGGCAAGAATCCATTGCGATATTCCTACTTAAGGTTTTTCAAGGTTGATTTAACTGTCCCGCGATTCTAGAAGCACTAAGTTTATATGTACCCAATAAATATAGCCGTGCAAGGAATCACCCTCTGTTCTACATACCAACTTACAGGACGAATATCATGGCTAAACACTCAGTCACGCGTGGTATAGAGATATTGAACCAACTAAATGACACTGTTGATATATTCTCGGCACCGCCTAGCAGTATGAGAAGAATCCTGGCTGATATTCTTCCTAACGAATAAGCTAACGCTAGAAGCAGACCATCTTTGTGTAACAGGAGAAATCCGTGCAAAGTGGGTAAAAAAAAGTGAATGATATTGTATGTATGGATGTAGAAAAAGCGAAGGATTCATATCGAGTTAGGAAAGTTTGGTGATATATCCTCTGTGCCCACCCTGTCAGGGATATTGTGTGATGATATGTATGTACTGGGAATTAATTATTGACCAAAAGAGTTATTAACTTTACACTAGAGGGTTTTAGTTTAACCCTTCCTTCCCTGTGATGTGTAACTAGTATACATTGCTTTTAAAAATTTAATATCTCTTTAAATAAAGATAGCCGTGCAAGGAATCACCCTCTGTTCTACATACCAACTTACAGGACGAATATCATGGCTAAACACTCAGTCACGCGTGGTATAGAGATATTGAACCAACTGAATGACACTGTGTATATAGTCTCGGTACCGACTAGCAATATGAGAAGAATCCTGGCTGATATTCTTCCTAACGAAAATAAGCTAACGCTAGAAGCAGACCCTCTTTGTATAACAGGAGAAATCTGTGCAAAGTGGATAAAAAAAATATATAGTATACATATTGTTAAATTTACTCAAGATAGAGTTCAAGTGTTTTCATTCTCCTTGTACCGCAATAATACAATACAATAGTATCTACATTTAAACTCTGTTATCCATCTGTTGTTTTGGTTTCAGACCTCATGCTAAAGGCCAGGTGTTCATATCCCGCCCACGGCGAATCGATTTGTTATTATTTAATTGCCTCTATAAATAACAATTAGCATCTTGACATGCGGCGTGTATCGCTTGACATGGCATTTGTCGAGCTGACTCCAGCGATATCAATGTTTTGAATTCCCTTAACGTGGCCCCGCCAACATAATTTCGATAAGATACGGTTTGTATTGCTTGTGGTCTACATTGGTAACACTGTCCTACAAATTTTTTTAAACCGATTTTTTTTTTATTATCTTACTATAGATTTTTTGGTTCTGACAATGTCGGCTCTGGACTCTATGCTGTATGTCATTATGGGGCGGACATAGGTCTTGTATATCCTCACCTTGCTTTGGATATTCATATGCTTGTCTCCTTCGAACCAGCGAAATGAAGGTACTCAGGAGTATCGCTGGCAAAACCCTTCGTGATAGAGTACGTAACACAGAAATCCAAATCGCAAGGACATGCGAAGTTGAAGATATTGTCAGATGGGGACGACAGAGAAGAAGGTTCTGGAACGAACACGTATCCAGAATGGCGGAACCAAGAGCCGTAAGAATGGCCAGGGACAGTATCCCCCAAGCAAGCAGACCTCCCAAAAGATGGAAAAACAGCTGGCAGTCGAAGTCGCAAGAGGCAAACAATGATGCAGGACCATAACATGCCAACAGGCAAAAAATAAGATGAAGAAGAAGACCATAGATTTTGGGGCACTGAATACAAAAAAGACAGACAATATTCTGGATTGACTCCGGTTTACAAGATAAATCGGGTATTGCTGTGTTCGAATGCATGTTGTTTATTTCATTGCTTTTACAAATGCTTTTATGCTGCTTAGATAACATAATGTTTCATATTGTTGTAAAAACGTTTTTAAATTTGTTAATTTATTTAAATTACATATAGGGAACATTGTATAACATTTGCGAGTTAATTTATTAACATTTCTTTGTATGCTATGAAAACAAGAGACATATCATTTTCAAATTCAGCCCTCCAATAAATTAAAATGTGAAAGGAAAAGTATATGTGACACATGGATGAAAATGAAATTTAAAATCAAGTTAAGATATACTATTATTTGGGTAGTATTTTCTTAGATAATGAAAGAGGGATATCCAACGGCTTCTAGCTTCTTCTTCTTCTTCTCCCTGGTTCTATCCCAATTCACTGTCTGCGAAGACTGTTGGGGTCAGCTCTCCTCGTCCTCAGGTTGTATGCTCTTTTGTCCCGGACTAGGGCCCCTAGGCCGTGCCTCTGCATCATGTTATCTTTTTGCACCACCCATTAATTCTTTGGCCTTCTTCTGGTTGTTATTCGAGGAAGATCCATGGAGATTGCCTGGTTCACAATGTGATCGGGTGCTCTGCGTCCAACGTGCCCATACCATCTCAATCGCCTCTCCTCCATCTTGCTGTTGATGTCTGTAACACCCAGGCTTCCACGAATGCGTGAGCTTTTTATTTTGTTTCTTAGGGACACACCAGCTGACCATGTTAGCATGCGCATTTCAGCAGTTTCTAGTTGCCTAGAGTAAGAGTTATACATCGTCCAGCATTCGGAGCCATAGAGGAGTGCGGGTCTGACAATCGTTCGGTATACTTTTCGTTTTAACTTTACAGGCATTTTCGGATCACATAGAACTCCCGTCATTGATCTAAACTTCATCCATCCCACACTAATTCTATGTGTTACATCTGCTGCACATCCTCCATCGCTATGGATGAGTGACCCAAGATACTTAAAGGAGTCACAATTTGGTAATGTTTCTCCATCCATTTGCATTACGGGAGTGACAGCATTTGTGTTCTTGAATGGTAGGTACAGATACTCTGTTTTCTTTCTGCACAGTCTCAATCCATGGTCCTCCAAGATTCTTCTCCACCTTTCCAGACTATTTTGCAGGTCTTCATGTTTTTCACTTATTAATACGATATCGTCTGCAAATAGTAGGATCTTTAGGAGACTGTTCATTTCCTGGTTAGTTAAATAGTCCATGACTAAGATGAACAGTAGCGGACTGAGTACCGATCCTTGATGTACCCCCACCTTTACAAGAAATTCTGGTGAAGTTCCCGAAGTGCACCTCCAACGGCTTCTAGCGATAGGAAATAAAATCACTGGGGCTCTATAGCAAATATACTCAAACCAAGACAGTATCAAAATCTGCTAAAATGATAGTTCACAACAGTATTTTGGTACCAACTTTGATCTATGGGAGTGAAACGTGAACGAGGAAAAATGAATTTTGAAATTCGCGCACGGAAAACAATACATGGAGTAAAAACGAATGAAGGGATACGGAATGAAGTTATAAGGGATGAATTTGAACATAGGGTTGACGTGTTGAGTAAGACGAAGAAAGACACTCTGATATTGCTAAGGCACAAAAAAAGAATGACTGAAGAAAGACTAACAAAACAATTGTTCTGTATCGGACGTATGCGTCACCCAAAAAAAAAGATTGATGTATATTTTCGTGTTTATTTTATATTTTAAAGAGGTTTTGTTTGTCGTAATTGCTGTGTACTGACTGTTATAAAATATTCCTTATGCGTGGCTTTTGCGAGAGCTGCTATCGAAAGTCGGCCGGCCCATGCATGCGAAAACGTGCGAAATACGTATTATCTCGCAAACCATAACGGCAAGCACGGGTCAAAATATCAGCTTGATGAGCGCAAAACACCAAAAATATACTCTCAGTTTCTCGAACGTCAACTGTATTTTATACACAACCAACTTGTACATGCTTAAGAGGAATCTCTTCACTCTGTTACTTTTCACAGCAAAAACATAAAGTTAGCCGAAATCTCAGAGTATTGAGCGACAGCCATCCACCTATTCTACAGTTCTTTGTACCGGTGCTGTACATATACAGTACAAATGTGAATGGAAGATGTGGTAGAGAAAGACCAAGATAGTATGATTGAATCAAGAGAATGAAATCAAATCTAAGAAATAAGAGAAATCGTAGAAGCTGCATGTGAAGGTTTTTGGTTGTGGAAAAGGTGAAATATGTCTGTTTAGATATGCTAATCGGACTCTGTCTTCTCTCCTTGCCCCAGCAGGGAAACGGGGTAATGGTATGTCTGCATGGTATGTCTGTACAAGTGTGTGTAACGAGTAATGCAATACGGAATGCATTAAAAGTGATCTATGACATACGAATGCACCCGTCCATATCAAAGGTTCTTACTGGTTCGATTTGAGTGATTTAACTTCGCATTAATTAAGCCACTCTCCGAAGCGAATCGACGTGCATAACGAGGAGCGACTGTAATCCATGGATAAAGGGCCAACTGTTTTTTTCCTCTCTTGATTTTGCTTCGAAAAACTTTAATATCTCTATAAATATAATAAATACTGGGTTCAGATTTTAGGTATTCCTACGTAATACATTAACGCATTTAATGAAAAAAATAATATTAATAATATTATAATTAGCACTTATCGGCCACATCAGAGATATTTTGTGAAAATCGGGATTAAATTCACCAATACAATCAAACGTGTGCCAGTGTGTGACGTATATATATTTAAAAAAAAAACTATGGGTGAGGAAGCGACGCTATTCACGTCTCACTCTCACTCTACTTCGGTGCATGGGAACGCAAGAAATAGAATCTCACTTCGCTCACTTCTCTCGCTTCATAAGCTCGCGGGCTTTCGTTTGAGGTGGTCGCATCGCCCGTTTTGTGAACGTCGGCCGATGTTTTTTTCATGGTTTCAGCAATTAAATTTCAATTATTATCACTTTTGACTTCAAATTCAATTCATTTAAGCGATTGGCTATGAATATTCTTATTTTTCCGATTTTAAATCGAATATTTTTACGAGTACATGTGTACTGATGTGTATTGAATACACAGCACCGGAACTCGCGGATTTTTAGCACAGGATTTTAGTACAGGAAGGAAAAGGTAAATAATGCAGGGTTTAAACTTTAAAATAAGATGGGAGATTATACACGTAGATAAAGTAAATAACTTGAAATTGTCTAAAGTGATCCAACCATGCATTGCTATTTGACATTAAGTTGTGGGTTCTCATTTCTGCCGTCTGGCGGCGCGCCAGGCGGATGCGACGCAAACGTAATTTAATTTGGACCAGCGAAAATGACGAAATATTGATTGATTTTGTAAGAAATAGTGAAGCTTTATATAATGTGAAGAGCAAAGACTATAGAAAAGCCCAGTTGAAACAAAATATGTGGAATAAAATTTTCAACTGACAGTTGTGGGTTCTCATTTCTACCGTCTGGCGGCGCGCCAGCATCACGTCTGTAACGTGCGATATATAACGAACCCGTTTTCTTAGGAAACCGTAGCTTAAGAGGAATCTCTTCATCCTGATACTTATCACCGATCTATAACTTTGAACGTGAGCTGAATTCACCGAGTATCGAGCAGCAGCCATCCAGCTATTGTTACAGTTCTTTGTACCGGTGCCGTACATTCGGATTGTAGCGATTAGGGATGAATGTGAACTTGAGGCTGATGTGTTAAGTAAGATTAAGAAGAGCACTCATAGATGGTGCAATGAATAAATGAAGAAAGATCAGCAGAAATATATATAGTGCAAATGCTAGTTGAAGGCATGGTAGAGGAAGACCAATGAATGTGTGGTTTGATCAAGAAAATTATATTTTGAAAAAAAAAAGGAAAGTTAAAAATTCAGAGATATTTTTGGCGATTTATGAAAAGGTGTATGAATGTAGCGATTGAGATGGTATGGGCACGTTGGACGTAGAGCACCCGATCACATTGTGAACCAGGCAATTTCCATGGATTTTCCTCGAATAACAACCAGAGGAAGACCAAAGAATTCATGGGTGGTGCAAAAAGATAACCTGATGCAGAGGCACGGCCTGGGGGACGTAGTCTGGGATAGAAGAGCATACAACCTGAGGACGAGGAGAGCTGACTCCAACAGTCTTCGCAGACAATAAGTTGAGATGGAGCCAGGGAGAAGAAGAAGTGTATGAATGAAGAATAGGTGAAAGATGAGAGTCGAGATGGGAAAGAATGACGCGCTGTCTTCTCTGCCTACTCCGACAGAGAAATGGCGTGATGATGTATGCTTGTATAGTAATATAAATATTAAAATATCCCTCATATTTATGACTATAAGATACGAAACAATTTTCACATAAAATTTATCGTTGCTTCCGTGCAATATGTATAACATTGGACGAAAAAAATGGCGATATACACCATACTTTTTTTCCATACAATAATCTTTGGATAGAGCATATCAATACAAATCATCAAATGTCGTATGACCATTACAATTTTTTTGTAACTGCATTTGACACACACAATCGCTTATTGCATCGTCGACATTAATCACCGAAAAAAAACAACTTTTTGGTTTTTCATCTTCAAAACGACGCCAACACCAAAATGCTCAGTTAACTTGGGTAAACTATTCGCGAAACTATGACCTTTCATAATAATATATACTCAGCACGTTTGGAATGAGGTTAGTCACGACAGCTTTGTCCTAACGACATATATCTGAAAAATAAAAAACTACTTTCTGGATAACATTCCATTTTTTATATTTCAAATTCGAATTTTAATTTCAAATAATTAAATTCACTTCCTGGCCTTATGTCACCGACGTTTTATTTACTAACCCACTTTTTTCTTGTTTTTTTGTAACAAATGTGTCTATGGTAGTTTTATTATGGAATAAATTGAAATAATGGGCTTATTTTACTTAATTAAGATATATGTGTGGTTTTCAATTAAGGATATTGTTTAGATATTGGTTTTTTAGTAAGAAAATTCAATATACGTGTGGGTTTAACTGTTATTTATATAAATAAATAACGCCTTTATCAATATAACGTGGCACTTAATTTTCCACAAAAATATTTATTACAATACGACAGACAATCTCTCGTTATCGAGTGTGATCGACAGACATCTCGTGAATGAAAGACACCTATTTTATGTAATAAAGCAGTCTTTAATATATAATTTTGCTTAATTCTATACCTATGTACAAATTTATCATTTACGAACTAATCTAATTTCTATATTATAGCTTTAATAAGCTATCTTAATTTTAATTTCCTATATGTATTTTGATAACCTATTTTTAATATCTTAATATTTAATTTCTTAGAATTAATTCCTTAGAAACACCTACATACTTACTTATACGAGGGTAGTCCCAAAAGTACCCGACCTAACAAAGAAAACACAAAAAATTTGGGAAAAAATATTTTTATTTCTCAACATAGTCTCCTTTCAGCTCGACACACTTTTCCCAGCGATGTTCAATAGCTTCGATACCCTGTTTATAGTGAGAAACGTCGAGCGCCTCAAAATAGCCATCAACCGCAGATTTCACCTCTTTATTGTTGGCAAATCTTTTACCACCGAGCCATTTTTTCAAGTTTGGAAAAAAAAAATAATCTGAGGGGGCTAAATCTGGCGAATAGAGTGCGTGAGGAAGCAAACTTAAGCTTTATAAGTTTAGTATTTTCTACCATAGTAATTTTTTAAAGCAACAACCGCCATCTATACGTCAGGTCGGGTACTTCTGGGACCACCCAAGTAAGTAGATAACAATTCTAACAAATTATTTTACATGCACATGCCCACACGTTCAGGCTACTTGTATTCCATCACATTCACTCAGACCTTGGTCCTCCCAGCTAATACTGTAGTTGGACTAGTCAGGCAACAGGTGATGGTTTGGAAGCCTGTGCTTATAACAGGAAGGTAGATCGGACTTACTTTAGTAAGCCACCAGGGCAGCGATATGGATGGCGCCTGTGCAAGTATTTGTAATTCCTGGCCACGTCTTTTAGGCATCTGGAGACATAACGAAGCGTATATTGGACTAATCATGCTTATATAATATATTATAGAGCAAACCTCGGGTCACGAACACCTCTAGTCACGAATAAATCGAGTTACGAACACAATTTCCGAACAACTTTTGACTCGACCTGCGTACAATGCCTCGGCTCACGAATTAGTTGTAACGGAGCATTACGCAATTACGCATTAGTTGTGCTCAGGTGCGCACGTTGTGAACATTGTTTGTCGTTGCGTTCGTTGTTCTTGATACAATTTTTTTTTGCTTACAGTGTAACATATATATACAGTGTAATTTATTTTATCAAACACTGTTTATTCCACTTTTTTGTAACGGTATAACCCTACCGGTTTTAAGGCTTTTACCTCATCTACAGAGGAGCACAAACAAGATCCTGAAGATGAGGTGAAAGCCTTGAAACCGGTAGAGTTATACCGTTACAAAAAAGTGGAATAAACAGTGTTTGATAAAATAAATTACAATATCTTTAAACCTCCACAACGTTAATGCCTTAACTATCAACAATATATCATAAACAGTATATATAAAATATATTTTGCATTAAATGAACCTTCATTATGGCTCCCAAGAAAATTGATTTCGGTTTGCGAACATTTCGGCTCGCGAACGGAATCATAGAACGAATTAAGTTCGTAACCCGAGGTACCACTGAACTAGCATAAATTTCTTTAAAATATCAATCACAAATGACGAAACACCCCCTATGAATTCTCTAAGTGTAACGTATGTGCTTTTAAGTAGATAGCAGCAATTTAAAAGCTGTAAAACTTAAATGGAGGAAGCTTCCACAGAATCCCTGATAAGACACGACACAAGGCTAAGACCAGCCCGGGGCCGCGGGAGGTGTTCCACAAATAGAATATATTTTATGTGTTTTATGATCATTTCATTGGGTCTGGCTGCATATTAAGTTGGGTCTGTTCTCGGTTTATCTTACATTAATACCAGGGCGTTAGGTTAATCTCACACGTGTACTATTAATTTCTCAATACTTTTTTTGGGTTAGACAAATTCACTTTGCTGATAATGTTTTGTACCCTTTGTGTGATTAATTTCATGAATGTAGAAATTTCTTTTTAGTTAATTTAACATATTAATGTCGCCATCGGAAATAAATTTGACATCTTTTTAACTAACCATTGTTGGTTGATCTCTTGAATATGCATAAATGAAAACTATAGTTAATTTTTCTTTACTACACTCATTTTTAAATAAGTAATGGGTTTCATTCCCTCAACGAGTATTTTTAAATCCATTCTGAAATAGATTATCGTTGATTTAACCCTTCCTTCCCTGTGATGTGTAACTAGTACACATTGCTTCTAAAATCTTTAATATTTCTATAAATATAATAAATACTGGGTTAAGATTTTAGGTATTCCTCCGTAATACATTTACGCATTTAATGAAAAAATAATATTAATAATAATAAGCACTTATCGGCCACATCAGAGATATTTTGTAAAAATCGGGAATAAATTCACCAATACAATCAAACGTGTGCCAGTGTGTGATGTAGGTATATTCATTATAAAAATCCGTATGAGTGAGGAAGCAAAACTATTCATGTCTCACTCTCACTCTTCTTCGGTATATGGGAACTCAAAAAATATAATGTCAGTTCTGTCGCTTCTCTCGTTTAGTAGCCAGCCGGCTTTCGTTCGAGGTGGTCGTCTCGCCCGTTTTGTGAACGTCGGCCGATGTTTTTTTTTCATGTTTTCAGCAATTAAATTTCAATTATTATCACTTTTGACTTCACATTTAATTAATTTAAACAATTGGCTATGAATATTGTTATTTTTGTGATTTTAAATCGCTCATTTTTACATGTGTATTGAATACACAGCACCGGAACGGGCGGATTTTTTTAACACAGTAAGGGAAAGATTAATGTCGCTATCGGAAATAAATTTGACAACTTTTTAACTTACCACTGTTGGTTGATCTCTTGAATATGCATAAATGGAAACAATAGTTCATTTTTCTTTACTACACTCTCTTTTAAATAAGTGATGGGTTTCACTTAACGAGTATTTTTAAATCCATTTCGAAATAGATGTTCGTTGATTTAAACTTGTTATGGCCTTTTGCAACGAAAACACTTTTAGAATTTCAACGTGTAGTTTTATTTGTATGAAGGTTGAATTACATTGATGTATAATATTAACAGTATTACATAAATAGTAATAGCTATGATCTTTACAAAGTAGTGGCTTTAAGAATAATGATGTCGCCTCAAATATGGCGTCCTATTTAAAGCAAAGATTGCTATACCACAACCCTTCGTTAGATTATGAAGGAATGCGTCGGGCATGTTATGTTTGCCCTTTAAGGTCAAATCGATATCGGTGATTTATCCATCGCAGCTTACCCATTTAGTGATATTTAATCTTTATTGAATTTGGGCAGACGAGAAGATAAACTTAAATATAATGCATTGAAGTTAAATTGACACTAATGTGATAATGCTAATATTTATAGGATCTAGTACATGGTTAGTATCGATAAGTTTGACAAGGGTATAATATAACTTATAATATTTATTTGAATGTGGATAAGAATATCGATAAAATAACATTGGTTTTGGTGAATATGTCGTGTTACAATATTTATAGGTTCTTAGATAAGCGGAACATTGGTTGCATAATATATTGAGGATGAATTAGATAAGATTAACATGCGCTGGCAGTAGACACATGACAAACTCGTTAAAGATTAAAAAAGGGCGAAAATATATATTTTTTTAAAATTTATTTAAACACTTAATTTACAATGCATAATTTTGTGGGATTATTATTAAATGACAATCTCTTACAAACAATCAGATAATATGTAAAACGATTTAATTTCTGATGTTGGGTGAAAGATTTACATTAGAGAGGATAGAGTGACATACTGTCCTATCTCGAAACACATATTTCCTCTCTTCGACATTCATATAACTTTATACAATTCGATTACTTTGAATTTTTACTTTTCCTTCTTTCAAAATATCATTCATTTGACCCAACCATGCTCGTTTAGCGGATGGTTTTGGTGGGACGTGTTGATGATATTGATTGTTTGGTATTTAAATAAAATACGTCAATTAGCAATGCGGAAAGAGAGAGTGAATGAATCAATGAATAATAAATAATAATTAATGATTAATGATGCTTTATTTATCGGTAAGTGGGTATTTATACATTTCAGAATGGGCGCGGGAGTGCGCCCGCAATATATTTTTATCTCGCTTCTGTGCGTGCAGAAATGGTCGATTGAAATATTGCAGACATCGCAAATAATATTGTGGGTGGACAATTTGATGGCGAAAACGGCGAGACAGCGTGATGCGTTCTCTTTCTACTGTGGAATGTATCGTAAATAGTATTTGTGGGTAAACAATTTCAATGTTTTGGTACGCGACCTTTGGACATATCCAAAGGTCGTTTCGTCGGTCGTTGACCGTGTGTGTTGACAATATTCAGCGACGACAGTAGTTCCTACACTCGCAAAGTAATATATTATTAAACATTCCACATACATGAACTACCGTATTGGCCCGACTATAGGGCGACCCTGATTATAAGGCGACCCCTATTCTTTAATCTCCTTTTTAGGGGAAAAAAACATTTCCCTCACCATTATAATATTATGAAAAATAAAATGCATAATGTTTAACCCAGACAGCAAAGTAAAGTACATGTTTAAACATGACAAGAAGAAATAAACAAGTCCAACTACAGTAGCTGATCAGATCAGTCAGATTCCCATATGGCTATAGCATCCTCAGCATCAGTCTCGCCACGCCAACGTCTAACATTATTTTCTGTGATACCAAATTGTCTGGCAGCCGCACAGTTGTTGGTTTTTTCTGCAGCACGCACCACCATAACCTTAAAATTGGAATCATAGCTTCTGCGTGTTCCTTGATTCACTTGATTCTTTCGAGCACCTCGTCTTTCAATATTATTTTATTTTATTTATTATTATACATGACAAGAAATATACATAATTTGCGAAAAAACAACAGGTAATTTAATTTGGACATACATTATTTTAATGGATCTGGATTTGCGGCCTTTCATTTGTCGTATCGCCAGTAAACTAGGCTTTTGCCTGTATCTCACTGAGGATATTTAGCATGAAAAAATAAATCGATACTTCTTTCCGATTTTTGATTACACAAAAACAAACCCCCGTTGCACGTTCTCATCAACCTGACAAACAGTGACACTCAACTACAACTGGAAACATCATGTGGAATCAAACTCTTCACACATCATCCCTCCAGAAAGACCAAACTTGTTCATCCCATAATATACTGCACACAATCATAATAAAAACAAAAGCAAAACCAAAAATGAGCCCAAAATGAAACAAAAATAAAACCAAAAATGTTTATCCCATAATATACCGCACACAATCATAAGAATAAAAATTAACACAAAAATATACAGAAACACAAATACAAAGCAACAAAAATCAAAACAAAAAGAAGAAACCCACACTCAAGAGCCCACACAAATCTTTTCCACACGTCATTCACCCTGAAAGCCCAAGTACTTAAAATCCTGTCGCAATAACAACCACGCTCCGATCGACTGTTTAAATGGTTTTCTTTCCTTTATCTTTATTGAATTCGGCACGCCATTGTATGTAATGGGAGCCAAATAAGCATATTGCCTTTGGGCAAAAGAGATTTTAACTCTAGGAATGGTGAACATTTCATTAGTTGCCATGCGTGTCATGTGTGTCTGCTGAGTCTGCATCTTCCCTTCCTCTCGATGGTAGTGCCAGAGAATGGATTTGAGATGAAAATTGGCTATGTTCAGGACCTGATACTCTCTGAAAAGCTCCGCCGTGGGATACCGGGCAGGAAGTTTACTAATTATTTTCATATGGTCAGTTATAATATTTTTTTAGATAGCAAAGATGCAAAACGAAGCACAGTACAAAAAAAACACCTCAAAAAATGTCAGAAATTACAACGAACAGGCTATGTGTAAACAATGACGCCTTTTGAACGTTCTCATTACAATGTTGCCATTGTAGTGCATTTATTGTTACCCACTATATTTGTGACTCGAATATAAGGCGACCCCCCCCCCCCATTTCAATAAAAACATCGCCTTATAGTCGGGCTAATACGGTAATACATTTTTAAATAGTCTTATTTGAGGCTTCTAAAATATGATACGAAATCTTTGAAACAAATTGAGGATAAGTACATTTCATTTTCATGTGATCAAAATTTTGTTAAAAAATGTGTCTATTTTGCCAACAAGTAAATCCGTAACCATTAATTGACTTGCATCTGTATATATACAATCCGGTTCCAAAATGCGGGACGGGAATACGTAGCAAGAATGCGAGAAAGGACGCGTGCAAGACGCGTGCCACCTGTCGGAAGGAGATCACCAGGGCTGGATGTGGAGGCACCATGAAGACATTACAGATTAGGCATTTTATGAAGTCATTAGACCCGGCTTCTAAATGTTAATCGATGGTTATATACCATATGTTTCGCGATAAGCCATAACTGCTGTTGTTGAGTGGATGACGTCGCATTCGATTGGTATATTAAATATGAAGTTTATTGGCGCACTTAGGAATTTGATGAAGATATTATTTGACGGTAACAAAAAGGAAGTGTAATTTTTTTTTGCAATGAAAAACATTGAATATTTCGGTCTAACTATAACATTAAGATTTGTATAGTCAAATTGAGTCTTCTTGGATTTTGTTGTTTAATTTATTGTAATAAAATGTGTCAAGTTATATGGGGGTAATAAATAATGTTTATATTATTATTTAAATATTTATATAAATCATTAATTTATTTGTTGATAAAATAAATTACGCTTAAGAATCCTTAACAATTATAAAATAAAAGATACTCGTATATTAAAATCTTTCAACAAAAAAACTAGTAGTTCAGAATACATATATCTTTAAAAAATCGATGCATTAACCCTTCCTGTCCAGTGATGTGTAACTAGTACACATTGCTTCAAAAAACTTAATATCTCTATAAATATTATAAATACTGGGTTCAGATTTTAGGTATTCCTCCGTAATACATTTACGCATTGAATGAAAAAATAATATTAATAATAATTAGCACTTATCGGCCACATCAGAGATATTTTGTAAAAATCGGGAATAAATTCACCGATACAATCAAACGTGTGCCAGTGTGTGACGTAGGTATATTCATTCTAAAAAAACCGCTATGGGTGAGGAAGCGAAACTATTCCCGTCTCACTCTTACTCTACTTCGGTATATGGGAACGCAAGAAATACAATCTTAGTTTGTTCGCTTCTCTTGCTCAGTAGCCAGCGAGCTTTCGTTCGAGGTGGTTGCTTGGCCCGTTTTGTGAACGTCGTCCGATGTTTTTTTTTTTTTTTTTTTCATATTTTCAGCAATTAAATTTCAATTATTATCAGTTTTTACTTCAAATTTAATTAATTTAAACGATTGGCTATGAATATTCTTATTTCTCCGATTTTAAATCGATCATTTTTACATGTGTATTTAATACGCAGCACCGGAATGGCCGGATTTTTTTTAGCACAGGAAAGAAAATGTAAACTACTGTACACCCAACCTCGATTTACGAACCTGCTTTCTAAGGAGTTGACAAAAACATTGAACATATCTGCTTTATGGAAAAAATCGATATTTTATAATTGGAATTAGTGAGAAATAGACAATATTTTATAAGCGACGCTAAAGACAAAACAAATATTTATCGAGATTATGACACTGACAAAATTCGTTAAGTTTTAATACATTTTGTAAAGGGAATTATAATACTAACTTTAAAAAATGCTATGAAGAGAGAAGCTCGTGAAAAATGAATGAGATTTTATATTCTTATAAAAAGCTTAAAGGGGAAAATAGAAATATGCAAAGCAGCAAACTTTGGATGAATGAACATTTCCTGATTCCCATTCGACAAATTTTGATATGGAAATACCGCTTTTTAAGTGTTTTTATAGGACAAAATAAGAGAAAATATAATTTAATCATGAAATACAAATTATAATGGTTTTACAATCAAAATAATTAGATGAGCTAATGCGATATTTCAAATTAAAAAAAAATTAATATGTGGTTAATACCCTTTTCTATATCGGTGTGCAAATCGCAAACGAAATCTTTTCAATTTTTGGTGAAATGCGAGATATTAGGTATTATTTTGATAATCGACTTCATATAAATCACATCACATGGAGACCAAGGAAAGTATGGTTGATTTTGAAAGAAGAAAAATGTAGAAAGTCAGAGAAATGGTAGGAATTTTATAAGAAGGTTTATGTTTATGGAAGAGGCTGAGTAAGTGTCTCAAGAAAGGAATGTCTGGCGCTGTCTCTGCCTACCCAGACAGGGAAATGGCGTGATGGTAGAAATATTTATACAAAGCACATTACTTTTTGACGAAATATATATACAAATAAGATTTTATAACCCGTATAGTCAAATGAGATACATGTATCATTTCCTGTGTCAAAATTGTAAATTAGTGCAATTTATTTTTAAACTTTTTGACAAGATGAAATATTCAGATTAAACTAACCAACAGTTAAATTAGCCGGTCAAGTCATACAATAGAAGGCTGTTAATTCACCCCTGCCGAGGGTGGCAGCTGCGCTCACATCTGTCGAGCGTATGAGGGCTATTCCACTCCTTATCGGCAACATGAACTATTAATATTAACCAGGCTTTCAAGTGGTGCCGCGCCAAACCTGGTTCAATCTTTCTTTTCCACTAATCTGAGATCACCTGTCTGTCATAATTGGTGTTGCGATTTTTTTTTAATAATTACCTTTTTATTTTGGAAGTGTGGTAAATGTGTGTACAATTTAATATAAGTACGAGTATATATAGTATATATTGTAGTATTCGCCAGAATATCACAACAATATTTAGAAATACTAACTTTGTGCTCTCCTTTATTAATATAAATAACCTAGTATAAACGAAACATTAAGGACAATACTTTGCCTCTGGAGTTGAGTAACCCTGCATCAACATGTGGAAGGTTTCGATTCTGCAAAGCAACTTGCATCTCGTTCTACAAGTGAGCCCATGTGTTTTCTATATCTCAAGATCTATCCATAAAATTCTCTAAAAATCCAATTCTTCTTGTTCTATGTAAGCGTTGTTCCACTAAAAACAAATCTAAGTTCTTTACCACTATAAAGCAAGTCTTCGACAATTACGTAAGTCTACCTGGTAAAAATTGGTAATATTTTGTGGTATACATACATATATTAAACTTAAATATACGTATTAATATTGAATAATTTAAACAATGACTTTGTAATTTATTATTACTACTGCTTTTTGTATCTTCATGTTAGTTTAAGACAAAGTTTTGTATTTTTTGTCAATAATTTGAAGTACTTGTATAACTTGTCATATGTTCATTTGTATATAAAATACACTGTTGTGTCGTTAATTAAATCAATAAATAATGTATGGGTTTACTCAGAAAAAATAGAACAGGTTGATGAATTCTTTTATCTGGGCAGTACGTTTAAGTGTGATGGGCGAGATGAAAAGGATATTGAAAGTAGGGTAGACGAAAGGGGAACAAGGTAAACGGAGCTCTTAATGTTACATATAAAAATCGCGCAATATCAACGGGAGCAAAAGTGACAAACATAATAGTGTTTTGATGCTCATCTTGATGTATGGAAGTGAAACTTGAACTTGGCAGAAGAAGGGTGAGAGTAAGGTTAATGCTGTAGAGATGGTGCACTAGGAGAAATTTGTGGAGTGTGAATGTTTGAAAGAAGGCGGAATGGAGACAATAGAAATGAATGCATAAATAAAATGAATGTTTTAAATACGATGAAGAAAGGAGCTTTAAGATGGTTTGGACGTGTGGAATGAAAAAATGATAAAAGAATGACTAAGCGAGTATACAAGTCAGAAGTGTAAGGTGTGCATGGAAGAGGTACACCGAGGGGAACGTGGCTGGACCAAATTTACAAGATTTTGAAAGATGGTAAAGTGAGAAGTATAAATAATAGAAGATTGCGCATAACAAGATGAATTTTAACTGTTTTGACTCTTTAACTGCATAATGGATAATATCATTGCAGAGGTTGCATCTCTCAAGTTGAGGTACACTCTTGGTAAGGAAGCGGTGGGAATTCTCTGTTATGCGACGCTACACTCATAGCTGAAAATCAAAATAACTTACAGAGAATGCTCACAAAGTTCGATGAATTCTGCTCAAAGTACAATATGATCATCTCCGTAGCAAAAACCAAGTGTATGACATTCTCCAAAGACCCACTAGAGTGCAGAATTTCAGTACGTGACGAGCCAATTGAACAAGCAACCCAGTTCAGATATCTTGGCAGTGAACTGCTCAGCTCTCATGACCTCCCCAGAGAAGTAAGGCCTCAGGTAGAGAAAGCTGCAGTTGTGGCGGGCTGCCTAAGAGATGTCATATGGAGGAATAAAGATATGAGAACGGATAGCAAGGTACGCATTTATAAGATCTGTGTGCGACCTATCCTCACATATGGCATCGAAGCGAAGGCGGACACTGTCAGGACAAAAAGTATGCTAAGGACAACGGAAATGAGAACTCTGCGCGCTATTGCTGGGAAGGCTTTGCGTGATCGTGTAAGGAACACCACAATCCGAGATGTCTGTGAGGTCCAAGATGTGGTCAGATGGGGACGACAGCGTCGACGATACTGGTACCAACATGTACAGAGAATGAATTCCACAAGAATTCCACACATAGCTTTGTATGGGGTGCCGGATGGACGGCGTCCGCCAGGGAGACCCCCGAAACGATGGAGAGATAGCTGGAGCTCAGTATCACAAGACAATCCTGCAGTAACAGACTCTTTAGAGTCTACAGAAAGTTTAAGAAGAAGAAGATGAATGTGGAGGAGGTGAAAGTTGTGTGATTGGATAAACAGTGTGGAGATCTTCTCTCTCCCTACCTCGCAAGTGACATGGCGTGATGATATTATATTTATGCATTTTTTATGTATATTTTTTATAAGGTTGATATATTGAATAAAATCTAGAAGAGTACTTTGAGATAGTTTAAGCATGTGAAACGAATGAATCGAAGTAACTTGAACAAAATAAAAATACAGTGTGAATGTGAGCGGAAGAGGAAGGCGTGGTAGAGGAAGAGCGAGGGAAGTGTGATTGTATCAGGCTAGTGATATTTTGAAAGAAGGAAATGTTAAGATTGTCGGGGGCGCTGTATGAGGTGAATGGTTTTAAAATAGGCGAAATATGCGTGTTGTATGTTTGGAGTAGCACAGGGCGGGGGTTCGAACCGACGACCTTCCGCACGGAAGTTCATTGCGTTACCGCGCGGCCACGCACCTCATTTTATTTAGCAGATGATTTGTACTCTACTTTATTTTTATATGTTAATGAATGTACATCTGGCGACTAAATGGAGCTCACGAGAAAGATATCACCAGGAAACCAACTGAATTGACTTACTTGAATCGCCATTCAAGGACTCCGATCAAGGGTGACTAAATGCAAGGTAAACACGAAGAGATGGGGGGTTTCTTTAACGATAGTAGTATTGAATTTGAAACTGTGGCCTATACAGGGCTCACAACACACGCACAATTTGTCCGAATATCGGGAATACTATCTTGATCAATATGTTTTAGGACCGGCCACCGTGTGGCGTTGTCAGTCACCCGATTGGAATTTTTTTACTTTTACTGTACTGAGTACATCTACCTTTGTGTGTGTTTTCGATTTTTTACAAGTTTGAAAATGGCATCAACTGTTCATCAACGAGTTTGCATTAAATTTTGTGTGAAAAACGGATTTAATGGTCCGAAGACCTTGGAAATGTTAGAAAAGTGTTTTTCGGTAGCACGAACGCTTCAGAAATGGCCGTGAGTCGGTCGAGGATGACGAACGCAGTGGCAGTCGAAAACTGATGAAAACATCGATAAAATCAAAGAAATGTTGGCCGAAAACCGCAAATTGACTATCAAAGAGTTGGCAGAGGACTTGAACATCGCTTATGGATCCGCTCAAGACATTTTGGTTAGTTATTTGCGCCTCAGACGTGTCGCTGCAAAACTGGTGCCGAAAGACCCCAATTTCATACAAAAAAAGGACCGCGTTGAAATCACGAAAGACATGATTTCCATGAGTTTTTGACCAAAAACAACACGACTACTATCCAGCAGCCTTTGAATTCACCTGATCTGGCTCCCTGCGACTTTTTCCTGTTCAACCGATTTAAAAAACCGCTTCGCGGAACGCGTTACAGCACCCGAGAGGATCTCATGAAAAAATCGAAGACGGCTCTGATGGACATACCGAAAATTGAGTAGCAGCGGTGTTTCGAGGATTGGATCAAGCGCTGGCGTAAGTGCGTTGCAGTCGATGGGGAGTACTTTGAAGGGGACCATATCGATTTTGATGAATAAACTTGTATTTTCGATTTTATGAATAAAGTCCTAAGACTTTTTGATCAAGGTAGTACATGCTCAGGGCATGACCTGATTGTTACCTCTGTGGCCTCTCACTAAAACACTGGCATAATGAACAGTATTCAATGGTCGGTGTACAGAAATAAATAAATGACATCCCTAAGTAAAATAAAATATTTAAATACATTTGTTAAGTATTCACCGATAAAATCCTTTTAACAACCTTAACGACATTTTTAATAAAAACAAAATGAATTCCAACTGCGGCCGTTCGATTTCTGCACCTGTTGAAAGAGTTGTTAACGTACGTCCTATGTCCAGTCAAACCGAATAATTAATTTGCTTCTAAATTATGTGCCTTTTAAATTTAATATTTTTTTAAAATTAACATATATATTTTTTTGTTTTGTAAAAGTAAATTCACAATGGATTCGTTTATTTTATTTTTAAGCCCTTTGCACATTACAGTTACTGTAATAATGTGCATAAATATGGAGCCCCTTTTGATTTATATATTAGGTCCTTACATATGAAATTGGCGTTTTGTTTGGGAGGAACATAAAGTTGATTTTTTTTTAATATAATATATTTATTTAATCAAAGTATGTACCATTGCTATCTATGCACTTTTGCCATCTCATAGGTAGTTCATCGATCCCTTTACTAAAAAAACCATTCGGACGGGAATCAATAAAATCTTTGAAGTCGGTTTGGACTGCCCCATCGGAGTTGAATTTTTTCCCTTGCAAGAAGTTATCCAAATTTCGAAAAAAATAGTAATGTGTTGGGACAAGGTCCGGAGAGTACGGTGGATGTCTTAGACATTCCAATTGAAGCTCTTCTAATTTGGTAGCCGTCTGTTGTGCAGTGTGTGGTCTAGCGTTATCATGAAGCAGCAGTGGCCTAGAGCGATTAACCAGCCTCGGTTGTTTAGCAGCTAGCTTTTACATCATGGTTTGCAGTTGCTGACAATAGACATCTGCCGTAATCGTCTGGCCAGATTTAAGAAAGCTGTAGTGAACGACACCAGCACTAGTCCACCAAACGCTCACAAGTAACTTTTTTGGAGTCAATTTTCGCTTGGGGCATGGTTTGGCTGGTTCGGCAGGGTTCAGCCATTGCGATGAGCGCTTCCGATTATCATACAGGATCCACTTTTCATCACAGGTAATGATTCGATTCAAAATCCCTTCATTATTGTGCCGGTTGAGTAATGCAACGCAGCAGTCAACGCGCGTTTGTTGATTTGCTTCACTCAATTCGTGAGGTACCCACCTTTCAAGCTTTTTCACCTTCCCAATTTGCTTCAAGTGGATTAAAACAGTTTTATCACTAACACCGCAGCCTGCAGCTAACTAGGACGTGGTTTGCGATGGATCCGCTTCCACAATAGCCTTCAATTCTTCATTATCAACTTTGGTCTCCGGCCGTCCACGGGGCTTTTTCTGCAGGTCGAAATTTCCAGAACGAAAACGTTGGAACCAAAAACGCACTGTGTTTTCTTTTGCGGCACCGTCGCCATACACATCATTAATCCTTCGAGCCGTTTCTGCAGCACTGGTGCCACGGTGGAACTCGTACTCGTAAATAACGCGATATTTCAAGTTTTCCATTTTGTAAACTGAGTGACGCAAAGAAAAAAAACAATTGAGGAAAAAACAAATGAATTATAATTTTCGAAACACAAATACTTGAGTAAATAGCTGTATAAATTTGAATTTGGAATTCCTAACCAAAGAGAAGATATTTGAGATCAAAGTTGCCAGTACGGCAAAACGCCAATTTCATATGTAAGGACCTAATATTATTGAACAATGTTCTAAATAACTCCTGATCAAGGTATCTTTAAAAACAGTGGTTTGGTGGTACGAATTACAAAACCAAGACTTTATTTTCTTGCACTCAACTCATATATTAGGTTTAAACATAAGTTGTGTCCGTTTTTTTCCAATTTTAAAATGAGCATCAAAAGTAAACAAAATGGTAAAGGTTATACGTTATTCGTAAGAAAATTTTCTGCTCTACAAGATCTTGTGTTTGCTTTTAAGTAACATACATTATTTTATTTGATTACAAGCCTTCAAAATGGAATCTCAAGTAGACGAAAGTGAGCATTTTCGACACCTCCTATTCGCGTTCAATCGAGGAAACAAAGCTACCAAAGCTGCTCGCGATATTTGCGAAGTGTACGGTGTAGATGCTACGAATGAAAGGACAGCTCGTCGTCGGTTTTTGCGTTTCAAAGACGGTAATTTCGACCTGAAAGACATGGAGCGTTCCGGACGACCATTGGACTTCGATGAGGACCGCTTAAACCATATTATTCATGAAGATCCCCTTCAAACATTTATTATCATCATTTTCAAACCACTTATCATCACTAATAATGATGCGGTAAAGGAACCTTTGCTTGTGGCCATGCGTAGCTCGATGACGCGCGAGCAAACCAGCAGAAATTGTCGAACGTTAATTTTTGTTGTTTTCACTCAAAACATGTGGAACCCAAGCGCCGAACTTCTAGACTTTTCCCGTTGATTTAAGATGGCGGTATACATTCATGTGACTACAATTTATCTGTTCAGCCAATTCTTCGGTGGTTTGAAGGGGATCTTCATGAATAATATATTTTAAGCGGTCCTCATCGAAGTTCACTGGTCGTCCGGAACACTCCATATCTTTCAGGTCGAAATGACCGTCTTTGAAACGCAAACACCATCGACGAGCTGTCCTTTCATTCAAAGCATCTTCACCGTACATTTCGCAAATATCGCAAGCAGCTTTGGCAGCTTTATTCCCTCGATTGAACGCGAACAGAAGGAGGTGTTTAAAATGCTCACTTTCGTCTACTCGAGATTCCATTTTGAAGGCTTGTAATCAAATAAAATAATATATGTAACGTAAAAGCAAACACAATATCTTGTAGAGCAGAAAATTATCTTTCGAATAATGTATAACATTTACCGTTTTGTTTTACTTTTGGTGCTCATTTTTAAATTGGAAAAAAAGGGACACAACGTATGTTAACACCCAATATATACGAGTATTTATTGTTTAATATTTTTAATCTGTCAATACTATTGAGTTTGAATTCTGAGTGAGAACGTCCTTAAGTAGTCTGCTCTCTATACGGCGCTATGTAGATTGTTGTTTTAGTATTATTATCAGGTAAATGAATTGCTTTTCTACACTGTAGATAGCACACCCGTTTAACAACATTGCTCGATTTATTAGACAGGCCTGTTACATCTGCCACGCGGCGTGTGTGCCGCATTCCTTTTCGCCAGGTGAATGGCTGTGCTGTGGCAGTAGGCAGGCTCCATGAGTTAAAGGGGCCAGGGGCGGGGGCCCAGCGCTGCTGACGGCGCACAGCGCTAATGTCAAGGGTTACACAAGGACTAACCATTACATTGTGTTTTTATCATGGTGGTTAATTTACCGTGAAAAGGTCAAAACAATCAAGTTTGTGGATGTCCATGAAGATCGTTTGCGATATGAAACAAAGTCAAAAAGGTTGTAAAACATATAAACTCGTACTGAGCAATAAGTGTGTTAATGTGGTATACAAAATAAAACATAGCATGGCCCCTGTGACGTTTCACAAATTTGCCTCAATATAACCTTGTAACGACGTTCAGTAATTTTAATTATTTTATCAACTTTAATATAAGCCTCGGTTGTAATAAATAACACGTTATTTAGGTAAATACATTACATAAAACTAACAATAATGACAAATTTATACATCTTGTTACAAATTAGTAAAAATGTGGCAGTTTGTTAAAATCAAATAATATTTGGCGACGTTCGTCAAAAGTCACTACGTTAGTCTGCATTGGCTAGGGATGGGGTATACGATAATTCGATTTTCCATTTTTTTATACATGAAGTGAAATGTTCGTTATTAGTATTAATTCACAGTGGATCTTGGTCTATTTAAAGATAGATACAAACCATACAATACTTTAGAAAGTCAGTGTAATGAAAATTAGGAATTAAAACGTCAGTTTAGAGAAAAACAATTTTTCGATTTATAAAAAAAACGATTCGATTTGTAAAAAAAAAACGATTTTACCCCATCCCTTTGAGACATGACATTTCAAACGTCGCAGGGACCATGCTACATTTTCTTGAGTATAGTTCGTAATAATACATTAGTAGCAATTTTCAAGTAATGGAGTGAAACGAGGACATAATGAAAAGCTCTCAAGAAATACATAATTTTTTTATTTTTTTTATTTATTTTACACATGACAAGAAATATATTAGGTGTTAACAAAAGTTGTGTCCGTTTTTTTTCAATTTAAAAATGAGCACCAAAACTATAACAGAATGGTAAATGTTATACGTCATTCGAAAGATAATTTTCTGCTCTACAAGATATTGTGTTTGCTTTTACGTTACATGCATTATTTTATTTGATTATAAGCCTTCAAAATGAAATGTCAAGTAGACGAAAGTGAGCATTTTCGACACCTCCTTCTGTTCGCGTTCAATCGAGGGAATAAAGCTGCCAAAGCTGCTCGCGATATTTGCGAAGTGTACGGTGAAGATGCTATGAATGAAAGTACAGCTTGTCGATGGTTTTTGCGTTTCAAAGACGGTATTTCGACCTGAAAGACATGGAGCGTTCCGGACGACCAGTGGACTTCGATGAAGACCGCTTAAACAATATTATTCCTCTTCAAATCACCGTAGAATTAGCTGAGCTGATTAGAATTTTTACTATCGTTATATTATATTATTATTAGTAAAAATTATAATATTTTATTAGATACTGTAATGTTAATGTGGCCATTGTGCGTCGAGAAATTCGAAGAATGTTCCTTCATAAACATAATTGTTATCACCCTTCAATGTTCCCCCACAGAATGAGAGTACGATAATTTGTTAGATTGAAAGAGACTTTGAAATAATCATTATCGTCTTGTGTTTTATTACCACACTTTCCTTGTATAGCGAAGAGCACTTTGCGGTAGTTTTAACTCATAAAAATAACGAGTAATGAAAGACCGACAACACTTGTCATATTTACAGCGCGAACGTAAATGAGCATTGTTGAAAAGTATACAAAGAATGTATCGGCTGACCTAATCATAATATAAATAGGCCAAAACCCGCACGGTTGTCACCAAAGAAAGAATACGAGAATTGAATTTTGAATACAAGAGAACGAGAGAGGAATACTTCGAAACAGATTGAAATTATACTGAACGAACCGGTGTAAAAGGGGACGATGCCAATTTATTTTGAATTGTTTTCTTATTTTTTTTATTAAACAAAGTAAATTATTGTACAAACATTTGTCAAGGCTATACCTATATACAAATTTATTACTTAACTAATCTTAATTATACGTTATAATTTATGAACTTACTTAATCTTATTTTCCTACATATCATTTTATTTTATTTATTCAATCTTAATATATGATTTCTTAGAAATAATTAACACCTACATACTACTTATAACTAGATAACAATTCTTACACTAATTATTTAACAAAAACATGAAGTCCACTCGTTCAGGCTACTTGTATTCCATCACATTCACTCAGACCTTGGTCGTCCCAGCTACTATTGTAGGTGGACTAGTCAGGCAACCGATAATGCTTTGAGAGCTTGTGCTTATAACGGAAGGGTAGGTCGGATTTACTCTCGTAAGCCCCCAGGGCAGCGACTAAGGGATTGCTGTGATTTTGTTGGCTTTTATAGAACTTCACGGTCCAAGCGAGGAAGTGGTGTTGGAGGGTTTCTTCTCGCTGTTCGGCGTGAAGTCGGGTAAGGTTTGTTCTGGGATGGGTGTTAAAAGATATCTTAAATGCCTTGTTCTGCACTCGCTGGAGTTTCAGGTGGTCCGTGTTGCTCACACTACCCCAAACGGGTGCAGCATTTAACTTAACCAATTTAACACAACAAACCCATAAAAAATATTAAAAATGAGATTGGTTGTTATTAGCTCGCGGGCCGGATTAAAATATGCATCGGGCAAAATTCGACACGCTGGTCGTAGTTTGCCGACCCCTGGCTTAAAGGATTTGATAAATTTTAAGACAGCGATGTAAAAGCTGAGAAAATTAAAGAAGATGTATGAACAGTTATGACAAAAAATGAATGATATAATATGGAAGTGGAACACTCTGTCCTGTCCGCATTCTTTGACATGATAGTTTGTATGTTTTAAAAAATTAACCAAGCTCAGCTTAGTGTTTTGGTGGGCGTTTGGACCACCACGAAGTTTATACTAGATACACGTGCATACTTTAATACAAACCCATTTATCTTATAAGGTGAGCATTGAACGCCTTATATTTTAATTTTTCTAACACCTCCCGTGTTTGTGATGAAAACGTTATAAACAACAAAAGAAATATTTTGCCAAATGTCTTGTGTCGAAACGTTCAATTGAAATTTCTGTAGGTGACCTCAGCTTATTATACAACCAAGAGTTCTATGTTGGAGGGGTAAGGAGGTTGATTTCCGATGGTAGCTAAAAAAATAAAAAAAAGATCTCCAGTCTGATGAAGGAGTTTTTTTTTTTTTAATATCCACTTTGCACGGATTTCTCCTGTTACACAAAGAGGGTCTGCTTCTAGCGTTAGCTTATTCGTTAGGAAGAATATCAGCCAGGATTCTTCTCATACTGCTAGGCGGTGCCGAGAATATATCAACAGTGTCATTCAGTTGGTTCAATATCTCTATACCACGCGTGACTGAGTGTTTAGCCATGATATTCGTCCTGTAAGTTGGTATGTAGAACAAAGGGTGATTCCTTGCACGGCTATATTTATTGGGTACATATAAACTTAGTGCTTCTAGAATCGCGGGACAGTTAAGGGAACTTTGGAAAACCTTTAGTAGGAATATCGCAATGGATTCTTGCCTTCGTGTTTCGAGGCTTCTATAGTTACACACCGTGAGAAGTTCGACATGGTGAGAATATTTTGGGTAATCACCCTTTGTTCTGTACCATAGATATCTGAGGATTTTTTTTTTTATTTGTTCACTTGGTAACAATTTTAGCAAGTAACATACTGCTCGTATTATTGCCAATATGTTTTATATAATGGCGAACAGCGATTTTCGTGTGTTCTCTAGTAATTCTAAAAAAAAATTCAACTGTCTAATTTATGGGGCTGAATACATGCTGAAGACAAAGTGTCTCCTGTCCACGGTCTTCAGCATATCGATAATAATAATAAAAGGGCCAGAGAGCAAAGTCTCCTCAAGAGCGCTCCAACTCGGGGCAAGAACTCATTATGATTGGCAGATTCAAAATATTACAAAATAAATATATAAAAGTTGAGTGTAAGGATAGGAAGGTAGTGGCTGCAGTACTTTCCCGTATCCGCATATGTTCAGAAAAACATTTGGTAACGAAAGCGTAGAAAACTTACCAAGAGAAGACGAACTACAAAGAAACCTAATAATGATAAGGAATATAAGTCGTTCTATCCAAACCAACGCTTTCGGATATATAATAACTGATGTATTGTCTTTGAATGTATATCTTCCATCTTTTTGTGGCTTGTCTGGTGGTCGATATTCAATGGGGTTGTCTTGAAGAACGACGAAGGGAATCATTTGTACCATCCATCCAGTATTTTGTTATTTTCCCACCCCATCTTATGTTATTTTCGATGTCACATATTTTTCTAAATTATACTAAAGAAAATGTAGCATGGCCCCTGTAACGTTTCACAAATTTTCCCCAATACAACCTTGTAACGACTTTCAGTATTTTTAATTATTTTATCGACTTTAATATAAGCCTCGATTCTAACAAATAGCAAGTTATTTAGGTAAATACTCGTACATTACATAAAACTAACAATAATGACAAATTAATACATCTTGTTACAAATTAGCAAAAATATGTCAGTTTGATAAAATCAAATAATATTTGGCGACGTTCGTTTAAAGTCACTACGTTAGTCCGCATTGGTTAGGGATGGGGTATATGATAATTGAATTTTCGTTTTTTTTTAGATAAAATTAAATGTTCGTAATTAGTATTAATTCATAGTGGATCTTGGCCTGTTTAAAGATAGATACAAATCATAAAATACATTAGAAAGTCAGTATAACGAAAAATAAGAATTAAAATGTCAGTTTAGAGAAAAACAATTTGACGATTTATAGAAAAACGATTCGATTTGTAAAAAAACACGATTTTACTCCATCCCTTTGGACATGACATTTCAAACATCACAGGGACCATGCTACATTTTCTTGAGTATAGTGTTGCAAATTTCATCAGCATTACATCGACGTTACTTTATTTATATTGTTCTTAGACGTGACTTTGTACATTGCAAGATCATTAACTTTGTTGATCTGAAACGTGATATGTAGGTAAATTATTTCAGTTATTTATGAGAGACTGCCTCCTAATTTAAATTTGGGAAAAAAATTTATTTATGGTTATTTCACTTTTTTATCTTTTACGACAGTGTATGTTATGTGTTTGATAAATATTGAACCAAGATTTATATTGTCATTAAAAACCTGTTAACCATTTCTCTTGTGATTAAATTTATTTAACAAAAACTCGCTTTACCCCAATAAGGATATAAGCTCAGAAAATACGAACATAATTATCTAAAAATATTGTCCAACAAAGGTCAGCCTCTCAATGAACCCAGAGCGGAATCTGGGACCCGAACATGTATCGACCAGGTATCGCAGCTTTGTTGTCTGATGGGAATGATTGATGAGTATAAAATTTGCTGAAGACTTAAAATATATTAAAAGCTCCCGCCAGCCCACACGTCCTCGTGAAGAGTCGTATCAGGATTCTAATTTACATGAAAATTAGGCAAAGACATTCAAAGGCCGACATTCCGATCAAATTGGAGGTGGGACGGCTGTCGGGGCAGTCGTGAGGATTCCTGAGGTCCTTCCGTCCGTGACGGAGCTTCCTGCGGCCAAGGTTCGACCTTCCGTGCCCCTGGCTGACTCCTATGGCAAACCTCAACAAGTGTTTTTGAAGTTTGACCAACCTGAAAAGAACAACAATTGTTCAAATATTTTATTTATAAAAAACATCAAGTGGTTTAGTTAGTAAGATGCATGTCTTCTAACTCGAAGATTATGGGTTCAATTCTCGTTGGTATCTTTTTTTAAATATCGCAGTAAGGTTAGGTTAGGTAAGTCCAGTTATTAGTGTAAGCTTAGGTCTTTTAAACGTCTATTTATTAATTGTAAAATAATTTTGTGGTTTTATTGTCAGGCAAGAAGGGCAACACTTGCCTGACATTATTTTTCACAGTTAATTTAAAGGTGCAATATTATTATTTCATTTACCTGTATTAATCAAAAAATTATCTTGAAAATAAACAATGTTATGCTTAAATAAAAAACATGCGTTTCCTCTGCGCCACCCTGTATTTTAAGGTGTATATATTTTTCATTCGATTTAACACTATTCACACCACAATAATATACAGAA
This sequence comes from Odontocerum albicorne, assembly GCA_949825065.1. NCBI lineage: Eukaryota > Metazoa > Arthropoda > Insecta > Trichoptera > Odontoceridae > Odontocerum > Odontocerum albicorne. The sequence continues at coordinate 2,524,450 of OX463840.1, read as the reverse complement.
ATTGTGACATTTTTTGCTAAAAAAGAAAGTCAATTATGTTAATTCAATGACGATATCGAAGAGGACATTTTGATTAATCAGTGTCCGAAGTTGTTCCATACTGTTCAAATCGATTTGGACAGTATGGAACAATCTCAAATTCTCACCGTCTAGGAAAGCCAAGAACCGCCAGTGTTAGTGAAAGTGTTGTCGAGTCTCCAGAAACACCAACAACAACCGTGCTCAACATTTAAACATTTATTCACACTCTCTTCGAAGAGTTTGAAAAATATTTACACTTTTCCCCTCACAGAGTCCACTTGGTGCTAGAGCTATTGCCCAAAGACCATGATTAGTGTTTGAAATACAGTAATGCCATCCTGACTCTTGCAAGAGAAATTTACTTTTTTTTTTGTAATATAATGTATGGTGAGGCACACTATCGCCTTAGTGGTCATGCCAATAAACAAAACTCTCGATTCTCGAAGTGAAAACCCACAAATAATACCAGAAACATTACATCAACAAAAAGTTACAGTATGGTGCGCTATTCATACTCAAAATGTCATTGAAAATTTTTTTTTTAATAAAAATCAACAAAGAACACCTTTTTATGATGAAAATTATCGGCGAATGACGAAAGACTTTTTAACCCTTCCTGTCCTGTGATTTGTAACTAGTACACATTGCTTCTAAAAACTTTAATATCTCTATAAATATACTAAATACTGGGTTCAGATTTTAGGTATTCCTCCGTAATACATTTACGCATTGAAAGAAAAAAATTATATTAATAATAATTAGCACTTTTCGGCCACATCAGAGATATTTCCTGAAAATCGGGAATAAATTCACCAATGCAATCAAACGTGTGCCAGTGTGTGACGTAGGTATATTCATTCTAAAAACCGCTATGGGTGAGGAAGCGACGCTATTCACGTCTCACTCTCACTCTACTTCGGTATATGGGAACGCAAGAAATATAATCTCAGTTCGCTCGCTTCTCTCGTTTCAGTAGCTCGCGGGCATCCATTTGAGGGGGTCGCTTCGCCCGTTTTGTGAACGTCAGTTGATGTTTTTTTTTCATGTTTTAGCAATTAAATTTCAATTATTATCACTTCAAATTATATTATTGTAATTTAAGCGGTTGACTATGAATATTCTTATTTTTCCCATTTTAAATCGCTCATTTTTACATGTGTATTGAATACACAGCACCGGAACGCGCGGATTTTTTCAAGCATAACATTGTTTATTTTCAAGATAATTTTTTGATTAATACAGGTAAATGAAGTAATAATATTGCACCTTTAAATTAACTGTGAAAAATAATGTAAGGCAAGTGTTGCCCTTCTTCGCCCACTGAAAGTTTCTATTCGTCAAGAAATCGAAGGACTGCCGGAAAAAAATGTTTGTGAGAGTGATGCGTAACTTTCAAGAGAGGCTGCAGATATGTGACCGCGAAGAAGAAGGGCAACACTTGCCTGACATTATTTTTCACAATTAATTTAAAGGTGCAATATTATAACTTCATTTACCTGTATTGATCAAAAAATTATCTTGAAAATAAACAATGTTATGGTTAAATAAAAAACAAGCGTTACCTCTCTTTGCAAAATACTAGCCAATCAAAAAACATGCGTTTTCTCTGCGCCACCCTGTATTTGCAAATTAGGTTTTAAATAACGATGCATACAAGTGTACACCATTAAAAAAATATCACGAGTTTACCCTTATGTACGTAGAATTCTAAGGATAATTGTTGATGTAAAAAAAAACTTGAATAGTTTAGTTTCCGGCGGATCGTCCTCGACCTTTCTGGTCTGGAATGTGCGGCAGATGTTCCTCAGCAGGCAGACTGTCGCTGCCCATCACCGGATGCAAGACAGGGAGGGTAGTCCTTTCTTCTGGATAACATGTGCGCACTATCTCATTATTTCGCCGTTTCGATACATCCCTAATGTATCAAATAATTTTAAGATTCATTCACTCTACCTGTTTCTTGAGCTTTTTTTTTTATTTAATAAAGTAATCTATAGTATAAACATTTGCCAGCGGCCATACCTGTATACAAATCTATAATTCCCACAAAATTCTCAAAGATTATTAAATAATTTTAAAACGATGACTGTAATTTATTATTACTACTGCTTTTTGTATCTTCATGTTAGTTTAAGATAAAGTTTTATTATTTGTCAATAATTTTAAGTAATTTATATTTTAAGTACCTGTCACATGTTCATTTGTATATAAAGACACTGTTGTGTCGTTAATTAAATAAATAAATAAATAAATTTAAACATTTGCCAACGGCCATACCTGTATACAAATCTATAATATAAACATTGGCCAACGGCCATACCTGTATACAAATCTATAATATAAACATTTGCCAACGGCCATACCTGTATAAAAATCTATAATATAAACACTGTCCAACGGCCATACCTGTATATAAATCTATAATATAAATATTTGCCAACGGCCATACCTGTATACAAATCTATAATATAAACATTTGCCAACGGCCATACCTGTATAAAAATCTATAATATAAACACTATCCAACGGCCATACCTGTATATAAATCTATAATATAAATATTTGCCAACGGCCATACCTGTATACAAATCTATAATATAAACATTGGCCAACGGCCATACCTGTATACAAATCTATAATATAAACATTGGCTAACGGCCATTCCTGTATACAAATCTATAATATAAACATTGGCCAACGGCCATACCTGTATATAAATCTATAATATAAACATTGGCCAACGGCCATACCTGTATATAAATCTATAATATAAACATTTGCCAACGACCATACCTGTATACAAATCTATAATATAAACATTGGCTAACGGCCATACCTGTATACAAATCTATAATATAAACATTAGCCAACGGCCATACCTGTTTATAAATCTATAATATAAACATTTGCCAATGGCCATACCTGTATACAAATCTATAATATAAACATTGGCCAACGGCCATACCTGTATACAAATCTATAATATAAACATTTGCCAACGGCCATACCTGTGTACAAATCTATAATATAAACACTGTCCAGCGGCCATACCTGTATATAAATCTATAATATAAATATTTGCCAACGGCCATACCTGTATACAAATCTATAATATAAACATTGGCCAACGTCCATACCTGTATACAAATCTATAATATAAATATTTGCAAACGGCCATACCTGTATACAAATCTATAATATAAACATTGGCCAACGTCCATACCTGTATACAAATCTATAATATAAACATTTGCCAACGGCCATACCTGTATACAAATCTATAATATAAACATTGGCCAACGGCCATACCTGTATATAAATCTATAATAGAAACATTGGCCAACGGCCATACCTGTATATAAATCTATAATATAAACATTTGCCAACGGCCATACCTGTATACACATCTATAATATAAACATTGGCCAACGGCCATACCTGTATATAAATCTATAATATAAACATTTGCCAACGGCCATAACTGTATTCAAATTTATAATATAAACATTGGCCAACGGCCATACCTGTATATAAATCTATAATATAAACATTTGCCAACGGCCATAACTGTATTCAAATTTATATCTTAAGAACTAATCTAATTTATATATTACAATTATTAACTAACTTAATTCCTACATGTAATTTTACTTTTAATAATCTTAATTAATACTTATTTAATTCTTAGAAATATTTAACACCTACGTAATATCTTATAACTAGATAACAATCCTTTCAACTAATTAATTAAATAATTTATATTTAACAGTTTCTTGAGCTTATTTTGACGATGACGAATTACGCCAAGGGCTTACTCACACGGTACTCAAATAAATAAATATTATTGACAGAGTATGTATTTTCTCTCTGGCTTTAATTGCTAGTGAGTAATTGAATTCGTGTTATCTATACAATGATTTATGTAACATAAAAATGAATGGTGTATAGCGCCCTTTTTGGCGTCCAAAATATTTTCATATCTTACGACGACCTTAACACAGGAAAAAACTTTCGTGTTATTATATAAAAAAAATAACTTAATAGAAAACGTTTATATTTTTCATCGAAATATTAATATCTAATTAATATGTTTTGCGTAATTCTCATGATAATTTTTTCTATCTTTATATCGTTACCTCATCACTGTTTCAAAATTTTACGATTAAATTTAACGATTTTTATGAAACATTTAATGTTTCTAATTTTGATTTGATGTGTTTTTAACGTTTCAATTTTTAATTTTATAGATTGGTCTGTTGCTTTGGCAATTTCGAAAATGTCAATTAATTTTATGTATGGAAATATTTAAAAAAAATATATTTACGTGACTCATTCACAATCAATGAATAAAAATAACTAGGTAAGTACATTATTTTTAAACTATTTTCGATACGTATTTATTTATTGAACACTTTTATTGCAAATACAATCGGGCGGGCTTATTGTCATGCGGCAATCTCTTCCAACCAACCAGACAAAAGTAAATGAAGCTAGATATGATATATGGTTGCATAAATAATTTAAATGACTATCCATCCCCATGAAATCCATGAACACATACGTGAGCATATGCCAAAGAACCCCACAAAGACGGACAGTCACCCGAACATTATTTTTCATATAAAGTGAGATATCATCAATCAAAAGGAAAGGAAGGGATGGTGGAGAGGAAAGGAAAGGAAAAATCAGGAATGAAACACGTTATTTTCCTGTCTAGAAATTAAGAGTATTTTCAGTCACTTCTTAAAGCATGCTAAGGACGGAGCGAGTCTTATATTGGTTTGTAACTGATTCCAGAGTCTCACTGCATGTACAGTAAAGGACGACGTAAAAAAAGAGGAGCGGTGAACTAGAAAAGCCAATAGACAATCTCTGTTTGAGCGTAGCGCTACTCCATGATTGGAAAGACGCTGAAAATTTTTGGCGATATAAGAGGGGGAGGGACAGTTAAGAATATTATACAATAGAGACAGTATGTGAATTTGGCATCTATTTCTAACATTCAACTAGTTCAATGCCTTCTGGTATGAAGTTATATGATCGTACTTTCGTAGGTTGAAAATAAATCTTAGACAAACATTTTGAAGATGCTGTTATTTATCCAGCTGTTCCTCTGTAACATCCAAGTAACATACGTCCACATAGTCCAGAATCGGAATGTACATATTGTTGGAAGAGAGGCGTCTTACCAATAAGACCATATCATTAGGAACTGGAGAGAAATAAAAAAATCCCTGATAGTTGAGAGAGTCCAAAAGAGATTTCTGCAACACCTGTATTGCAGATTATGGATTTTACCCATGGCTATACCTCACATTTTTTTATTGGATATCATTGAATATTACTAATTAAGCTTCAGACTATATCTACGCACCTGTTTTTACATAGACACATTGCTAATAGGAAAATATCAAAACATTTATTGATTAAAAAAATTCTTGTCTAGACATGTGGAGAAAATGAATGATAAAAGAATAACTAAGAGAGCATAGAAGTCAGAAGTGCAAGATGTGCGTGGAAGAGTTAAACCGGCGAAAACATGGCTAAACTAAATGGATCAGATTTCAAAAGAAGCCAAAGTGAGAAGTATAAATAATGGAAGATTGCGCATCAAGAGGGGGAGGAGACGAAAGTAGTGTGCTTGGATAGAAAAGTTTGGAGATATGTTCTCTCTGAGTACCTCACAAGGAACACGTCGTATTGATGTGTATATATGCATTCAATTCAACAACAATACGCCGTGTTCCTTGTGAGGTATTCAGATTATTGATGTGTATACATGCATTCAATTTATCTTGGCACTAAGGTAACAAACAACAATAATATGTCCACCGAAATCAAACGAAGAATAGTGGCAGCAAACCGGTGCTACTATGGCCTACTGAAGCACATGAAATCTCATCACCTTACAAGAAAAACCAAAGTCCTTCTTTATAAGACCCTCATCCGACCTGTACTCACATATGGCTCGGAATGTTGGACAATCAGTAAGGTCGATGAAAAGGCTCTAGAAACGTTCGAAAGAAAGGTGTTGCGCAAAATCTATGGGCCAATCTGTGACAGCGGAGAGTGGCGTATTAGGTACAATCACGAGCTCTACGATCTGTACAAGGATTCTACTGTTGTGAGGGAGATTAGAGTTGGAAGACTGAGGTGGGCCGGACATCTTCAGAGGATGGGCGAGGGCGAGATCCCAAGGCGAATCATGGATGGTGCGCCCGGGGGGCGGAGAGCAGTGGGAAGGCCGAAACTCCAATGGCTGGATGGAGTGGTGAGGGATGCAAACAACATCGGTATCCGGAACTGGCGTAACGCTGCACAGGACCGTCAGTCATGGGGGCAAGCTCTGCGGGAGGCCAAGACCCGACCTGGGTTGTAGAGCCATGGATGAATGGATATGCATTCAATTAAAATGAGTTCGTGAGTGATGGAAATATGAATAAGAGATTAAATATAATTAAGTCTCAAATGTTAGTTTCAATAATAATCCTAAATATGTTTCCCGTTTAAAAACCATCCTTTTGACGTCTACCTACTCCCCTGTCCTATTGTCCACTTCTTCCCTCCCCCTCTCCAGTACGTAATACAATAATACTTAAGAAAATGTAGCATGATCCCTGTGCAATTCAAAGCAATCGGTGAAGAACTTTCGGAGATTAGAGATTTTCTATTAACGAACATTTACATTTTTATTTATATACTAGGTAAGTCCAGAAAGTAAGCGTACTGAATTTTTGTAGGTTACAATTTTTTTATTTAAACAAAAAAATTACGTGGTTACTGTAGTACATATGTAAGCTATTTTTCGACATAGTCGCCATTCCTCTCAATGCAGGTGGTGAAGCGGGGTATCAACTTTTTGATGCCTTCCTCGAAGTAGTTTCCCGCCAACCCTTCCGTCCACTTCTCCACCTCCTCCTTTACCTCCTCGTCGGTTGAAAACCTTTTTCCACACATGTACAGCTTCAGGGAGGTAAAGAGATAGTAATCTGAAGGTGCTAGGTCAGGGGAATGCGCGGGATGGTTCAGGACATCCCATTTAAACGAGGCGAGCAGTTCCCTCGTGGCGTTGGCCGTGTGTGGTCTGGCATTGTCGTGCAGCAGGCAGACTCCCTTTGTCAGCATGCCTCTCCTCTTGGTCTAAAGCGCCCTCCGCAATTTTTTTAGGGTCTCACAGTATCTTGCAGAGTTGATGGTCTCCCCTTGAGGCATATATTCAATTAAAATTATGCCTTGACAGTCCCAAAACAATTTCGTCAATTTCGTCAGTCACAATTGAAGGTCTTCCGCTCCTCTGATCATCATGCACAGACGTACGACCGTTTTTAAACTCGCGACACCACTTATACACACTCGTACGGTTCATAGCTTTATCACCATATGCAGTTTTCACCTCATTATAAACCTCAACCGGAGGTATTCCCTTCCAAACGAGATAACGGATGACGCCGCGTATTTCGCACTTGGCGGGAGATTGGATTGACATTTTTCACGAAACGTGTTGTCGCGTCGACACTTCTCAACGTACTGACCTCGAACCGGTCTCGTTGCGGAGGGGAAGGGTCAGGCTACACGGAAGTGTAGCCAACATGTCGAAAATAAAATCCATCCGGTCGTGAGAGCCTCAGTACACTTACTTTCTGGATACGCCTCGTAGATTCTGCTTGGTACAGGACTAATTCTCATTAGTTTAACGACAGTGTTACGCTGCCCTTTAGTTATGTATTCCTGTGAATATTATTAACATACTAGGGATATATAATATCGAAACGTGTCAGCCATTAGTGCACCCTCAAAGCCAACTCAGACACATCTAAGAACTTGTATCCCAATAACTCACATTAAAATCGTTTTCACGTGGTGAAGTTTACACATCGGTAAAAAGATGAAGATGTGTTTTAAAATGTCTAAAAATAAGATTAATTTATTATCGTTTTTAAGTTTTTACTATTAGCGCGTTCATATTTGGATCGTTTATTCTAAAAAGATGCCGCCTTGTTTTGAAACGTTAAAATTGGTATACGCTTCCGTATTTTTTTACTGTTGTCGGTCGATTTTTTCGTCAGTAACACATGTTTTTTTTTCAATTATACATAAATGTGTTTTTTTTTTCTTTTTTGTCATTTACTATATTTATTTTCTGTGTTTATTTTTTTGTATATATTCCTGTTTCTACGTGTTTAAGGGTGTGGGCTGAAAAACATCTGGTGTCCCCGTGGCTGGGTTTCTCCCTATATTTGTGGGGTGTATTTTGGCCAAGGGGATGCTATTAGATGAGCCCAGACCTTTTGACAGCTTCTGTGTTTGATGTATTGTCTACAACTTATGTGTTTTTAGAAGTGTTATTCAGGTGTGATCTTGTACATATTGTGTTGCTGTCAATAAACCTAATATTTATTTATTTATTTATTAAATATATTTTCGATTATACGATAATTTGCTGCTCTGGGAGCTTACGAGAGTAAGTCCAACCTACCTTTCTGCTATAAGCACAGACTTCCAAAGTATCATCTTTTTCTTGACTAGTCCAACTACAGCAGGGAAGACCAAGGTTTGAGTGATAGTGATGAAATGCCCAAACGAGTGAACATGTACGTGTGTTTAAAAATGAAACATTTCCTTCCCTGTGATGTGTAACTAGTACACATTGTTTCTAAACACTTTAATATCTCTATAAATATAATAAATACTGGGTTCAGATTTTAGGTATTCCTCCGTTATACATTTACGCATTGAATGAAAAAAATAATATTAATAATAATTAGCACTTATCGGCCACATCAGCGATATTTTGTGAAAATCGGGAATAAATTCACCAATACAATCAAACGTCTGCCAGTGTGTGACGTAGGTATATTTATTCTAAAAAACCGCTATGGGTAAGGAAGCGACGCTATTCACGTCTCACTCTCACTCTACTTCAGTTTATGGAAACGCAAGAAAAAGAATCTCAGTTCGCTCGCTTCTCTCGCTTCAGTAGCTCGAGGGCATCCATTTGAGGTGGTCTCTTCACCCATTTTATGAACGTCGGCCGATGTTTTTTTTCATGTTTTCAGCAATAACATTTTAATTATTACCACTTGATTTCAAATTTAATTAATTTATTGGCTATGAATATTGTTATTTTTCCGATTTTAAATCGCTCATTTTTACATGTGTTTTGAATACACAGCACCGGAACGCGCGGATTTTTTTAGCACAGGAAGGGAAAGGTTAAACTCTGTTTATAAATTTTTTTAAGTCCTTTGCACGTTACAGATTTCCCTAATTCGTACAAGGGCCAAAAATGACAAGTACAAAAAAAAACATGCATAAAACAATTCAACGTTTGATAAAACTTATTTGATAAAAACTAGAGCAAAAATTTATATGTTACCCTAAAACATTATGACTAAATATGGCATGTGAAATAATAAAAACAATGAATTATTTCAAGTATCATATTATCCTAAATTGAAGAGTTTTTTCCGAAGAAATTTAGCAAAACGCGAAACATGTTTATTTGAGGACACACACGCTACAAGTACCTGTCAGCATTTCCAAAGGGAGGTTGGTTCGACTTACTCGTATAGGTTAATAAAACAATTTGTAGATTCGTTGTCTCATATAATTATCCGGAACATACCAAGACTGTTCAGTTCAAAAAGAAGAAAGAAAGTTATAACAAAAACATATAAAATTGCGAAACAGTAAAAAAAGAACTGAATAATATTGTTAAGTTCGTAGACGTCTTTGTTCTTGGCGGCAAGAATAGCTCGTTCACTCAGCCAATCGTGATTCTTATAATTGATTTGAATATTGGGAAATACTTTTTCAACCAATTCTTCTTTTGACGTCACTAAATTCGTTGTCTTATATAATTATCCGGAACATACCAAGACTGTTCAGGACGTATGCATTAACAAGATGCAACTCTCAACAGCAAAAAAGTAGACACCCAATCGAATAGATCTTCCACTATCTAATGATCTGTCATTCAGCATCCCAAGTAAGAAGACACTTGGATAAAGCCAGGGATACTATTCATGAATTATCTATATCTAGTTATAAGTCAGTATGTAGGTGTTAACATTTTCTAAGAAATTAACTATTGAGATAAAAGAAGATTACTTAACCGATACGATAATGTTAACATTTTCTAAGAAAGTAACTATCGAGATAAAAGAAGATTACTTAACCGATACGATAATGTTAACTTTTTTTTAAGAAATTAACTATTGAGATAAAAGAAGATTATTTAACCGATACGATAATGTTAACATTTTCTAAGAAATCAACTATTGAGATAAAAGAAGATTACTTAACCGATACGATAATGTTAACATTTTTTAAGAAATTAACTATTGAGATAAAAGAAGATTACTTAACCGATACGATAATGTTAACATTTTCTAAGAAATTAACTATTGAGATAAAACAATATTACTTAACCGATACGATAATGTTACATAATCTACGTAGCACCATTTGTCGAAAAGTGAATAGAGAAAAAATAAAGTTCTTTGCCGTCGTATTGTGTGTCTATTTAAAGAGGGATTCTACGGTTTTTTTGCAAATTCTTAAAGTTTAAACCTTTAAAAATATGTTCTCAAAAGAAAATTAAAAAATTCTCAATATTTACGAAGTTATAGCTTTAAATGAGGCAGCAATTACGCTGCACCGGAATGACTCGGACAATGATCTCAAAACTTTAAACGCGTTTTTCTCAAAACTATTTTTTTCAACCTGGTCGACATAAAATATCAAGTTATATCCAACCGATTGCCTTCAAATTTAGCATAAAACTTTAATAAATATTTTTTCTATCGTTCCTACCTTGAAATAACCAAAATTAGTTTTTAAATGTTTTTAAAAAATAAAAAAATTTTTTTTAGACATTCACTATTTTACGATTTTTTTTTCTTTGGTACCAACTATAACGACATTATTTTTTATTAAGAAACTGTGTATACATTTTGTTTAAATTTACGAAAGGGTTCCAATCATGTCGACCAGCTCACCCCTTTTTTTTTTACAAGATATAACAGCTGATCTCGAATTTTAATTTTTTTTATACATTCTCAAATCATCAATAAAAAACTAAAAAATGTTTACTAAAAATATTTATTGTTTTTTTTTTATTTAGTTGGAAAAAAAACGCCCGCCTCTAGAGTAAAATATCTCTTAAAACAAGTATATAAGACGTTTTTCAGTTTTTGTTTTAATTTTTTTCCGACATTCTTTTGACAGATATTATTCGGGGCAATATTTTCCCAACCATTCCGTACAATCGAGAGTCTTCAGTCATTTTTTTTAAATCACCGTCTTTCTCTTTTCAGTCGTTTCAGTTGCCATTACTGTTATTGAATAAATTGAAAAAAAAATACTTCTTTTCATTTTAATTGCTGATTTTACGTGTTTAAACTTGGAAATTGTACGAGAAATATTGTAGATACACTAAAATGTTACTTAACAACTTGTGATAGAAACTCGATGATATATATTTTAAAATATGATTAATATTTTCATTGGTCATTGGTCATGATATATTTATATCTGTATAATCGTGGAAGTCTAACTCTAATAAATTCTTCATGCGATTAAAATATCTTAATCGAGTTAAAATCCTGACTGCACTACACAAGGAAGTATTGATATAGATTCGTGTACACACACATACTCGTAGAAATTAGAGAGCAGTTAGAATTGCATACCTTAAGTTGCATGCAGATAAAAGTCAGTGGTGTAACGTCATTTGTGCATTATTGTATTTATTAACTGCGGCACTCTCAGCAACCCAATTGGACCCAATGCGATCACTTTTTCAATAAATACGTGTTTATGGTTGTTTTAATTTGTTGTCTATATTAATAAACCGTTTTTTTTTTAATAAAAAAATAGATATATTATTTATAGTTAAGGCATTAACACTGTGGAGGTTTAAAGACATTTTAATTTGTTTTAGCAAACACTTTATTGCACTTTATGTAACGGCATAGGACATGTACGATAACGTGACAACGCAAGTGAGGTGCACTTCAGGAACTTCACCAGAATTTCCTGTAAAGGTGGGGGTACATCAAGGATCGGTACTCAGTCCGCTACTGTTCATCTTAGTCATGGACTATTTAACTAACCAGGAAATGAACAGTCTCCTAAGGATCCTACTATTTGCAGACGATATCGTATTAATAAGTGAAAAACACGAAGACCTGCAAAATAGTCTGGAAAGATGGAGAAGAATCTTGGAGGACAATGGATTGAGACTGAGCAGAAAGAAAACAGAGTATCTGAACCTACCATTCGAGAACACAAATGCTGTCACTCCCGTAATGCAAATGGATGGAGAAACATTACCAAATTGTGACTCCTTTAAGTATCTTGGGTCACTCATCCATAGCGATGGAGGATGTGCAGCAGATGTAACACATAAAATTAGTGTGGGATGGATGAAGTTTAGATCAATGACAGGAGTTCTATGTGATCCGAAAATGCCAGAAAAGTTAAAAGGAAAAGTATACCAAACAATTGTCAGACCCGCACTCCTCTATGGCTCCGAATGCTGGACGATGTATACTTCTTACTCTAGGCAACTAGAAACTGCTGAAATGCGCATGCTAAGATGGTCAGCAGGTGTGTCCCTAAGAGACAAAATAAGAAGCTCACACATTCGTGGAAGCCTGGGTGTTACAGACATCAACAGCAAGATGGAGGAGAGGCGATTGAGATGGTATGGGCACGTTGGACGCTGAGCACCCGATCACATTGTGAACCAGGCAATCTCCATGGATCTTCCTCGAATAACAACCAGAGGAAGACCAAGGAATTCATGGGTGGTGCAAAGAGATAACCTGATGCAGAGGCACGGCCTGGGGGACGTAGTACGGGACAGAAGAGCATACAACCTGAGGACGAGGAGAGCTGACCCCAACAGTCTTCGCAGACAATGAGTTGGGATGGAGCCAGGGAGAGAGAGTAACGGCATAACCCTGCCGGTTTCAAGGTTTAGGAATGGGTTGTTCCTTAATGAAGAGATGAGGATGATCGTTTGGTTTAATAAAACTCGTTTGTATTCGGAATATGCAGAGGTATTTTATTGATAAACGTCGGTATTTATAATATTTGGAATGTGTGTGAGAATGCGCAAGAGATATATCGCCGTCTCGTCTTTTGCCTCACAATATATTTATTTTCATCACGTAGGGTATTCATAGTTTTGACTGACAGCGCGGAAGATATGTTGCTGTCTCGTTTCTCGTGGAATGCGGTCTCCGCTGATAGTGAGTTCAATGACCGGCCGGGCGACCTTTGCTCATCGCCGTCTCACATTCTTTGCAGAGCAAGTTCAATGACCAAGCGGCCAAAGGTCGCCTCATTGGGTTCAGTGACCGCACGCACGGTCGCTACAAAGGTTTTCCCCTCATCATCAGGGGAGCCCAAAGAAGACTTGTTTGTGATCCCCTGATGATGAGGTGAAAACCTTGAAACCAGTAGGGCTATACCGTTAAATAAAATGGAATAAACAGTGTTTGATAAAATAAATTACAAATCGTTTGAGATAAATATACAATGTCAAAAAACACCTAGATCATTATTTAAAACTTTGTGTCATTAATAAATTATAAGTGATAGGCAATAAAGTCAATGAAACACTAAAGCATATCTACTTAAACCAGATATTATTAAAATCTGCTAAGATCATGGTCCATAACAGTATTTTAGTACCAACTTTGATGTGTTGGAGTGAAACATTGAGGTGGATAAAGACTAAAGAGCTGAATAAATGGAGTAGAAAATTGTGTATGACATAATTCAGAATGAAGTGATTAAGAATGAACGTGAATTTACGGCTAATGTGCTCAGTAATATAAAGGAGCACTCTGAGATGGTTTGGGCACGCGGAGAGAATGAATGAAGGAAGGCTATACTTGAGAAAATGTAGGATGGTCCCTGTGACATTTTAAATGTCATGTCTCAAAGGGATGGGGTAAAATTGTTTTTGTTTTCAAATCATTTTTTATAAATCGAAAAATTGTATTTCTCTAAACTGACGTTTTTAATACCTAATTTTCATTATACTGACTTTCTAATGTATTGTATTGTATGATTTGTATCTATCTTTAAATAGGCCAAGATCCACTGTGAATTAATACTAATTACGAACATTTAATTTTAGGTACAAAAAAATGGAAAATCCAATTATCGTATACCCCATCCCTAGCCAATACAGACTAACGTAGTGACTTTTGACAAACGTCACCAAATATTATTTGATTTTTAAAAACTGTCACATTTTTGCTAATTTGTAACAAGATATATTAATTTGTCATTATTGTTAGTTTTATTGTAATGTATTTACCTAAATATCTTACTATTTATTAGAATCGAGGTTTATATTAAATAAATTAATTAAAATAACTGAACGTCGTTACAAGGTTGTATTGGGGCCAATTTGTGAACTGTCACAGGGACCATACTACATTTTCTAAAGTATAACAAAACAAATATAAATTTCAAATGTGAATGGAAGGCATTTGAGAGGAAATCTAGGGAAAGTATGGTTGGATCAGATGAATGGTATTGTGAAAGAATTAAATGTAAGAAGTAATAGAAATCATAGCAGCTGTGTAAGAAGTTGTGTAGATATGGAATATGTGAAATATGTGTATTGAGATAGGAAAGTAAGGCGTTTTTTCCTCTCTGCCTACTCCAGCATAGAAATGAAGTGATGCTATGTACGTGATAAACTATTTGATAACTACTAACTGGATTGGAATATAATTTATTCCAATAGCGACTCGAAATATAAATGAATCCAACAATATATTATTTGGGAATCGTTGTTTACTGTCATAATAATAAACAATACGTAAATATCAATCTTGTGTCGCTGGGGATGAGCTAGTTACCTATACAGAATGGGTATTGTAGGAGGTCACGTCTGTGAGTGTGGACTGGATTAGGAGACTTTATATAATGTGTTTTTAGGCTCTTTGCATGACATATATAATGTACTATATGCCATGTGTTTATCACGTCCAATAAACGTCAGTTATACTTGCGTATTTTAGATTACAACTTGTACGAGTTTATTGTTATGTGGCAATCTCTTCTAACTAATTAGAAAGATGTTCACGAGACTTTCAATGGGAAAGCAGACTAGATCCACTTAAAAAAAATCGGGTACCAACAGGAATCGCACCTGCAACCCCTGGGCTGGAAGATAGGCATGCGTCTAACTCCTTGATGGTAAGAAGAGATCTGTGTCTCTTGGTATAAATTGTCAGACTCGTTCGAGGAGTTGTGAGCTGTCCAGCATTACTAAAAAGATTAGCGTTAAATGTTCCTAACAACTACACTAGACTGCGCCGGCAAGAACTGTTCTCAATAACATACGCAAGAACGGGTATTCCAGCTGCTTCGCCTGTTGGAAGGGCCTTAACTCTTTTGAACGGGACTTAGAACAGATATTGACATATTTCATATCACATTACCAAAAGCAAAATATTTTTTCTTCTAAGATTGGGGGGGCTAGAAAGCACTCATCAACGTATCTAACTGACTTTGAATATAGTGTGTATGTATCATGATATATGTATATATGTTATTGTAATTTATTTTTATCAAACACTGTTTATTCCACTTTTTTGTGACGGTATAACCCTACCGGTTTCAAGGCTTTCACCTCATCTTCAGGGGAGCGCAAACAAGACTCCCTGAAGATGAGGTGAAAGCCTTGAAACCGGTAGGGTTATACCGTCACAAAAAAGTGGAATAAACACTGTTTGATAAAAATAAATTACAATGTCTTTAAACCTCCACAACGTTAATGCCTTAACTATAAACAACATAAAGTATATATGTTATGTATGAATATACGAGTATATCATCATCATCATCATCATCAGCCTGTATCTATCCACTGCAGGATGTAGGCCTCTCCAAGTTGTCTCCACAAAATCCTGTCCTTTGCACATTGCTGCCACATAATACCTGTATGCGTACGCATTTCGTCCACCCAGCGCGCCTTAGGTCTTCTTACAGGCCTTTTTATACCTATTGGGTACCACTGGTATACGAGTATATAATTTTTTTATATGTTAACAATATTTGTATTTTTCAATGTAATTGCGTTAAACCTGAATTGAGAAAATAAATATCCCATTCTTATCGACGATACTACGAAGACTTTCACGTTGATAATCACTCATGTTGACCCGTTTCGAATAAAATAATGTATGAAAATAGAGAAAAAGTTTAAAAATCCTAGTTACATAAATCAAATTTGACAAAGTGCGCGTGATTTTCGTATCGTTTGCAATAGGCGCCACTGTTATCTCGCGAGGCTGGTGACTCGTGATGCAAGATGCTGCTCACCTTGCCAAGGGCGCTGTGCAGATTGTTGAGTGCACCGCGCAGCGTGCGGCCCGGTCCATGCACACAACCAGTCACATTCTTCAGCCATAGCTGGAGCCGCTGCAACAGCGCGAACATGAGTAATGACTCTAGACAAATTGTATTGGCCGAGAGCTGCCGGTAGGAGAGGTGAAAGAAAAGGTCAATTGGAAACTTTTCAATTACTTGCGGATTTTTATTTGTTTTATCCTCTCAAAATGATAATGTAAATCATGGTCTAGAAGTGGTTACTGTCTTTATTTACTAAGGCCTCGGCCGCACAGGTAGGAGCCTCGCTTGATGCTTAGAGCTACGCTGCGAGTTAGGTGACATATCCTAGCGAACCAACGCACCCCATACTATAACAATGGCCACACTTGCACGCTTCGCGCCACACTACATGACGATTAGTCATCGAGTGAATCTCCTAGCGAACATACGTGTTTGTTAATTTTATTGTGTCACCGTGATTTTACAAGATGGTGGAAGTTTTAATGACAGCTGTGTACGAGTATAAAAGGGAGCCTTTGTGGAACCCATCGAGCAAATTATACAAAAACGTATCTGTAATAAAATCACTTTGGAATGAAGTTGCACAGGAAGTAAATAAAGATGGCAAGCTGTAATGAAATTGGTTAGTTTTGAGAGTGGCATCGTTTGTTGACTCAACCGCTACCAAATGTCAAATGAATTTATGCGAAACACTTTGGTTTGACCAAGCATGAAGTCACCTAGTATACGAGTCACGTAAAATCTAGCTTTGCACCTAACGAAGCACTTTGGTGTGGCCTCGGCCTTAGGTTTCAATATACTAACAATGGAGAATGTGATGCTGAGGTGAAAACATGAACTGGAATGGCAAAAGTGTGATGGCAAAGCTAAAAATGTGATGTCAAAGCTAAAAATGTGATGTCATAGCTAAAAATGTGATGTCAAAGCTAAAAAATGTGATGTCAAAGCTAAAAATGTGATGTCATAGCTAAAAATGTGATGTCAAAGCTAAAAATGTGATGTCAAAGCTAAAAAAAAATGAAAGAGCAAAATCATCACAATCACGACAGAAAATGCGCCTAGTTAAGTCTCTCGTCTTCGCAATATTTATATATTACGCGGAGACTTGGACTCTGAAATTAAGCGAGAGACGTAGAATAGATGCATTTGAAATGTGGCGTTGGAGAAGGACGTTATGAGTTCCATGGACAGCAAGGTGAACTAACACATCCAGTCTCGAAAAACTGAGAATAACCGACAGATTATCGACAATATGTCTTCCACGAGTCCTCCGATTCTCTTGGCACATTGCTTGTGACCAAGGATACTGCCTGAAGAGACTTGTGGTAACTGGAAGTGTGGAAGGACGACTTTTAAGAGGAATACGCTCGACTGGCTAAGTGAGGGATGTAACAGGACTATCCTTAACAACTGCCCTTTGAACCTTGGAGTGCAGAGATGGATGGAGATGAGATGTTACAGAGGAGCCTGTTGCGTACATGTCTTGGTCAACCCATCGAGTCGGTTGTCCAGCCTCTGCCTCGTTATCTTTCTGAGTCCTCGTTTTCGGGAGCCATAGTAGTTGGTTTCAAAATATCTGGATTTCAAAATATCTGGAGAATAGTAGTTGGTTTAAAAATACCTGGATTTCAAAATAACTGGAGAATAGTAGTTGGTTTAAAAATATCTGGATTTCAAAATATCTGGAGAATAGTAGTTGGTTTCAAAATATCTGGAGAATAGTAGTTGGTTTCAAAATATCTGGATTTCAAAATATCCGGAGAATAGTAGTTGGTTTCAAAATATCTGGAGAAGAGTAGTTGGTTTCAAAATATCTGGATTTCAAAATATCTGGAGAATAGTAGTTGGTTTCAAAATATCTGGATTTCAAAATATCTGGAGAATAGTAGTTGGTTTCAAAATATCTAGATTTGAAAATATCTGGAGAATAGTAGTTGGTTTCAAAATATCTGGAGAATAGTAGTCGGTTTTAAAATATTTTCTCAGTTACACGTTTTTTGGAGGTTTGTACCCATATCAATGTATGTCCTAAATTGCAGATAGATATCTCAAGTCGTTTTGTAATTCCATCAAAATCAAACAAACATATGTTTTTTTATTAATAAAAATTAAAACTCCATTAATATGATTAAATGATATGTGTTTTGCAGATTGTACGCGTTTGTTGTCCGCGCTCCATTTTCCTAAGCAGATTTCCGAATACGAGTATTTAGGCTGCTGAAAAAAGTTCCAAGTTTATTTTTACCAGCTTTATAATTTGTTTTATAATAATTTCATATTAAAATCCAAAGACTTTGGATCTTTGCTTTGAATATATATTTGTTTAACAAATCTGGCGGATTTCTGACAATGTATTATACTACCTTGATCAAAAAGTTTTAGGACTTTATTCATAACATCGAAAATACAAGTTTATTCATCAACATCGATATGGTCTCCTTCAAAGTACTCCCCATCGACTGCAACGCACTTACGCCAGCGCTTGATCCAATCCTCGAAACACCGCTGGTACTCAAATTTCAGTATGTCCATCAGAGCCGTCTTCGATTTTTTCATGACATCCTCTCGGGTGCTGTAACACGTTCCGCGAAACGGTTTTTTAAGTCGGTTGAACAGGAAAAAGTTGCAGGGAGCCAGATTAGGTGAATTAAAAGGCTGCTGGATAGTAATCGTGTTGTTTTTGGTCAAAAACTCGTGGAAATCATGTCTTTCGCGATTTCAACGCAGCCCTCTTTTTGCATGAAATTGAGGTCTTTCGGCACCAGTTTTGCAGCGACACGTCTGATGCCCAAATCACTAACCAAAATGTCTTGAGCGGATCCATAAGCGATGTTAAAGTTCTCTGCCAGCTCTCTAATGGTCAATATGCGGTTTTCGGCCAACATTTCTTTGATTTTATCGATGTTTTCATCGGTTTTTGACTGCCACTGCGTTCGTCATCCTTGACCGACTCTCGACCACTTCTGAAGCGTTCGTGCCACCAAAACACACTTCTCCAACATTTCCAAGGTCTGCAGACCGTTAAATCCGTTTTTCACACAAAATTTAATGCAAACTCGTTGATGCACAGTTGATGCCATTTTCAAACTTGTCAAAATCGAAAACACGCACGAAGGTAGATGTACTGAGTACAGCGTAGCTTTTACAAATGTCAAGCTATGACACTGAAATTTGGAGGGAAGTGTCAATAATAGATGTGGTAACCTAACAAAAAAAAATACTTCCAATCGGGTGACTGACAGCGTCACATGGTGGCCGGTTCTAAAACTTTTTGATCAAAGTAGTATATCGCTTTTATAATATATGATACTTGCCCTTAGAAAGGGTATTATTTAACTTTGACAGCTCACTCATAAGTGATAATAAGTTTGTGTTACATTCAACTGGTCTCAGTTCATGTGAAGTTATTGAATGGAACTTTTAGGAGCTAACAGAGAGAGAGAGAGAGGATACTGTCATACTTTGGACATGTTGATAGAAGAGATGAAGGCAATTTGGAGAAGATGTTGGAAGGAAATGTTGAATTAAGTAAGAAGACTGCCTCCAGCAAGGCGAATAGACTATAGTTCAGAAATTCTAGGATGAGTCCTGTGACAGCTCACAAATTTGCCCCAATACAACCTTGTAACGATGTTCATTAATTTTAATTATTTTATCAACGTTAATATAAGCCTCAATTCTAATAAATAGCAAGTTATTTAGGTAAATACATTACATAAGGTTGTATTGGGGCAAATTTGTAAGCTGTCATAGGACTCATCCTAGAATTTCCGAACTATAAATCAAAGAGATGATTGGTTTCTTATTAGCACGATTCTTTCCAAAGTCAAACACCTCTCATCTGAGTAATATGTACGGAGTATATATGGCCCAAAGAATCGAAGCATTCGTTACGGACAAATGGATCGCCTGTCTTGAATCCCGAGTTGTGGAATACATTAATGCACGGTGCCGTCCAAGCTATCTTCAGTATTGAGAAAACTCCAGCACCACATCTAATTAATAAAGAATTACTGGTTTACTTACAGTATGTATATCATATATTATATATACCATATATTCTGAAATTGCACGTATGTTTAAAGGCAGTACATTTAGAGAGAAGCTACCGAACGGTCTGAGCTCATATCATAACATCCCACTCAATCGAGATACATCTCATATCATAACATCCACCGTAATAGAGATACATTTTATATCATAACATCCCACCCAATCGAGATATATCTAATATCAAAACATCCCCCGTAATAGAGATACATTTTATATCATAACATCCCACCCAATCGAGATATATCTAATATCAAAACATCCCCCGTAATAGAGATACATTTTATATCATAACATCCCACCCAATCGAGATATATCTAATATCAAAACATCCCCCGTAATAGAGATACATTTTATATCATAACATCCCACCCAATCAAGATATATCTTATATCATAACATTCCACCTAATAGAGATACATTTCATATCCCACCCAATCGAGATACAACTCATATCATAACATCTCTCTAACAGATATACATTTCATATCATAACATCCCACCCTATCGAGATACATCTCATATCATAATATCCCACCTAATAGAGATACATTTCATATCATAACATTCCACCTTATCGAGATATATCTCATATCATAACATTCCACCTAACAGAGATACATTTCATATCATAACATCCCACCCAATCGAGATACATCTCATATCATAACATCCCACCTTACGAATAGAGATACATTTCATATTATAACATCCCACCCAATCGAGATACATCTCATATCATAACATCCCACCTTACGAGTAGAGATACATTTCATATTATAACATCCCACCCAATCGAGATACATCTCATATCATAACATCCCACCTTACGAGTAGAGATACATTTCATATTATAACATCCCACCCAATCGAGATACATCTCATATCATAACATCCCACCTTACGAGTAGAGATACATTTCATATTATAACATCCCACCCAATCGAGATACATCTCATATCATAACATCCCACCTTACGAGTAGAGATACATTTCATATTATAACATCCCACCCAATCGAGATACATCTCATATCATAACATCCCACCTTACGAGTAGAGATACATTTCATATTATAACATCCCACCCAATCGAGATACATCTCATATCATAACATCCCCCCTAATAGAGATACATTTCATATCCCACCCAATCGAGATACATCTCCACCAATGGAAGGCGAGCCCAGTTGCGAGGACGTTAGATATTTTTCAGCTCAAATCCCTCGTACACATAAATTAAAATACAAAATAATAAATAAACCGGTAATACAAAATTAAACTCAATAAATATATACGAATATAAACTCAATAAATATGTATAAGGTGTTAACATAAGTTGTGCCCGTTTTTTTCCAAATGAAGAGAACAAGAGGGCACAACAAAAAGAATTACAACAAATTAGTCAATAATGTATTCTCCTTCATTATTTTACACGTTTATTTTAGTTTATTACTTCATTAGTGATCTTCATGAATAATATGGTTTAAGCGGTCCTCATCGAAGTCCACTGGTCGTCCGGAACGCTCCATGTCTTTCAGGTCGAAATTACCGTCATTGAAACGCAAAAACCATCGACGAGCTGCCCTTTCATTCATATCATCTTTACCGTATACTTCGCAAATATCGCGAGCAGCTTTGGCAGCTTTATTCCCTCGATTGAACGCGATTAGAAGGAGGTATCGAAAATGCTCACTTTCGTCTACTTGGCAATCTATTTTGAAGGCTTGTAATCAAATAAAATTATACATGTATCGTAAAACCAAACACAATATCTTGTAGAGCAAAAAATTTTCTTTCGAATAACGTATACTCTTTACCATTTTGTTTTACTTTTGGTGCTCATTTTTAAATTTTGAAAAAAAAACGGACACAACTTATGTCAACACCAAATATGATACGTTTTATAATATTGACTCATATAATTGCACAATGAGTTGAATTTTATGGCACAAATCATCCTAGTTTGGATAGATTGTCTATTGATAAAAAAAAATGAGAGAATAAAATATAAATTCAAATTTTAACAAAACTGAAAAAAATTAGTTGACATTTTTTTTTTGCTGACAGTTTTCAAATCACGCGAGTGGGTGCCGGCCGCTCTCGAATCATCCACATTTAATTAAATAAAATATTCAAATTAATTTTATATTGCGACAGTTATAACAAAAGTTATTTATATGTTCAGAAGTCAAAGAATTTAGTCGTTTAATAAACGGAAATAAATTAAAACTGGGCGGCCCTGATATTTGATAAAATAAACACATTTGAAATAATTGGGACCTCATTTGATTTTTATTGATATTGCGTTTATATTATATATCATAATTAATCAACAGTTCAATGCACGTTTCGCCAACCCATGACCCGCGGTCTGCATGCGGCCCGCCAAGCTATTTTGTGCGGCCCGCGAGCTGGTTTTTTTTTTATAAATCACGAATGAAATAACAAGTCAACTTAGTTATTTAATATAAGCGATACATTATTGATTTCCGGCACAAAAAAAGAGGATTAATATCAAAATATGATATTATTTATGTTGTTTATAGTTAAGGCATTAACGTTGTGGAGGTTTAAAGACATTGTAATTTATTTTTAACAAACATTGTTTATTCCACTTTTTTATGACGGTATAACCCTACCGGTTTCAAGGCTTTCACCTCATCTTCAGGGGAGTACAAGTACTCCCCTGAAGATGAGGTGAAAGCCTTGAAATCGGTAGGGTTATACCGTCATAAAAAAGTGGAATAAACAGTGTTTGTTAAAAATAAATTACAATGATATTATTTAAATGTGACGGAAATAAATTAAAGTGGTTACTTAAAATTCATGATGACAAAATACTTTTAACATGTATACTCGTATATATATACGCGTTTGAAATCAGCATACCACCGACAAATGGTTGTTTTCGACGGAGCAGAGCCCGGATAACACTTTTCAAGCCATCGCTGAGTTTGAACGGTATTTTTTCCCATTAAAAAGCAATGTTTTATCAACACACGAAATTCGTTTTTTTCCATTGTTTTGAAAATAGCAAAAGTAGCGTCACTAAAACCACTGTAACTCAATGACACAATGTCGGAATGTCATGAATGTTTGACACGTAACTTCTAAAGGCTGGTACTAACTGAGAATGGATTTGTTATTAGAGGCGCCATCTGTTGGTTAATCCCGGGACTTATTGATCGATGTGTTATATAAGATAGTAATAATAAATATGAGATTTCATTAATCAAAGAAAAATGAAGGGATTGTGGTGAGGAAAGAAAAATCAAGAAAGTAACGAAGGAATTCTTTTAGTTGCTTCTATTTCATTTAACACTTTTATTGCAAATACAATCTGGCGGGCTTATTGCCAGGCGGCATTCTCTTCCAGCCAACCAGACAAAAGTAAATGAAGCAAGTTACGTGGTCGCATAAATCATTCAAATGACTATCCATCCCCACGAAATCCATAAACATACACGTGAGCACATGCCCACGCACCCTACAAAGACGGACAATCACCCGAACATTCCTTTTCATATAAAGTGAGATATCATCAATCAAAAGGAAAGGAAGGGATGGTGGAGAGGAAAGGAAAAGAAAAATCAGGAATGAAACACGTTATTTTACTGTCTAGAAATTAAAAATTTCTTCAGTCGCTTCTTAAAGCATGCCAAGGGCGGAACCAGTCTTATATTGGTTTGTAACTGATTCCAGAGACGCACTGCATGGACAGTAAAGGAAGACGTAAAGAAAGAGGAGTGGTGAACTGGAAAGGCCAATAAACAATCTCTGTTTGAGCGTAGGGCTAATCCATGATTGGAAAGACGTTGAAAAAATTCGGCGAGATAAGAGGGGGTGGCGGGACAGTTAAGGATAGTATACAATAGAGACAGTCTGTGAATTTGGCGTCTATTTCTAACATTCAACCAGTTCAATGCTTTCTGGTATGAAGTTATATGATCGTACTTTCGTAGGTTGAAAATGAATCTTGGACACACATTTTGAAGACGCTGTAATTTGTCCTCTGTAACATCCAAGTAACATACGTCCGCATAGTCCATATTCGGAAAGAGCAGATATTGTACGAGTAAAATTTTGGTTATAGTTGGTAGGAATCTTTGCAACACTTTAGTCTATTAATTTAAAACTTTTACCCGATACCTTTTTTGGTACGCGGCCTAAAAAAAGTGGGCAGCCCCTGTTACGAGTACTCGTACAATGCTTCGTTCCTTACTGATAACGCCCACAGTAAAGTTGACTGTAATGTCCAGACAAGTAGACCTTCAGGGATTATTTAGGCCATTTAGATCCGGATTATGATTTGATTTGAAAATTATGGAAATCTATTTTTGTTCTTGAGCTGTACTTTATGATTTAAAACTAATTTATCATTAAACATCATTAAGGTACTCGTATATTGCAC
This sequence comes from Odontocerum albicorne, assembly GCA_949825065.1. NCBI lineage: Eukaryota > Metazoa > Arthropoda > Insecta > Trichoptera > Odontoceridae > Odontocerum > Odontocerum albicorne. The sequence continues at coordinate 2,499,580 of OX463840.1, read as the reverse complement.
ATGTAATTTATAATGATTATAATAGATTTGGTCATAATCAATATATGTAATAGTGTGTTGGTGTCCACCTTGATGTATGGAAGCTGTCGGCGGCCGTGGTTTAACAAGGGTGTCAGCTGTAAAACATCTGGTGTCTTCGCGGCTGGGCTCGCCCTATATTCTTGTCTTCTGGGTTACAATCCTAGGATTGGTCTGCACTAAGCCCTCGATCCCTCCACTCATATCTGTCATCCGCCAGTCTCTTTATCTCTTGGTAGCTGCCACAGCGCACATCCTGGATCACCCGGTCCATGTAGCTATATCTAGGGCGGCCTCTATGGTTATTGCACTCAATCATTCCATCGAGGATGGTAAGGAGCAGGCCTGGGTGCCTGATGTTATGGCCTATCCAACTGGATCGTTGTTGGGCAACTCTATTTAGGAGTTGCCTTGTTTCTCCAACCCCGCTCAATACCTCGTCGTTTCGGATGTCATCTGACCAATGGACCCTGGTCATGCGCCTGTAGCACCACATCTCAAAGGCAGCCAGACGCCCGGACTCGCTCTGACTGATGGTCCACGTTTCGCAGCCATACAGCAGCACACTCCAGACAAGAGTTTTCACTAAATTCTTCCTAACATTGATATCAAGATTCAAATATCTTGGATTTCTTGTTAGAAGCAACTCTTGCCTGTTGGACCCTACTTATTATTTCTACCTTTGATCGGCCATCTTGGGATACTCTACTGCCTAAGTTCTACAAAGCCGATTATGACCGACGAGTCCCTTTCTTAAGCCCGATGTGTATTACTTAACGCCGGGTACTGTACAATACAGAATAATTAACTAACTGAGTGTTCTTCCTATGTGTCACGGGCTGTCTCTTTTGAATAAGTCCTCGGATATTGATATCTTTTAAATTATTATAATTTTTTTTATGAAACTGAACTTTCTTACTAATGAGAGTTAGTTGTTTCAGCTTAACAAATATTTGTTGTCTTAAGCTTTTTATATGTAATTAGGCTAAATCTGTATCTGTAAGCTTTATAATATAAATAAATATCGCTCCGTTCTTGGCATGCTTTAAGAAGGGACTGAAAAAAAAACTTAATTTCTAGTCAGTAAAATAACATGTTTCATTCCTGATTTTTCTTTTCCTTCCCTCTCCACCATGCCTTCCTTTTCTTTTGATTGATGATATCTCACTTTATATGAAAAATAATTGTCCTTCTTTGTAAGGTTTGTGGGCATATGTTCACGTACGTGTTTATGGATTTCGTGGGGATGGATAGATATTCGAATGATTTATGCGACCATGTAACTTGCTTAATTTAATTTTGTCTGGTTGATTGGAAGAGATTGCCGCCTGGCAATAAGCCCGCCAGATTCTATTTGCAATAAAAGTGTTAAATAAGTAAATAAATATCGTCCCTATAGATAAGTTCACAAGCATTTATTTATCTTATTATTCCACCTCTTCTGTCACATTTTAAACATTGAAAGGAAATAATCAAAATGTGTATTGCTCATGATATAATTAATTTATGAAATGGTCAGCAACAGGAGAGTTCTTCAAAGAGCCAAAGTTGATAGAGTTGCAGACTGTGTGAATATTAAAATCCGAAAGGTGTCTTATTTGTGTCATGTACTTAGAGGAGCAAAGTACAAATGACTGCACCTGATTATCCAAGGCAAAATAAAAGGCCGAAGAGGTGTTGGCAGGAGGCAAATCTCCTGGCTCCTCAATATCCGTGATTGGACTGGTATAAGGAGCGTTGGAGATCTTTTTCGGGCTGCCTGACATGACACTGAGAAGAAGAAGAAGGGCATTAACATAGTGGAGGTTTAGACATTGTAATTTGATTATTTAAACACAGTTTATTCCACTTTAATGTTGTTGCGGAGAGATTCTTTGAATATATGTGTTTGCCAGATGTTCACCTCGATGCACTGACTTAGAAATTTCTAGGGCCTCTAATCTGTCCAATTTATTTCCATTACTACTAAATAAATGAAATAAGTAAAGTAGTGTAATGTATAAGTATGCTGAAATATCCGGCCACAAGAAACAAAGGGAATATAAAAAATGAAATACACATGACTAATTCTCAGGAATCAGATGCCCGGCCTGGACATGAACACGGAGAGGTAATTGCTCTTCTTGTTTTCCCTTTATGGCAGTTTCCTGTGTAGGACATAAAACGATAAAACCCAAGGCGGTATAATAATGGACAGTTGTTCTGAGATATCATAATTGTTGCGTCCTTTAAAGTAAAACATATTGAACTTGGTAACTTTTTAGATCAGACGAGACAAATTCATTTTACACAAAGGGGCACATTAAATATTTTGTGTTATACTGAGGGTCAAGTGTTTTCAACTTAAAAATAAAAACTATACAAAATAAGACGTTATTTTACACAGTTTTATATATATATTATTATATTTATAGTTAGGGCATTAATGCTATGTTTGGTCAGTGTTATTGCATGGAGTGGAATCGTGGACCCTCAAAGTTGGCAGTACGAACCGACTGGAAGCATTCGAAATGTGGATGCACCGGAGAATGCTACGGATACCCTGGAAAGATATGGTCAGCAACACGAGGGTTCTTCAAAGAGCCACAGTTGATAGAGAGTTGCTGACTATGTTAATATTAAAATTCGAAAGGTGTCTTATATGGGTCATGTACTTAGAGGAGCAAAGTACAAATGACTGCACCTGATCATCCAAGGCAAAGTAGAAGGTCGAAGAGGTGTTGGCAGGAGGCAAATCTCCTGGCTCCTCAATATACGGGATTGGACTGGTATAAGGAGCGTTGGAGATCTTTTTCGGGCTGCCGGGGACAAAGATGCCTACTCTCAGGTGATATTCAACGTTGGGAGGACCTGACATGACACTGGGAAGAAGAAGAGGTATATTTAGCATCGAGATGAATTAGTTGGGAAACAAAGTGAAACTTAAAATTAGTTATTGTACATATGGACCATCACGCTGGGGTAGGTTCTCCGATGCATCCACATTTCGAATGCTTCCAGTCGGTTCATACTACCAACTTTGAGGGTCCATGATTCCACTCCGTGTAATAACACTGACCAAACGTAGCATTTGACTAACCGTTGTCGAAGTTTCAAGTTTAGATTATCATCGCAGAATACGCTTTTTATTTTATTAAAAGTCGCACGAGATGATTCAATTCTGCACTTGACTTCGGTTTCTGGGTCGAGGTCATCCACTAGGATACTTCCGAGGTATTTAAATGTGTCCACTCTCTCTCTATATCAGCACCGTTCAATGTAAGACGTGCTCCTGCGTGATCCTGCCGGCCAAACACCATGGACTTAGTTTTACTCACGTTCATGTCCAGCCCCAGCCTCACACCGGCTTCATTAATTCTATCTATAAGCGTTTGAAGGCCGTCAATACTGTCGTCAATACTGCTAAATATACAAGTCGATCATTTTATGTACCAAACTTATAACTTCTATCACAAATTGGTTGCTATGTTTTCATGTTTTATTTTCAAATTAATTGCACACCAGCAGGAAGATTTTTATAGTGAATATTAAGTGATTTAATTTTGCTTTTTTTTATAAATTTAAATTAAAAACCGCTCTGGATATTTATAATTGTTTAACGATGCGTGTTATCTAATGAGAGCGCATTCTTAAATTATTTTTCCAAGTTAAAAAAAAAAACCAAACAACGACAAGTTTATACACTGTGTACGTAGCACGCATTCATTAATATGCAGGCAACGTTGACTTTTAAATGCACTAATACATCATTTTATTTTTTGTGATGATAATATATTATATGAACTAAAGAAAATAAAAGGTTTTATTTTGTTGTAAAAAAATATTTAATTTTTCTCTACAATACAAGGTAAAAATATGAAATGGGGGATTTCCCACATTAATTGAGAGTATATCAAACGAGTACAGGTGGTCCTCGACTTTCGTACATTCCACTATTTCGCTATTTCGCACATTTAAAATAAATCAATTTTTTAAAGATTTTTGTGGATAATGCAAAAATCGTTCGCTTCCATGCAGTCGCTCTCACTTCTTTGGAAGAACTATAATACAGGGTCTTTCAATAAGGACGCTCGATTTTTAAATGTAAATAAAACAAGTTTTGTGTGAGATATCCAGTAATTTTTTTTTTTTGAAAGAATATTTTATGCCATTAAGTATGGAATATAACGTCGTTCAAACCCAACCCCAGGTACCCAACTAGTAGATGGCGATCTAGCAATCGATCGCGGCACGCTTTTAAGTATTAGGTGTTAACATAACGTTCGACTATTGATTTTTGCTGTTTTCACTCAAAACATGTGGAACCCAAGCGCCGAACTTCTGGACTTTTCCCATTGATTTAAGACGGCGGTGTACAGTCATGTCACTACAATTCATCTGCTCAGCCAATTCTACGGTGGTTTGAAGGGGATCTTTATGAATAATATGGTTTAAGCGGTCCTCATCGAAGTCCACTGGTCGTCCGGAACGCTCCATGTCTTTCAGGTCGAAATTACCGTCTTTGAAACGCAAAAACCATCGACGAGCTGTCCTTTCATTCATGGCATCTTCACTGTACACTTCGAAAATATCGCGAGCAGTTTTGGCAGCTTTATTACCTCGATTGAACGCGAACAGAAGGAGGTGTCGAAAATGCTCACTTTCGTCTACTTGACATTCCATTTTGAAGGCTTGTAATCAAATAAAATAATATATGTAACGTAAAAGCAAACATAATATCTTGTAGAGCAGAAAATTTTCTTGCGAATGACGTATAACCTTTACCATTTTGTATTACTAATGGTGCTCATTTTTAAATTTGAAAAAAATGGACACAACTTGTGCAATCCTCCATGACCATAGCAATCCTCTGTGACACACAGAGGATTGCTATGGTCATGTTGGCTTTTATAGAGCTTCACTGTCCAAGCGAGGATGTGGTGTTTGAGGGTTCACGCTGGTCGGTGTGAAGTCGGGAGAGGTTTGTTCTGGGATGGGTGTTGAAAGTGATCTTAAATATCTTTCTTCGCACTATTTGAAGCTTCGTGTGATCCTTTTGCTCACACCACCCCAAACGGGTGCAACATATGTCATGATGAGATTTAAAAAATGTTCTATATAATTTATTTTCAAATTTATAGAAACAAGCCAAATTGTCTATACGAAAGTACAAAACTTTAATGAGATTACATGCTATAGTTCGGAAAATCTAGGATGAGTCGTATGACAGCTCACAAATTTGCCCCAATACAACCTTGTAACGATGTTCAGTAATTTTAATTATTTTATCAACTTTAATATAAGCCTCAATTCTAATAAATAGCAAGTTATTTAGGTAAATACATTACATAAAACTAACAATAATGACAAATTAATATATCTTGTCACAAATTAGCAAAAAATGTGGCAGTTTGTTAAAATCAAATAATATTTGGTGACGTTTGTCAAAAGTCACTACGTTAGTCTGCATTGGCTAGGGATGGGGTATTCGATAATTGGATTTTCAAAAATCGATTTTCATTAAATGTTCGTAATTATTATAGTATTAATTCAAAGTGAATATTGGCCCATTTAAAGATACATACAATACATTAGAAAGTCAGTATAATGAAAATTAGGAATTAAAACGTCAGTTTAGAGAGAAACAATTGTTCGATTTATAAAAAAACTATTCGATTTGTAAAAAAAAAAACGATTTTACCCCATCGCTTTGTGACATGACGTTTTAAACGTAGCACGGTTCATCCTAGACTTTCTGAAGTATAGTAAAGTTTAATGATTTATAAATTACACTTCCTTGTGTATTTTTATAGGGAATGTGTTTTTTTTTTGTAAATAAAGAAGGGAAGAAAATACCACAGTAAATTACAGATATTTGACCAAGAAACAAATCGTTAAGGTCAGTACATACCCCTCATGAATAAACACAATGTGATACCGGAATAATTTAATGCAAATTAAAAGTCTAAACTTGCCTTTTACACAAATTTCTAATAACATGTTGATATGCCCAAAACAATATTTAAAAGTTCATTAAATAGGGAACTTTGATATTGTGTTTTGAAAAGTTCAAATCAAGTCTGTTTAAGCTTTGTAATAATCACTATGGCGGAATTAGAGGTTCAATAAACATTGGATACCAAAAAATTTCCATGTGATGTTTTTTTAACTTTTAACTAGATGATTAACTTGTTTAACTAAAGTAGTGTCTGCCAAACTTTTTTTACTTCACGGCACACTGGTGAATGGGATTTGTTCCGCGGCACACTAAATATGTCATAAATGCCTTAAAAAAGGAAACGTACCTTATTAATATGAAGAAAGGATTATTAATATGAAGAAAGGAAATCATAGTGAGATATCCTCAGTAAGATACAGGCAAAAGCCTAGTTTACTGGGGATACGACAAATGAAAGGCAACAAACCCAGATCCATTAAAATTGTATGTCCAAATCAAATTACCTGTTGTTTTTTCGCAAATTGTGTATATTTCTTGTCATGTGTAATAATAAATAAATAAATAGTGTAGGTAACAATTTTTTTTAATATTCTAATATTTTTATCAACATAACATATATGTATTGGGTGTTAACATAATTTGTGTCCGTTTTTTTTTTCAAATGAAGAGAACAAGAGGACACAACAAAAAAAATTACAACAAATTAGTCAATAATGTATTCTCCTTCATTATTTACAACTTCTTGCCAACGTTCTACAAGTTTTTCAATGCCTGTGCGATAAAAACCGTCTGGTCTTGACTCGAGAAATTCGTCTAACCATGTCCGCAATTCGACGTAATTATTGAAGGAAACGCCGCGCAAATTGTTCGAAGCGACCGGAAAGGTAGAAATCTGACGGCGTGAGGTCTGGAAAATATGGAGGGTGCGGCAGGACTTCCCAACCAAGCGTTTGAATGGCATTTTTCGTAATGTTGCCGATATGAGGGCGGGCGTTATCGTGTTGCAGAATAACGCCATATTGCCTATCCGGCCTTTTTTGTTGAATTGCAGTGTTGAGCCGCTGCATTTGCAGAATGTATAGCTCGCGTTGACTGTCTGCATTCAAGTATCTCGTAGTGGAGGATGCCTTGCCAATCCCACCAGATGCAAATCATCGTCTTGCGCAGATGCAAACCTTGTTTCGCTCTGGGCGTTGCTTGTTGACCATAACTCGCCCATTCTTTCGGACCGATTCACAACAATCAATTTAATGGTAAAAGACGTAATCGACCTTAACGTTCTACTCAATTTTGGCCAGACAAATATTTATTTATTTAACACTTTTATTGCAAATACAATCTGGCGAGCTTTTTGCCAGGTGGCAATCTCTTCCAATCAACCAGACAAAAGTGAATGAAGCAAGTTAAATGGTTGCATAAATTATTCAAATGACTATCCATCCCCACGAAATCCATAAACATACGAGAGCATATGCCCACGAACCCCACAAAGACGGACAATCACACAAACATTATTTTTTATATAAAGTGAAATATTATCAATCAAAATAAAAGGAAGGGAGGGTGGAGAGGAAAGGAAAAGAAAAATCGGGAATGAAACACGTTATTTTACCGACTAGAAATTAAGAATTTTTATCGATCGATATAATCCAATTAAAATATTACTCGAGAAAATGTTAACCAATGTTAACCAAAAGTAACGATCATCCATACATTAAATGTTACGTAGTTATAATAAAAGAAATTTAAAAGAATTTGCTGAAGATTGCTCTGATTCCGTCTCCGCACGATGCAGGAAATGATAATGTAATTGGTGAGAAGGCATCCTCGGAATGTGCCCCAGCCCCTGTCCTAGTGGGGCATTGTGTAAGTATAGCGACGGGCGATGGTTCCCGCGGTCCCGAACGCCCCGGACATGAGGCCCACCGTGACCTCTGCAGGCCCCGTTTCCAACAATGGCTGATTAATGCCAAGTGTCCAGAAGCGATTTGATAAATAAATGGTCACCTATTCATTGTATACCTTTTAAATTATCTCTCCTAACTGTGAGGAAGAATTCTTATCACCCACAAACAAAAGTCACAGACTATTTGTTTCTATAGTTTATCAGAAAAAAAATAGTTTCTTGAATATATTTGATAGATTATACATAACTAAATTCAGACTAGTGAAGCTTTCATAGAAAGAGGAGCATATAAAATAAATCATATTTTATGTTGTTTATAGTTAAGGCATTAACGTTATGGAGGTTTAAAGACATTGTAATTTATTTTTATCAAACACTGTTTATTCCACTTTTTTGTGACGGTATAACCTTACCGGTTTAAAGGCTTTCACCTCATCTTCAGGGGAGCACAAACAAGACTAAATGCTGTTCGAACTGGTACCGATATACAAGCTTCAATGGTTGGGGGCTGAGGGGTGAGGGAGGCATGGGACGATTTCGGCCAAGAGCGGAGAGATATTTGGGATATAACTGTTCACCAGATGTTCGGATCGATGTACTGATTTAGAAATTTCTAGGGCCTCTAATCTGTCCATTTATTTCCGTTACTACTGATATGTAAGATAAGTATTTTCTATCGATGATGCCAAATTCTTACATATTAGTAGTACCGGAAATAAATTGGACAGACTAGAGGCTCTAGGAATTTCTAAGCCAGTACACCGATCCGAACATCTGGTGAACAGTTATATCCCAAAAATCTCTCCTCTCTTGGCCGAAATCGTCCCATGCCTCCCTCGCCCCTCAGCCCCCAACCGTTGAAGCGTGTATATCGGTACCAGTTCGAACAGCATTTAGTCTTGTTTATGCTCCCCTGAAGACGAGGTGAAAGCCTTGAAACCGGTAGGGTTATACCGTTACAAAAAAGTGGAATAAACAGTGTTTGATAAAAATAAATTACAAATCATATTTTATATGTGAAGTATTTTTTTTCATTCGTATTGTACCCTTTAACACATCAGAACTGGTGTCACAAAAATATTGAAGAGCGTGGCCAGGAAACAACATTGTCTTTAACCTATTGATCGATCCTTTCTAGCTTGGAGATAGCACAGAGCGCGAAGTTCAGCTTTTTGCAATACTAACACATGTAAAGATGCAATAATACTTGTATACTTCTACCGCATGCCAGCATTATTATCAGACGAACTCTTGTCAAACTGAAACAATTATTTTTTCGGGTACCACCGAGAATCGATCCCGAAACCCCCGGGTGGTGTTTCAGCGTTTTACCTACTAGTACTATATAAAAAAAATTATTCATCGAAATTTTGGTACATTATTAATAATAAAAAGGACAATATAATACAAAATTCCGATGAAACATGACACCAGTTAGACCTAAACATTGCTCTCGGAACAAACCGGTATCATTTCTCCCGAAGAGAGCCTCGAGATAGGAAATACATCTAATAATCGGAATAACAAAGTAAATTTTTAAGCGGAATAACAAACTAAAACAGGGGATGGGTAACGATGCCTTGAGGTGTCATCGAATGTTTATTATTTGTCTGAATAGTTGTGGCTGATTTTTTTTCAAGTGTTTTAATGTGTCGTCTATGTTTAGCATCCATATATCAGAGATAGTGTGTTTACAGCTTTATAGATATCGCTTTTGGTTTTTAGCGTTAGACCCTGTCCAGATGAGGCGTTTTACGCGCGATTCTAGTAGCGCGTTTCGAATTAATTAATGTAAATTGATCTAGCTTCGTGATATTTATGAAATTTACGAACATGCATGTTTCTGTAAAATGTCTTCTTCCTCCGTGCAATTGAGTTAGGAGGAAGAAGACATTTTACAGAAACATACATGTTCGTAAATTTCATAAATACCGCGAAGCTAGATCAATTTACATTAATTAATTCGAAACGCGCTACTTGAATCGCGCGTAAAACGCCTCATCTGGACAGGCCCTTAGATCTAGTATCAATTGAGTGGTTCAGAAGCCAAGTGAACCAAGTCCAAAAAAAGTGAATTTAAGATCACTGCATTAAAATTGTGCGAAAAGCTTTAGTTTTTAGCAGAAAATGCTTTTGTACAAAATAAGTGTAATAAATGTACTTATGTACTCAATATAACACTTTTCTGTATTGAGATCACTAAAATACCCTACAGAATTAGAAACACTAAAATGTTTGAACCTAGTTTGCTCAAAACTAACCAGAATGGACTTGATTCACTTGGCTTGTGAACGACTCAATTATCAAATGAAGAGCCCAAAAATTCGCTTAATCAATTTTAAATCTTGTCATTTATATCCGTAAAAACACGAGCGAGTCTAATATACGTGCAGGTTTGAAACTGGTTCCAGAGTCTCACTGCATGGACAGTAAAGGATGACGTAAAAAAAGGTGAATTGAGAATATAGAAGGTACATATATTGGAAGGTCGTGTAGAAGTTAATAAAAGGTTTCGAATATTAAAGACACATGCCCACAGAATATTTTATCCTAAAAGCAAAACAATGCGTGCGGTGTTAATGCAGTGAATATTATGATATTATATTATCTTGTTGCTATATATGGAGGTGCAGGCGAGATGTGCCAGACAGCTGAGGAATGCTCAATGTGGAGACGTGCTAATCCTTCAAAAGCCACAAATGGAATCTTTAATCATGAAGGTGAGGATAGGAAGGAAGGCCTGATAGTCTGATGATATGCGTGATGGACAATGAATGGTTGTTATTTCTGCACTGAAATAATAATAAAACGACAATTTATATAGCGCCGTTCAGAGAGCAAAATCTTCTCGAGCGCGTTCTTACTCGGGATTCCAATGAATATTATTGACAGATTAAAATATTTCAAAATAAATATATACACTCATAAATTGAGTATATCGACGTTTATTGTAACATATTTGTAATCTGTATAGTCAAACACTGTTTATTCTACTTTATATGTATTACGGTATAACTCTACCGGTTTCAAGGTTTTCATTCTAACATCAGGAGAGTACAAAAAAAATTGATTCGTACTCCCCTTACGTATAATAAAACTCGTTTGTACTGCCTTAAATCTTATGCCTTGTTCATTAGTTCTATACTAGAGAAAATGTAGCATGGTCCCTGTGATAGTTCACATATTTGCCCCAATGCAACCTTGTAACGACGTAATAAATAGCAAGTTATTTAGGTGAATACATTACATAAGGTTGTATTGTGGCAAATTTGTGAGCTGTCACAGGACTCATCCTAGAATTTCCGAACTATATAGAATTACATGTAATGTTTATGTTGCTGTATTACCAAATGGGTATAGCCTAAAACATTCTACGAGTACCGACGTGTATCATATACAATATAATCACTGTATACATCTGTTTTGGACGCGCCATGCCACGCTGTAACAACATCCTTATAAAAAATATAAATTCCTCTCATGCGCACGTCCGCCTTAGCGGATATCCACTACACACTACACGTCCGAGTGGTGTAAGAGTGCAAATAGGAAACGGCCAACGGCAAGTTTAACACGAGGAGTACTCTTCGCATTCCGGATAGTGGCCACGTTTATTACCCCTGCACTGAGCGGACATGCAAGCGCGAAAGAAACCTGAGAGCCGTGATACGGTAACATGGTACAGTACGGGCCATTTCTATAACAGCATGGATGTCTAAAAAGAAAATTGTTCGAAAAAGTTTGTCCAAAACACGCTCAAGATCTGCTAAAGCTGTAAGGCGTGATTTGTTCCATTTTTTTTAAATCGAATAAACAAGAATTTTCTTTGAAAAACTTTAACACAGAAGACTGTTAAATTTTTTCAAAGAAAATTCTGATTTATTAGATTTTTAGCTATTACGTTATATTAAGTCTATTTCTTGATTGATTCTAGTCTATAATAGTGTATTTTTCGTAATTTAAACGTGTATATTTAGGTATATTGAATACTGTCCTTAACCCTTCCTTCTCTGTGATGTGTAACTAGTACACATTTCTTCTAAAAACTTTAATATCTCTATAAATATAATAAATACTGGGTTCAGATTTTAGATGTTCCTCCGTAATACATTTACGCATTGAATGAAAAAAATAATATTAGTAATAATTAGCACTTATCGGCCATATCAGTGATATTTTGTGAAAATCAGTAATAAATTCACCAACACAACCAAACGTGTGCCAGTGTGTGACGTAGGTATATTCATTCTAAAAAAACCGCTATGGGTGAGGAAGCGACGCTATTCATGTCTCACTCTACTTCGGAATATGGGAGCGCAAGAATAGAATCTCAGTTCGCTCGCTTCAGTAGCTTTCGGGCAGCCATTTGAGGTGGTCGCATCGCCCGTTTTGTGAACGTCGGCCGATTTTTTTTTCATATTTTCAGCAATTAAATTTCAATTATTGTCACTTTTGACTTCAAATTTAATCAATGTAAGCGATTTGCTATGAATATTCTTATTTTTCCGATTTAAATTCGCTCATTTTTACATGTGTATTGAATACACAACACCGGAACGCGCGGATTTTTTTAGCACAGGAAGAGAGTGGTTAAATAGGATCCAGTTAACTCCTTTATTTCATCCATCCATTTCAAAGGCCACTTTACTTTTGTTTACATTCCCTTAACCTCCACAATCTTGAGACTTTCGTCATTCTTTCTAGCAACATGCCTAAAGTACGGTAGGATTATTTTTTCTGCATGTTGTCGAAAGTCTTACTGTAATAACTAATTATTTGATGATAGAGATGATGCTTTGCCTTGTGGTCCATAGGATGGACACGCAGTATCTACTTCCAACACCACATCTCGAAGGCATCTGTCATGTTTGTTTCCTTCTTTCTTACTGCCCATGTTTCCACTACATAAATTACTATGGAGAATATTTATTTATTTAATCAACGACACAACAGTGTCTTTATATACAAATGAACATGTGACAGTTTATACACGTACTTAAAATTATTGACAAATAATACAAAACTTTATCTTAAACTAACATGAAGATACAAAAAGCAGTAGTAATAATAAATTACAGTCATCGTTTTAAAATTATTTAATAATTATATGTATCTTTAAGTTCAATGTATGTTATGTATGTATACCACAAAATATTAACAAACTTCACCAAGTAGACTTACGTAATTGTCGAAGACTTATTTTATAGAGGTAAATAACTCAGATTTGTTTTTAGTGGAATAACGCATACATAGAACAAATATTGGATTTTTTTGAGAATTTTGTGGTAATTTTATGGATAGATATTGAGATATAGAAAACACACGACCTTATTAGTAGAACGAGATGCAAGTTGCTTTGCAGAATTAAAACCTTCATACATGTTGATGCAGGGTTACTCAACTCCAGAGGCAAAGTATTGTCCTTAATGTTTTGTTTATATTACGTTATTAAAGACGTAACCAAATGCGTTTTGATATAGAGTATTGATCGATTAGTCCATATCTTTGTTAGATTTTTCACAGCTGTTTTTGTAATTCCAATTCGTCTTCAGATCTCTGCTTCACATCCTCTATTCCTCGAAATAAGAGCACTTAGGTAAACAAATTCGTAATCCTTTAACGAGCCACTTCTTATCGGAGTCACAAATCGGTCCACAATAAGAACTTCTGTTTTACTTTAGTTTATTTCTAGTCCAAGTTAGCGGGTCTCTGTTTCAACTTGATGACGAAGCTCGTCCATCGCATCTTCATCGTTGGCTGTAAGCGTTGTATCGTCATCGAATCTTATATTGGAGATTTTACGATCTCCTATCACAAAACCACAATCATATCAGTCTAGTATTTAACGCATGATGTACTCCCCATATACGAATATGTTGAATAAATCAGGTGACAGTATGCAACCTTGACGTACTCAACTTCTGAGTAGATGTTATATGAAATTCGCAAAGTTATCAAAGTGTTTCATACATTATGCCCTCTAGTGTTGTAGTTTAATTGTTTAGCTGAGAGCCGGCATGCGGAAGTACTAACTCTACAGCCAGCGCAGTTCATACAGCCTCCTGCCTCAAGCATTTATTGCTGCAGAGCTTTGCTTTGCTCAAGATAATATGCCCTCGTGTGTTTATGGGACTATTTAAGCTTTTATGGGGGTGTGTGTGGACTTAGTGCAGATTTGCAGATCGTATTTAGATTGGAAAGTGCGGACAGTTTGTGCTTTGGAACTGGCTTTGAATAGACTTTGCCTACTTAAGTAAAAACAAATTCCGACTTATAATCAAATAATTCATCCTTTTTTAACATTTTTTCTTTTGGGTCAATATAACACACTTCCGATGTAACATCACACCAGTCTGACTTAAGAACTGCTCTCGTAATAATAACGGGACCGTTTCGCTTGAAGAGAGCATCGGGATAGAAGGTAGAATTACATACAGCGGGGATTAGTAGAAAAAAATATATTGTTATTGAATATTCAAATATGGAGTTCCACAAAATTATAACCAAAACTTTTGATAAGTTGATATTCTAAGTGTATTAAAGTGGATTTATTATACGTGTTCATATTTTTGTTATTATTTTATTAGATTGATTTTTTGTATAATATGTTAGGGTCTTTGATTACCTGAGCCTTGACCTGTCTTAAGTTTGTATTTTATGTGTGGTAGGGGGTACTCCTTTTTGATATACTCGTATAATATCATATATTTTTGTACATGATTCATGTCTTATCTTCTCCCTGGCTCCATCCCAACTCATTGTCAGCGAATACTGTTGGGGTCAGCTCTCCTCGTCCTCAGGTTGTATGCTCTTCTGTCCCAGACTACGTCCCTCAAGCCGTGCCTCTGCATTAGGTTATCTTTTTGCCCCACCCATGAATTCTTTGGTCTTCCTCTGGTTGTTATTCGAGGAAGATCCATGGAGATTGCCTGGTTCACAATGTGATCGGGTGCTCTGCGTCCAACGTGCCCATACCATCTCAATCGCCTCTCCTCCATCTTACTGTTGATGTCTGTAACACCTAGGCTTCCACGAATGCGTGAGCTTTTTATTTTATCTCTTAGGGACACTCCAGCCGACTATCTTAGCATGCGCATTTCAGTAGTTTCTAGTTGCCTAGAGTAAGAGTTATACATCGATAGAGTAAGAGTTATACATTTTGTATATGATTCATGTAAATATTTTTAATTTTTGTGACAAATTATATTTATATATTAGGTCCTTACATATGAAATTGGCGTTTTGTTTGGGAGGAACATAAAGTTGATTTTTTTTTAATATAATATATTTATTTAATCAAAGTATGTACCATTGCTATCTATGCACTTTTGCCATCTCATAGGTAGTTCATCGATCCCTTTACTAAAAAAACCATTCGGACGGGAATCAATAAAATCTTTGAAGTCGGTTTGGACTGCCCCATCGGAGTTGAATTTTTTCCCTTGCAAGAAGTTATCCAAATTTCGAAAAAAATAGTAATCTGTTGGGGCAAGGTCCGGAGAGTACGGTGGATGTCTTAGACATTCCAATTGAAGCTCTTCTGATTTGGTAGCCGTCTGTTGTGCAGTGTGTGGTCTAGCGTTATCATGAAGCAGCAGTGGCCTAGAGCGATTAACCAGCCACGGTTGTTTAGCAGCTAGCTTTTCCATCATGGTTTGCAGTTGCTGACAATAGACATCTGCCGTAATCGTCTGGCCAGATTTAAGAAAGCTGTAGTGAACGACACCAGCACTAGTCCACCAAACGCTCACAAGTAACTTTTTTGGAGTCAATTTTCGCTTGGGGCATGGTTTGGCTGGTTCGGCAGGGTTCAGCCATTGCATGAGCGCTTCCGATTATCATACAGGATCCACTTTTCATCATAGGTAATGATTCGATTCAAAATCCCTTCATTATTGTGCCAGTTGAGTAATGCAACGCAGCAGTCAACGCGCGTTTGTTGATTTGCTTCACTCAATTCGTGAGGTACCCACCTTTCAAGCTTTTTCACCTTCCCAATTTGCTTCAAGTGGATTAAAACAGTTTTATCACTAACACCGCAGCCTGCAGCTAACTCGGACGTGGTTTGCGATGGATCCGCTTCCACAATAGCCTTCAATTCTTCATTATCAACTTTGGTCTCCGGCCGTCCACGGGGCTTGTTCTGCAGGTCGAAATTTCCAGAACGAAAACGTTGGAACCAAAAACGCACTGTTTTCTTTTGCGGCACCGTCGCCATACACATCATTAATCCTTCGAGCCGTTTCTGCAGCACTGGTGCCACGGTGGAACTCGTACTCGTAAATAACGCGATATTTCAAGTTTTCCATTTTGTAAACTGAGTGACGCAAAGAAAAAAAACAATTGAGGAAAAAACAAATGAATTATAATTTTCGAAACACAAATACTTGAGTAAATAGCTGTATAAATTTGAATTTGAAATTCCTAACCAAAGAGAAGATATTTGAGATCAAAGTTGCCAGTACGGCAAAACGCCAATTTCATATGTAAGGACCTAATATATGTTATGCGCACTTAACATTCTTATTTCTCTGTTACTCTTGTAACCTTTTTTTATGATCGATAAAATATCTTATATTGTAATAAAATATCTTATATTGTAATAAAATATCTTATATTGTAATAAAATATCTTATATTGTAATAAAATATCTTATATTGTAATAAAATAAATAGACCATTGAATTTGTATATTGTGTAGTATCACATATGTCTAATTTAATTGTCGTTTAGTTCCTTGCCCGGTCTGTGTCTCAATTGAATATTAAAATGATAAACTCGGGTCATCCATGTCACGTGAGAACTTGTCTCCGGATGTCCTCGTCCTCTCCTCTCGCCCCCACCAGCGTTGGCCATATCCGGCACAGGGGCCCAAGAAGGACGTGATAAGAGGTACAATCAATATACAAATTATGAATTCATTTCACAAAATTTTAGCAACTTCACTGAGGAATTCACATAAAATTTAAGTGTTGTTTTAATATATTGTTTATAGTTAAGTCATTAACGTTGTTGAGGTTAAAATACATTATAATTTATTTAAAAAAAAAACAAAACAAAAAAGAAACTTATAAAAGATCATGTAGTTTAAAGACACCTATAAGCATCATACCTATGAATGGAGCTTTAGGATATGTATCCTAGAGGGAAGAGATGATGATGATGATTTGTTGATAAATAATAAAACACGTTAGATCGCGATGCGGAAAGAGAGTCTGTCCAATTTTATTAGTAACGTAGGTGTTTATATCTTTTTAGAATGTGCGCGGGAATGCGCTCGCAATATGCCTACGTTTCGTTTCTGCGAATGCAAAACGATTAATTGTTGTATGTAGGTATCATTCAAATACGGAACTGGCGAGACGAGCGTGGTGCGTTCTCTCTCTAGTATGGAATGCGGTCCGCTCGGCTACGGGATGAATGGCCGGCGTGTGACCTTCGGACTTGTTTACTTAGATTTATCGAGGAATGCGAAGGTCATTTCATCGGTCATTGACCGTATGTATGAATACCCACAGTATCCGAGTGGGCGACCGCCACAGAGCAAAGTCCTATTTAAAAAAAAAAATCCAAGTCACATAAAGCCAGCTTTTTACACTAATTTTATTCTCCCGAAACTCTTATTTAACGGGAAAGGCAAAAATGGAATACTAAGCAACAGTGGTGTGTATACACTTTTATGTGCTGACTGTGATAGGAGAGACATGAATATCGTTTGAAAAGAGATTTCGTGAACACAAATCCGCCTTAACAAATCCTCTAATTTATTCTGAAATGGCTAATCATTGTCACCGTGAAAACCATACTTTTTCTATCGATGATGCCAAATTCTTACATATCAGTAGTAACGGAAATAAATTGGACAGATTAGAGGCCCTAGAAATTTCTAATTCAGTACACCGGGGCGTACATCTGGTAAACACATATATCCCAAAAATCTCTCACCGTGAAAACCATACTTTTTCTATCGATGATGCCAAATTCTTACATATCAGTAGTAACGGAAATAAATTGAACAGATTAGAGGCCCTAGAAATTTCTAATTCAGTACACCGGGGCGAACATCTGGTAAACACATATATCCCAAAAATCTCTCCGCTGCTGGCCGAAATCGTCCCATGTCTCCCTCAGCCCTCAGTTCCCAACCCGAATGTCCCTAACCGTTGAAGCGTGTATATTGGTACCAGTTTGAACAACATTTAGTCTTGTTTGTGCTCCCCTGAAGATGAGGTGTGCACCTTGAAACCGGTAAGGTTATACCGTTACAAAAAAGTGGAATAAACAGTGTTTGATAAAATAAATTACAATGTTGTTTTAATTCTTTTAGTACTTAGAATATTCAACAATAAATTATTTTGTTAGTTCATTAATTATATTGATCCCCATTAAACGTGTTTCTATCTCATACTATGAGACTTTCTTCAAGCGGAATGATCTCGATTTCCCTGAAGAGAGCCTCGGAATAGGATATAAAAACACGTGTAGCGGGGATTAGTGTAATTAGAGGAATAACAAAGTAATTTGTTGTTTAATTTCTCAATTTGACTATTTATATACTATTTTTCATTGTATGAATTAGGGAAACCTATGATGTATTAGGTGTTAACATAAGTTGTGTCCGTTTTTTTTTCAAATTTAAAAATGAGCACCAAAAGTAAAACAATGGTAAATGTTATACGTCATTCGATAGAAAATTTTCTGCTCTGCAAGATATTGTGTTTGCTTTTACGTTACATATATTATTTTATTTGATTACAAGCCTTCAAAATGGAATGTCAAGTAGACGAAAGTGAGCATTTTCGACACCTCCTTCTGTTCGCGTTCAATAGAGGGAATACAGCTGCCAAAGCTATTCGCGATATTTGCGAAGATGCTATGAATGAAAGGACATCTCGTCGATGGTTTTTGCGTTTCAAAGACGGTAATTTCGACCTGCAAGACATGGAGCGTTCCGGACGACCAGTGGACTTCGATGAGGACCGCTTAAACCATATTATTCATGAAGATTTCCTTCGCCGTACACTTCGCAAATATCGCGAGCAGCTTTGGCAGCTTTATTCCCTCGATTGAATGCGAACAGAACGAGGTGTCGAAAATGCTCACTTTCGTCTACTTGACATTCCATTTTGAAGGATTGTAATCAAATAAAATAATATATGTAATGTAACAGCAAACACAATTTCTTGTAGAGCAGAAAATTTTCTATCGAATAACCTTTACCATTTTGTTTTACTTTTGGTGCTCATTTTTAAATTGGAAAAAACGGACACAACTTTTGTTAACACCTACTCGTAATACAAATGATATTTTTAATTAATTAAATGCTGTTAAAATAAAAACATTTCCCTCCTTAAACATTCATTTGTAATACAATACAATATAATATGGCACCAATACCTATCTATATGTACCCGTTTTGAGATATTTGTGGAAAATTGCATATTACTATGTTATAATGTCTAACTTACTAAAAACTAAAACGGTGCTGTTAACCCTTCCTTCCCTGTGATGTGTAATTGCTTCTAAACACCTTTAATATCTCTATAAATATAATAAATACTGGGTTCAGATTTTAGGTGTTCCTCCGTAATACATTTACGCATTGAATAAAAAAATAATATTTATAATAGTTAGCACTACTTGACTTTCGCTGGTGCGATGGGCAAGCATTTATGAAGTTGTCGTTGAGAGGTTGTTTATCGCGCCGAGAAGGCTCTTTGCCATTTTACAGATAAATGTAATCTCTTCGAAATTGAGAAAAGTATGAGCCTGGAAATAAGAATTATATTTCCATTCGATAAAATGTGATTGAATAAAATAATTTTATACGAAATCAACAAAACAGAGAAAAAAACTACGAGACATACCGTGGTGTTGATCTTATGGTTCAGACAAACAAAAATGTTCTTTAACAGAACTTTTAAGCCTTTCTTCCCTGTGATGTGTAACTAGTACACATTGCTTCTAAACACCTTTAATACCTTTATAAATATAATAAATACTGGGTTCAGATTTTAGGTATTCCTGCGTAATACATTTACGCATTGAATGAAAAAATAATATTAGTAATAATTAGCACTTATCGGCCACATCAGAGATATTTTGTGAAAATCGGGAATAAATTCACCGATACAATCAAACGTGTTTCAGTGTGTGACGTAGGTATATTCATTCTAAAAAACCGCTATGGGTGAGAAAGTGACGCTATTCGCTCACTCTACTTCGGTATATGGGAACGCAAAAAATAGAATCTCAGTTCGTTCGCTTCTCTCGATTAGTAGCCAGCGGGCTTTCCTTCGAGGTGATCGCTTCGCCCGTTTTGTGAACGTCGCCCGATGTTTTTTCTTATTATTTTCAGTAATTAAATTTCAATTATTATCACTTTTGACTTAAAATTTAATTAATTCAAGTGATTGTCTATGAATATTCTTATTTTTCCGATTTTACGAGTAAATCGCTCATTTTTACATATGCATTGATGTGTATTGAAAACACATCACCGGAACGGGCGGATTTTTTTAGCACAGGAAGGGAAAGGTTAAACAATCAAATTCTATTAAGGGAGCTCTTTGACTAATATAAATAAATAAATAAGTAATAAATAAATATAAGTTTATTGATTGCAACATAGTATGTACATAATATATTTAAATATATTTCAAGAACACATAAATTACATTAAAGATAGAAGCTATCATAAGGTCTGGGCTCATCTAATAACATCCCCTCGGTTAAGATACACCCCACCAATATAGGGCGAGCCCAGCCACGAGCCCAGTCCCCCACCTCAGATCAATACAAACCAACAAATAAAGGTTCCCCCCCCTTGACAGCAACACTAAGTGTACATACATATACTCGTACATGGTATATATAGTCAATTCCTTCCGAGTATCGCACATACATCTCAAAATAACAAACTGCAGAAAATGCATTTAAGAGAGAATACATTAAAAGGTCCGGGCTCATCCCACAAACATTACCCCGGCCGAGATACCATACACCCCACTAATGTAGGGTGAGCCTGACCGCAAGGACATCGGGGGCTTTCAGACCACACTCCCGGATTTATTTATTTAACACTTTTATTGCAAATACAATCTATCGGGCTTACTGCCAGGCGGCAATCTCTTCCAACCAACCAGACAAAAGTAAATGAAGCAAGTTATATGGTCACATAAATCATTCAAATGACTATCCATCCTTACGAAATCCATAAACATATACGTGAGAACATGCCCGCGAACTCCACAAAGATGGACAATCACCCGAACATTCTTTTTCATATGAAGTGAGATATCATCAATCAATAGGAAAGGAAGGGATGGTGGAGAGGAAAGGAAAAGAAAAATGAGGAATGAAACACGTTATTTTACTGACTAGAAATTAAGAGGTTTTTCAGTCAATTCTTAAAGCATGCCAAGGACGGAACGAGTCTTATATTGGTTTGTAACTGATTCCAGAGTCTCACTGCATGGACAGTAAAGGACGATGTAGAGAAAGCGAAGCGGTGAACTGGAAAGGCCAATAAACAATCTCTGTTTGAGCGTAGCGCTAATCCATGATTGGAAAGACGCTGAAAATTTTCGGCGAGATAAGAGGGGGTGGCGGGACAGTTAAGGATATTATACAATAGAGACAGTATTTGAATTTGGCGTCTATTTCTAACATTCTAGATTAAAAAAATATATATATTAGGTGTACCGGAAAAGAATGTCGTTTTTTCAATAAAACAATTTGGTGCATTTAATGTATTTATTTATTAAAACTTAGTTCAAAATATAATTTCTATCGTTTAATATAACCTCCTTCCACCTCTCAGTTAATTTTTTAATACCGCTTTCGTAAAATTCAGCTGGTTTCGATGCAAAATACTAAGATATGCCTTTTTTGACATCCTCATAATTTTTGTATTATTTTCCGTTTAAAAAGTGTTGCATTGACCGGAACAAATGGTAATCCGATGGAGCAAGATCCGGTGAATATGGTGGGTGACGTACAGTTGTCCAACCTAGGGCTTTAATTTTTTCTTTCGTAATTTTTGAGGTATGCGGTCGTGCATCATCGTGCTGTAAAAACACTTGTCCACAATTAGCCAGTGCAGGTCTTTTTTTTTATTATTTCTGCATCTAAATGATCTTGTTGATCACAATACACTTGGGCGTTAGTTGTCTGTCCGGCTTTTAATGTTTCGAAATAAATTATTCTATTGCAGTCCCATCAAACAGACAAAATAACTTTTTTTGCAGTGAGCCCGGGCTTAGGGGTGGGTTTTGGTACCTGGCCCTTTGAAAGCCATCGTTTCTTGCGTCTTTGGTTTGAATACAACACCCATTTTTCGTCACCAGTTACAAGATGTTGTAGAAATGAAGTTTTGGTATTTAATTCCAATTACTCAGTGCACGCGTTTATACGCTCACCGAGATTCTCTTCACTTAATTCATGACGTATCCGTTTTCCTTGTTTCCATGTTTTGCCGATTTTTTGATATGCTCTTGCACGCTTGACCATGAACATCCGAGTTGCTCCGCGAGTTCTTGAATCGTTGAAGTTGGATTTTGCTGAATTAGCTCAGTTAAAACATCGCTATCCACTTTAACAGGTCGACCACTTCCAGGGTTATTTTTTAAATCAAAATTGCCGGATTTAAATTGTTTAAACCACCTCTGGCGTTAACGAACATTCAAAATATCTCCCAGTAAATAACAAATATTTTTTGAAGCACATGTTGCACTTTCTTTCTTCATTAAATGGTAAAGCATAATATTTCGAATAAATTCCTCATTCGGTACAAAGCTCACCATTGTATATAGGGTTGTAAATGTTTTTGTTTAAAAGTCCTAATACACTCCAGGTATACGTAGTCAGAGAAACAACACAGAACACGTTGTAAAAGTTCGACTGCCGAAGCACAACTGACCACTCAAAAGCGATAACAAAAAAAACGACATTCTTTTCCGGTACACCTAATATATATATCATATACATGTCGCATCCTTCACTTCTTACGTCATTTATAACAAATGGTTTAAGATAATTTTTACTTTTTATGTGAGAGAACATTAAAAGTATAATGTTTTTTGTAATGAAATTCCCGTTTTCTAATCAAGGTGTTTAAATAACATACAAAAAGTATGAGAAAATGTGAAGACACCGTCATACTTTGCATAATATTAACACAAAACCGAGTCATTTACTTGGAAATATACTGCGAATACCATCATAAAAAATGTTAATTTATTTTGTAAATTTTGCCGCTGTCTTTTGTGAAAAATTATGTTTCCTGTGTTTATACAATACGTACTATACTTCTTCTATTTATTGGCACCCGTTGCCTAATTGATGCTTAGCGTGATTGCTCAGTAATCTGGCGTCTCGGGTTTGACACCTGGCGGATCCCAATTCATAATTAAATTTGTTTCACGTTTTCTCTCTTTTAAATGTCGATTTTGTTATTTAGCATCCTTCGATGTATTTATTTTAATGTGGGTTTCTTTTTTGTAACCATATTTTTCCACAATTTTTCCCATAATTTATTTTTGTTGTTTTACATGATCAAAATATATCATTATGACATCTCAATAACATTGAAGAAAGTCACTTAGAAAAAATAGACAGCGCTTAGGAAGATTGAAGGAACAACATGTGATACGAGTATATCAGCTTGGAAGAACAACAGATAACCAATTGGCTTGGAGATATAAGTGACTAATCATTTTGGTCGAACAAAAGTGACCTATCTGCTTGGAGGGCAACAGGCAATGATCGGCTTGGAGTACTAACTATCTAATGAGTTGGAAGAAAAACAAGTGAATGATGATTGGCTTGGTCGAACTAAAGTGATCTATCTGCTTGGAGGGCAACAGGTGATGATCGGCTTGGAGTACTAACTATGTGATGAGCTGGAAGAAAAACAAGTGAATGATGATTGGCTTGGTCGAACAAAAGTGATCTATATGCTTGGAGAGCAACAGGCGATGATCGGTTTGGAGTACTAACTATGTGATGAGTTGGAAGAAAAACAAGTGAATGATGATTGGCTTGGTCGAACTAAAGTGATCTATCTGCTTGGAGGGCAACAGGTGATGATCGGCTTGGAGTACTAACTATGTGATGAGCTGGAAGAAAAACAAGTGAATGATGATTGGCTTGGTCGAACAAAAGCGATCTATCTGCTTGGAGGGCAACAGGTGATGATCGGATTGGAGTACTAACTATGTGATGAGTTGGAAGAAAAACAAGTGAATGATGATTGGCTTGGTCGAACAAAAGTGATATATCTGCTTGGAGGACAACATGCGATGATCGGCTTGGAGTACTAACTATGTGATGAGTTGGAAGAAAAACAAGTGAATTATGATTGGCTTGGTCGAACAAAAGTGATATATCTGCTTGGAGGGCAACATGCGATGATCGGATTGGAGTACTAACTATGTGATGAGTTGGAAGAAAAACAAGTGAATGATGATTGGCTTGGTCGAACAAAAGTGATAAATCTGCTTGGAGGGCAACATGCGATGATCGGCTTGGAGTACTGACTATCTGATGAGTTGGAAGAAAAACAAGTGAATGATGATTGGCTTGGTCGAACAAAAGTGATATATCTGCTTGGAAGGCAACATGCGATGATCGGCTTGGAGTACTGACTATCTGATGAGTTAGAAGAAAAACAAGTGAATGATGATTGGCTTGGTCGAACAAAAGTGATATATCTGCTTGGAGGGCAACATGCGATGATCGGCTTGGAGTACTAACTATCTGATGAGTTGGAAGAAAAACAAGTGAATGATGATTGGCTTGGTCGAACAAAAGTGATATATCTGCTTGGAGGGCAACATGCGATGATCGGCTTGGAGTACTGACTATCTGATGAGTTGGAAGAAAAACAAGTGAATGATGATTGGCTTGGTCGAACAAAAGTGACCTATCTGCTTGGAGGGCAACATGCGATGATCGGCTTGGAGTACTAACTATGTGATGAGTTGGAAGAAAAACAAGTGAATGATGATAGGCTTGGTCAAACAAAAGTGATCTATCTGCTTGGAGGGCAACATGCGATGATCGGCTTGGAGTACTGACTATCTGATGAGTTGGAAGAAAAACAAGTGAATGATGATTGGCTTGGTCGAACAAAAGCGATATATCTGCTTGGAAGGCAACATGCGAAGATCGGCTTGGAGTACTGACTATCTGATGAGTTGGAAGAAAAACAAGTGAATGATGATTGGCTTGGTCGAACAAAAGTGATATATCTGCTTGGAGGGCAACATGCGATGATCGGCTTGGAGTACTAACTATCTGATGAGTTGGAAGAAAAACAAGTGAATGATGATTGGCTTGGTCGAACAAAAGTGATCTATATGCTTGGAGAGCAACAGGCGATGATCGGTTTGGAGTACTAACTATCTGATGAGTTGGAATAAAAACAAGTGAATGATGATTGGCTTGGTCGAACAAAAGCGATCTATCTGCTTGGAGGACAACAGGTGATGATCGGATTGGAGTACTAACTATGTGATGTGTTGGAAGAAAAACAAGTGAATGATGATTGGCTTGGTCGAACAAAAGTGATCTATCTGCTTGGAGGGCAACAGGTGATGATCGGATTGGAGTACTAACTATGTGATGTGTTGGAAGAAAAACAAGTGAATGATGATTGGCTTGGTCGAACAAAAGTGATCTATCTGCTTGAAGGGCAACAGATGATGATCGGATTGGAGTACTAACTATGTGATGAGTTGGAAGAAAAACAAGTGAATGATGATTGGCTTGGTCGAACAAAAGTGATCTATCTGCTTGGAGGGCAACAGGTGATGATCGGATTGGAGTACTAACTATGTGATGAGTTGGAAGAAAAACAAGTGAATGATGATTGGCTTGGTCGAACAAAAGCGATCTATCTGCTTGGAGGGCAACAGGTGATGATCGGATTGGAGTACTAACTATGTGATGAGTTGGAAGAAAAACAAGTGAATGATGATTGGATTGGTCGAACAAAAGCGATCTATCTGCTTGGAGGGCAACAGATGATGATCGGATTGGAGTACTAACTAAGTGATGAGTTGGAAGAAAAACAAGTGAATGATGATTGGCTTGGTCGAACAAAAGTGATCTATCTGCTTGGAGGGCAACAGATGATGATCGGATTGGAGTACTAACTATGTGATGAGTTTGAAGAAAAACAAGTGAATGATGATTGGCTTGGTCAAACAAAAGTGATCTATCTGCTTGGAGGGCAACAGGCGATGATTGGCTTGGAGTACTTACTATGTGATGAGTTGGAAGAAAAACAAGTGAATGATGATTGGATTGGTCGAACAAAAGTGATCTATCTGCTTGGAGGGCAACATGCGATGATCGGCTTGGAGTACTGACTATCTGATGAGTTGGAAGAAAAACAAGCGAATGATGATTGGCTTGGTCGAACAAAAGTGATATATCTGCTTGGAGGGCAACATGCGATGATCGGCTTGGAGTACTAACTATCTGATGAGTTGGAAGAAAAACAAGTGAATGATGATTGGCTTGGTCGAACAAAAGTGATATATCTGCTTGGAGGGCAACAGGTGATGATCGGATTGGAGTACTAACTATGTGATGAGTTGGAAGAAAAACAAGTGAATGATTATTGGCTTGGTCGAACAAAAGTGATCTATCTGCTTGGAGGGCAACAGGCGATGATCGGCTTGGAGTACTGACTATCTGATGAGTTGGAAGAAAAACAAGTGAATGATGATTGGCTTGGTCGAACAAAAGCGATCTATCTGCTTGGAGGGCAACAGGTGATGATCGGCTTGGAATACTGACTATCTGATGAGCTGGAAGAAAATCATCTGGCAAGTTGAAGCTCTAAATGAGTTGTACGGCAATTGGAAGTAGAATGAGGTACAACTGAAACACTTTAATTCTCAGGGTAGTATGGGCTGACAAAAAAGTCCTATCTAAACCTACTCGATGTTGACTTCAACATGACCCTTTTCATCTATACGTATATTATATCATTTTGCATATCCGAGTTAGCGGTGCGGATATATTAAAAAGCGTGGCTGGAAGACAACATTATCATCGACCCCATTAATCAAGCCATTAACTGCTTTAATAAGCAAAAAATCGCAGTTCGTCATCGCACATGTTCGCAATACTATTCGCACGTGGAGAGACAATAATATTCGCAAACGAAGAGTCCTATGTGAAGTCACGTGTTTTTTTTATCCACTTTGTACGGATTTCTCCTGTTACACAAAGAGGGTCTGCTTCTAGCGTTAGCTTATTCGTTAGGAAGAATATCAGCCAGGATTCTTCTCATACTGCTAGGCGGTGCCGAGAATATATCAATAATGTCATTCAATTGGTTCAATATCTGTATACCACGCGTGACTGAGTGTTTAGCCATGATATTCGTCCTGTAAGTTGGTATGTAGAACAGAGGGTGATTCCTTGCACGGCTACATTTATTAGGTACATATAAACTTATTGCTTATAGAATCGCGGGATAGTTTAAGTAACCTTGAAAAACTTTAAGTAGGAATATCGCAATGGATTCTTGCCTTCTTGTTTCGAGGCTTCTATAGTTACATACCGTGAGAAGTTCGACATGGTGAGCATATTTTAGATAATCGCTCTTTGTTCTGTACCATAGATATCTGAGGATTTTTTTTTGTGTTTGTTCTACATATATTGTTTTTATATACTACACCATAGATGTTACCAGGATGATCCAATGTTATCGATTTTCTATTAGAATTCCAGGTTCTGTATTTTATATAATATTACTATCATCGTCATCATCAGCCTACATTCACCCACTGCAAGATATAGGCCTCTCCAAGTTGTTTCCAAGAAATTATGTCCTTCGCGCATTGCTGCCACGTAATCGCTGCTTACTTACGTATTTCGTCCACCCAGTGTGCCTTTGGTTTTCATACAGGCCTAGTTTTACCTATTTGATACTACTGGATTTCTTCATACGTCCAACGATGGTCTGTTGTTCAGGCGACGTGCTCAACCCACTTCCACTTCAATCTTTTTGCGACCTCTATAACATAAACTTTTGTTTGAGCGCGTATCCACTTATTGCGTTTGCGTTCTCTCCTGTTACAACCTAGAATGCACCTCTCCATGCTGTGTTGTATTTTCTGGAGCTTTTGTATAATTAGTACAGAGAGTCCATATATCGCATCCATATATTATTAGTATTGGTAAGATGCACTGGTTAAATACCTTCCGTTTGACACAGGTTGGAAGATCTTGAAAATGTAGTTCAGTCGTCCAAAGGAACTCTAAGCTAGTTTTGCTCTTCTATTTATTACATTGAGAGTGCAATCCTCAAATGAAATACTTTGTTCTAAGTAGATATGATATATTGTTGGACTTGTTCTAACAGCGTTCTATCCACCTGGATCGATGTGACATTAGCAAAGCGGTTCGACATGTATTTTGTCTTTTCAATATTCATTTCTATTGAAAATACAAAATACAGTATTCATTATATAATATATAGGCCTCTGTTTAGTCTATCTTACGAAAGCTTTCGACAGGATTCAGTTGAAGGACCTTCTGAACACTTTATCCACAAAAATGATACCTCCATCACTCATTAATGTCATAAGAGAGATCCACCTGAATAGTAACACAAAAATCAGAGCAAACGGGAAATATACTAAAGCCATAAAAACATCGGTTGGAATCAGACAAGGCGATAGCCTAAGCCCATTTCTCTTGAACTGCATAATGGATAATATCATTGCAGAGGTTGCATCTCTCAAGTTGAGGTTCACTCTTGGTAAGGAAGCTGTGGGAATTCTCTGTTATGCTGACGACGCTACACTCATAGCTAAAAATAGAAATGACTTACAAAGACTTACTTTGCGTGATCGTGTAAGGAACACCACAATCCGAGATGTCTGTGAGGTCCAAGATATGGTCAGATGGGGACGACAGCGTCGACGATACTGGTACCAAAATGTACAGATAATGAATTCCATACATAGCTCTGCATGGGGTGCCGGATGGACGGCGTCCACCAGAGAGACCCCCGAAACGATGGAGAGATAGCTGGAGCTCAGCATCACAGGAGGACAATCCTGCAGAAACAGACTCTTGAGTCTATAGAAAGTTTAAGAAGAAGAAGTAGAATATATAGGGTCTTTCAATAAGGATGCTCAATTTTTAAATATAAATAAAACAAGTTGTATGTGAGATATCCACTCAATTATTTTTTTATTTGAAAGAATATTTAATGGCATTAAGTATGAAATATAACGTCGTTCAAATGTCCGCCGCGGCTTTGCTTGGTGGCACGTATTTGGGAGGTCTAATTTTTGATGACTTTGTTTCGAAAATTTGCATACGTTGTTCAACGTTATAACCTATGGTGATTTGCTATACACTACTGAACAATTCACAAAACATTTGACGGATGTTGCTTTAACAACATGGCCGCTATAACCTAACAAATTTCGAGCGTCCCTATTAAAATACCCTGTATGTTTGCTGAAATAACATAGTATGCAAAAATAAAATAGTTTGAGCAGCTCTGGATGATATAAAAAAACAGATGCATGGGACTCTCGCGCGGTAGAAGTGAAACTTCTTTGCTCCTAGGACAAGTTGATTTTACGCATTGCTTTTTTTCCATCTGCTAACGATTTTTTTTAGGATTAGGAAACGGTTATGTGGAATTTAATTCAAGAAAATGTCTTAATTAAATTTAAAAAAAATATATATTTTTAATAATAAATAATAATAATTTTAGTAATAAATAATAATATATGTAATACACTTAATAATATTAAATATATATTTTTTAGTATTAAATATATTAATATTTTTATGTTATTATTAATTATTAAATTAATTATTTTTAAATAATTATTTATTTATAATTATGTTATTTTAATTATATTAATAATAATATTATAACATTATATTATTAATTAATTATCTTATAATTAATTATAATATAACATAATTATTAATATTATAATAACAGATACCATATATTATATATTATGTTATTATACTATGCGTATCCAGAAAGTAAGTGTAGGAGGCTCTCACGACCGGATGGATTTTATTTTCGACATGTTGGCTACACTTCCGTGAAGCCTGCGTTGAGAAGTGTCGACGCGACAACACGTTTCGTGAAAAATGTCAATCCAATCTCCCGCCAAGTGCGAAATACGCGGCGTCATCCGTTATCTCGTTTGGAAGGGAAAACCTCCGGTTGAGGTTTATAATGAGGTGAAAACTGCATATGGTGATAAAGCTATGAATCGTACGAGTGTGTACAAGTGGTGTCGCGAGTTTAAAAACGGTCGTACGTCTGTGCATGATGATCAGAAAAGTTCAAAACCACAATTTCAGCCAAGAAAATCATGGCATCCGTGTTTTGGGACTGTCAAGGCATAATTTTAATTGAATATATGCCTCAAGGGGAGACCATCAACTCTGCAAGATACTGTGAGACCCTAAAAAAATTGAGGAGGGCGATTCAGAACAAGAGGAGAGGCATGCTGACAAAGGGAGTCTGCCTGCTGCACGACAATGCCAGACCACACACGGCCAACGCCACGAAGGAACTGCTCGCTTCGTTTAAATGAGATGTCCTGAACCATCCCGCGCATTCCCCTGACCTAGCACCTTCAGATTACTATCTCTTTACCTCCCTGAAGCTGCACATGGGTGGAAAAAGGTTTTCAACCGACGAGGAGGTAAAGGAGGAGGTGGAGAAGTGGACGGAGGGGTTGGCGGGAAACTACTTCGAGGAAGGCATCAAAAAGTTGATACCCCGCTTCACCACCTGCATTGAGAGGAATGGCGACTATGTCGAAAAATAGCTTACATATGTACTACGGTAACCACGTATTTTTTTTGTTTAAATAAAAAAAATTGCAACCTACAAAAATTCAGTACACTTACTTTCTGGATATGCCTCGTAATTATATACTCGTTTTAAATATAAATTACATGTTAAATAAATATTAAGCAAAATAAAATAAAATTAATAATAATTAAATATATTAATATCAAAATAATATATAACATAAATAATATTATTTTTTTATATTTAATAATAATTTTAATAATAATATAATACACTTAAAAATATTAAAATAACAGTAATTATTATTCAGAATAAATAATTATTAATATTAAAACCATTAATAATAAAATATTAATAAATGAAATATTTAATAATAATAAAAAATAATTTAATAAGGATATAATACACCGTTTCACTTTTCGCGACGTTCAAGACAATTTGCCCTACCGCACCTATGGAAGTTTCACTTCAAAAAAATTAAGGCATTCAAGTAAAAAAAATGTAATTAAGTTTTACTCAGACAGGAGAAGAGCGAGGAATAAGGAGCTTTTAGTAGTAACATATCTACCCTTACATATGTGGAATCGACAAAAATATTGAAGACGGGATGCTATAGAGAGTATTGGGGAGAGATTAGTGTAACAATTCAGCGAAGAGTCCGATAATTGTTTTATATTGGCAGTGAAAACATGCCAATATAAAACAATTGGTCATAAAAATAAATATATTTCTATTCAACAAACTAATGGGTTAATAAAACCTTGCAGGTGTCCTGCTGTTTTAGACCCGTGGAGGCTTTGACCGAGAGGATAGTAATTGTACTTGTCCAACAACCAAGATATCATCATAGAAAGTTTTTTTAACCCTTCCTGTCCTGTAATGTGTAACTAGTACACATTGCTTCTAAACACCTTTAATATCTTAAATAAATAAATAAATATAGTTTTATTGATAGCAACATAGTATGTACATAATACGTTTCGACACATTTCAAGAACACATTAAAAAGAGAATGCATTAAAAACAGAAGCTATCAAAAGGTCTGGGCTCATCTAATAACATCCCTCACCAATATAGGGCGAGCCCAGCCACGGGGACACCAGATGTTTTTCAGCCCACACCCTTGAACACGTAGAGCAAGAAGATAAAAAAACACAGAAAATAAATAGACGACAGAAAAAAATACATTCAAGAGAGAAGACATTAAAAGTTCCGGGCTCATCCCGCAAACATTCCCCCGGCCGAGATACACCCCACCAATGTAGGGCGATCCCGACCGCAAGGGCATCGGGGGGCTTCTATCCAACACCCTCGCATATCTAGATTGAAGAATAAATAAAAAAAACAAAAACGTATGGCAGAAAACAAAATAAAAAGTAAATCCACATATAGTATACCACCTCAGGTTAACTGTCAGCAAGAACGAAAAAAAGAAAAGCCTTGTAGGGAATACCGTCGAAGATGTTGTTGACGAAACTGTTCATGATGCTCATCGCGTTGCTGCTGATGCCGGTGTCGGGTTGCACCTGTACGGTGTTTATCGAGTTGGCAACACTCGATATAGTCGAAATACGTGTTCACTTTTCGTTCAGGGTCACCACTTTAGCGGTTGTTCGTAGTGGGACGTCGTGATGATGATGTTGTTGACATCGCTATATTCGCTTTAGTCGAATTCTGTGTTCACTTTTCGTTCGGGGTCACCACTTTAGCGATATGTTCTAGTGATACGTCGTGCTGATAATGATTGTTTGGTATTTAAAATAAAATACGACGATTCAGGAATGCGGAAAGTGAGAGTGAACAATCAATGAATAGTAAACAGCAATGAATGGTCAAGTGAATAATAATCTTTATTTGTCGATAAGTAGGTATTTATAGATGTGCGTGAATGCGCCCGCAATATATACTTTATCTCACTCCTGCGCGTGCAGAGGTGTTTGCAGACGTTGCGGATAATATAGTGGGTAGAATATTTATTGGCGAAAACGGTGAGACAACGCGATGCGTTCTCTTTCCACCGTGGAATGTAACGTAAATATTATTTGCGTGTAAACAATATTAGTGTTCTGGTATGCGACCTTTGTACATGTCCGAAGGTTGGTTCGTCGGTCGTTGACCGTGCGTGTTGACAATATTTAGGGACGACGGTATTCCCAAATTTTACAAAATGACAAATATTGGGTTTAGATATTAGGTATTCCTTCGCAATACATTTACGCATTGAATGAAAAAATAATATTAATAATAATTAGCACTTATCGGCGACATCAGAGATACTCGTATTTTGTGAAAATCGGGAATAAATTCACCAAAAGTGTGCCAGTGTGTGACGTATATTCATTCTAAAAACCGCTATGGGTGAGGAAGCGACGCTATTCACGTCTCACTCTCACTCTACTTCGGTATATGGGAACGCAAGAAATAGACTCTCAGTTCGCAATTGTGTTTCTTCCTTCGAGGTATAACATACACAGTGTTAGTCCGTCTCAGATCTCAGTAGCTCTCGGGCATCCATTTGAGGTGGTCTCCTCGCCCGGTTTATGAACGTCGGTCGATGTTTTTTCATGTTTTCAGCAATTAAATTTAAATTATTATCACTGTTGACTTCAAATTTAATTCATTTAAGCGATTGGCTATGAATATTTTTATTTTCGGGGTTTTAAATCGCTCATTTTTACATGTATATTGAATACACATCACCGGAATGGGCGGATTTTTTTAATCTCAATACATATGTATGTTTGTATTATATGTGAGTTAGTGCCATAGAAAAGTTTGGAGACACACCGTGATGATGTGTACATATGTCTGTCTGTATTATATGTAAGTTAGTGCCATAGAAAAGTTTGGAGACACGCCGTGATGATGTGTACATATGTCTGCCTGTATTATATGTAAGTTAGTGCCATAGAAAAGTTTGGAGATACATCGTGATGATGTGTACATATGTCTGTCTGTATTATATGTAAGTTAGTGCCATAGAAAAGTTTGGAGACACGCCGTGATGATGTGTACATATGTATGTCTGTATTATACGTAAGTTAGTGCCATAGAAAAGTTTGGAGACACGCCGTGATGATGTGTACATATGTATGTTTGTATTATACTCGTATGTAAGTTAGTGCCATAGAAAAGTTTGGAGACACGCCGTGATGATGTGTACATATGTCTGCCTGTATTATATGTAAGTTAGTGCCATAGAAAAGTTTGGAGATACATCGTGATGATGTGTACATATGTCTGTCTGTATTATATGTAAGTTAGTGCCATAGAAAAGTTTGGAGACACGCCGTGATGATGTGTACATATGTATGTCTGTATTATACGTAAGTTAGTGCCATAGAAAAGTTTGGAGACACGCCGTGATGATGTGTACATATGTATGTTTGTATTATACTCGTATGTAAGTTAGTGCCATAGAAAAGTTTGGAGACACGCCGTGATGATGTGTACATATGTATGTTTGTATTACATGTAAGTTAGTGCCATAGAAAAGTTTGGAGACACGCCGTGATGATATTATATGCAAGTTAGTGCTAAGTAAGTTAATTTCTAGAAAAAAAGTGACTTTCTAGAACTGTGCGCACACGTATTATACCTATAAATATCCACTTAGCCCTCTTTGTTATTACGAGTATATGCGTGAAGCTATTTCTTCGGAATGTGCGCGTGATTTTCCAGGTCGTATTTCCCACACTGCAAAACATAGTGGCTTTTGTGCAAACATATTATTTTATATTCCCCTTGCATACGCTCGCTGCATATGAGGGGTCGGCAACCTTTGTTGTTTGTTAAGTGCACCATAAAATATATTTTATGATTTAAAAAACTGATGATAAAATGGCTATACGCATTTCTTATACATCGTGTGCTTAATGCTGAGCGTCGTGGCCCTTTGCTATGTCTCGAACTTGGCGCTCCACCTGGGTCATGATAGATGCAGCGCATAAAGAGGATCATGTTATCTCCTTTATTTAATCCGCCCATCTCATAGGACCCCTTCCTCTTGCTTACCTTTCCTCAACTGTCAACAACGATCACGAGTTTCTCAAGACTTGCATTTTTTGAAGTGAAACTTCTATTGGCGCGGTAGGGCAAATTAGCTTGAACGTCACGAAAAGTGAAACACTTCTCCGACTTTAATGGTAATATTTCAAATTATCTTTAATATTTATTTATATTAATATAAATAAATTAATTAAAAACATAATAAATATTAAGTATAAATTTATAATTATTAATAATATAAATAAATAATTTGATAAATGAACGATAATTAAATATATTTACTAATTTATTAAATATAAAATTAAACATTTAATATTATAGTATAATAATAAATATTTAATTTAATTTAATATAATTAATTTAATTATTTATTTAATAATATTCAACTAATTATAATTATTAAATAAAGTATAATTAATTTATTATTAATATTAATTATTAATAATAATTAATAATAATAATTATTAATAATAATAATGATTAATAATAATATTATTTATAACATCAATATTATTAATATTAATAATATTATTTAATATTAACAATATTATTAATGTTAATATTAATTATTATTAATAATATTTAATTAATTAATTTTAATAATTAATTAATTAATTTTAATATTAATGTTAATCAATAATATAACATTTATATTATAATTATTAATTATTTATAATTATTATTAATATTAATAATTATTAATTAAGAGTTGATAATTATAATAATTAATTATGAATTAATAATTATAATTATTAATTAATAAAATAATTAATAATTAGTGGTAGATAATTATTTTTAATTAATTAATAATTAATTCATAATTTTTAATTAACAATAATTATTTATTATTAATTAATGAATTAAATTTCTTTATATTAATTAAAAAAACCATTTAATAATCCTCAAAAAAAATCGTTAACAAATGAATGGTTGAATTAAAATAGGCACTAAGTACCAAAAAAAAAACTAAGTATGCAGTTTCATTATATATGACATATAGAACGAAACTGCATACTTAGTTTTTTTTGTATTTTTTTTGGTACTTAGTGCCTATTTTAATTCAACCATTCAAATGGAAAAAAGCAATGCATAAACTCAACTTTTCCTAGGAGCTAAGAAGTTTCACTTCTACCGCGCGAGAGTCTCACTCATCTGTTTTTTATGTCATCCAGAGTTGCTCAAACTATTTTATTTTTGCATACTATGTTATTTCAGCAAACATACAGGGTATTTCAATAGGGACGCTCGAAATTTGTTAGGTTATAGCGGCCATGTTGTTAAAGCAACATCTGTCAAATTTGTTGTGAATTGTTCAGTAGTGTATGGCAAATTTGGTTCATATCCCCATCATTCCGTGGAACCTGTGTTTAGGGCATTCTCTTATAATGTGGAAGTCAAGTGTCTTACCAACTAGGCCATGGAGATCGTTTATACCATTCGATGAACAACTAAAGTCGAAAAGTTTTCGGCTTGAACAAGTTAAAGCATCTATGGTTTAATATCACGCATGGTTAGACAATTATATGTTACTTCCATCTTCAGTAGTATGTCAACTAGAGCCGATAGAAGACGTGTTGTTTCGTTATATTACGAAATGTTAAACATTTCATTTCTCGAATTTCTTTCAAACGAAGGGAAAAGCCCTGCAGAAATTGAATGACTGAAGCCAAGAGATAAATGGATAAATTGTCAGCTCGAATGCCACTGATGACGGTTTTAGCTGCTTTATCTGATAGCGGCAATACCAATGCGTTGTCAGTTCATTCGTCACGCTGAATTGTATTCAGTTTTTATGCAGTTTCTTATTAATTAATAACTCCATCCCGACCGCCATCTGCTCGGCAAATATGTCTGAATTATTTTTGGTGTGTCGTTAGTGGAATAATGGTTTTAGGTGTTTGGGTATAACGGAAATCATATCTGAATTTGGACTTTATCGGCGGTATGAATTGTTGTAGGCCAACAACGCTAGTTATGTGTTTGCGAGTAAATTTATGCTTCGGAATCAAATATCTTTCCTCTTAAATACTCGTATTTCACTGTATATTTATAATTTGGTGAGTTTATTGTTAAATGTCAACCTCGTCTAACAAACCTGATAAATTGTTTAACAATTTGTTTCCAGTGTTGAGGGAAAAATTTACTTTAGAACTTTATACAAAGAAAATCGAATGATAAAAGTCTTTTAGCAGAATGTCCTTGAAGGACGAGATGATGATAGTAGTTGTTAGTAAATAAATAAAATACGTCAATTAGCAATGCGGAAAGAGAGAGTGAATGAATCAATGAATAATAATTAATAATTAATGATGCTTTATTTATCGGTAAGTGGGTATTTATACATTTCAGAATGGGCGCGGGAGTGCGCCCGCAATATATTTTTATCTCGCTTCTGTGCGTGCAGAAATGGTCGATTGAAATATTGCAGACATCGCAAATAATATTGTGGGTAGACAATTTGTTGGCGAAAACGGCGAGACAGCGTGATGCGTTCTCTTTCTACTGTGGAATGTATCGTAAATAGTATTTGTGGGTAAACAGTTTCAATGTTTTGGTATGCGACCTTTGGACATATCCAAAGGTCGTTTCGTCGGTCGTTGACCGTGTGTGTTGACAATATTCAGCGATGACCGTGGTTCCTATAGTCTGATGAAATTAAATGAAAACAAACTGAAAGATAATACTGAAAAACAAACTGAAGGATAGTGTAAATACAGAACTGCAAAAAAGAGAAAGAGGAAAGATGAATAAACAATGTTTCGTTTAAAAATC
The DNA here is from genome assembly GCA_949825065.1 of Odontocerum albicorne. Classification (NCBI taxonomy): domain Eukaryota; kingdom Metazoa; phylum Arthropoda; class Insecta; order Trichoptera; family Odontoceridae; genus Odontocerum; species Odontocerum albicorne. The sequence goes on along the minus strand of OX463840.1, from coordinate 2,462,114 downwards.
TCTTTCAAGGCTTGCAGTTGTAAAAGTGTACCTGTGGAATGGCACGACATCCTCTTTATGATAAAGAAGTTTCACTCGCGTATTTGAATTATTTTATTCGTAGAGTATCGATATTTATTGTAATATATTTATTCTTGTATCGAGTAATACAATTTGAGTGTTGGCAATAAAAGAAAACTTAGAAATAAGTTTAATTTATTGTTACAATGGATAACAACGTATAAATAACTAAAGTACGAGTATCGCTTTGAGATAACAATAATGACAGCAGCAAGACAGTGTTGTAAGATTAAAAAAACAGGAATAATTTGGCGATTTGAATATCACATAAATATGACAAATTCGTTTTCTGGTTGATAGAAGTAAATTAATTAGGTTGAAATAAAATTATAGTTATTTTTTTAACTAAATAAATAAACAAACTCGAAGAACGCATTCGCTTTATCCGCACCCTCCATACATAACATACGAGTACATGCATAACATATTTGGCTGTCTTTACTTTGTATTTTATTATTTTAAGGCGAGAACTTCCTATATGATATAACAACCTAAGAAGGAGATATTAACCCTTCCTGTTCTGTGATGTGTAACTAGTACACATTGCTTCTAAAAACTTTAATGTTCGTATCTCTATAAATATAATATATACTGGGTTCAGATTTTAGGTATTCCTCCGTAATACATTTACGCATTGAATGAAAAAAATAAAATTAATAATAATTACGAGTAGCACTTATCGGCCACATCAGAGATATTTTGTGAAAATCGGGAATAAATTCACCAATACAATCAAAAGTGTGCCAGTGTGTGACGTGTATATATTTATTTCTCTCGATTCAATAGCTCACGGGCTTTCGTTTGAGGTGGTCGCTTTGCCCGCTTTGTGAACGTCGGCTGATGTTTTTTTTCATGTTTTCAGCAATTAAATTTCAATTATTATCACTTTTGACTTCAAATTTAATTAATTTAAGCGATTGGCTATGAATATTATTTTTTTTCGATTTTAAATCGCTCATTTTTACATGAGTATTGATGTGTATTGAATACACAGCACCTGAACGTGCGGATTTTTTTAGCACAGGAATCGAAAGGTTAAATACATTTCTAATTAGTTGGAAATGATAACTTTAATGTTTTATTGAAAAAAATCATGTAAATACATTGTACGGACCTTCACGTGTACAATGGTGTGGACTTTTGAAGCTTTCCCGGTTGGGCTCGCCCTCCTATTGGTAGGGGCGTACCTCGATTAGGAGAATGTTATGAGATGATCCATTGCCTTAAGATATATGTATTATTTCAGGATATATGATACTCGTATTCATTACCATAATATCGTCGTTGTTCTGCGAAAACCATTTAAGTCCAAATATTGAGTTTTGAGATAAATGCAATTAAAGTTTCGGAAGGCGATGTCAAATCAAGTTTTTAATAAAATAAAATACAAACAGATGTTATTTAAAGACAGTTTATTTATTTATAAGAATTACTACAAAAAAAATGAGCAACTTAAAAACATATTACCTAAAAAATAAAAAATACGGACACCTGTTTTGGACTTAATCCTTTATTGGTGTAAATTTTCATAACAGAAACCATATAACTTTTTGATATAAATATTTTTTTCCATGTGTAGATATTTTTATTTTTAGTAAATTGGCAGTAAACAGTCCTTTTAAGCAAAAAAAATACTTAAAATGCTTTTCGCAGAACAACGACGATATGTCACTGCAATTATTTATTTAATAATTAATTTTTAAGAGTTTCATTTTTAAACATAATGATTTTACTCTTAAATAATAAAAAAACCTACACTTCTTCTTCCTGGCTCCATCCCAACTCACTGTCAGCGAAGACTGTTGGGGTCAGCTCTCCTCGTCCTCAGGTTGTATAGTATGCTCTTCTGTCCCGGACTACGTACCCCAGGCCGTGCCTCTGTATCGGGTTATCTTTTTGCACCACCCACGAATTCCTTGGTTTTCCTCTGGTTGTTATTCGAGGAAGATCCACGGAGATTGTCTGGTTCACAATGTGATCGGGTGCTCTGCATCCAACGTGCCCATACCATCTCAATCCATCCGCCTCTCCTCCATCTTACTGTTGATGTCTGTAACACCTAGGCTTCCACGAATGCGTGAACTTTTTATTTTGTCTCTTAGGGGTTAAAAAAACCTACACAATAGACTTTAATTAAAGTTACAAACTTGCTTCACTTTACAAAGCATTGTCAAACAGTTAGACTTTTTCACATTTAAGTGTTAATCTTGTATTTATTTATTTAAACACATTGTTAACTTACCATCATGAATTGAACTTAACTCTACTTAGCTGCCGAGGTCGACTTAACAATAGATCTGATGAATGTTCAACTTCCGCGATCTTTCTTAACTTAACATATCTTCCGCGATCTTTCTTAACTTAATATATCTTCACATTTACATAATACGAATACAATTAATTAACTGTACGATTCAAATGTTGAAATTCAGATTCTCGTAACCGATGATAAAATCGTAAAAAAATGAAATGAGCATTGCACAACCATCAGACACTTTCCAGTATCTTGTATTGTATACTAATTATTACACTTTTATTATATATTGGGTGTTAACATAAGTTATGTCCGTTTTTTTTTCAAATTTAAAAAAGAGCACCAAACGTAAAACAAAATGGTAAAGATTATACGTCATTCGAAAGGAAATTTTCTGCTCTACAAGATATTGTATTTACTTTTACGTTACATATATTATTTTATTTGATTACAAGCCTTCAAAATGGAATGTCAAGTAGACGAAAGTGAGCATTTTCGACACCTCCTTCTGTTCGCGTTCAATCGAGGGAATATAGCTGCCAAAGCGGCTCGCGGTATTTGCGAAGTGTACATCAGTTATCTCTCCACCTTTTACATGACCTTCCTGGTATGGGGTATCCTGACAGGGATCTCGTATGGAATTCTGCATCTAGCCATTCTATCTACATGGCCTTCTTTTCACGCTCCGTCTGACGATATCATATGTGTTGCAGATCTGTCGAACGTTCAAGCTTCTGACCTTATCTCTGAGACGTTTTCCAGCGATGGTTCGTATATTCTCATCTTGAATGTTCGGAAAAGTCTTAGCTGCCAAAGCTGCTCGGTGAAGATGCTATGAATGAAAGGACAGCTCGTCGATGGTTTTTGCGTTTCAAAGACGGTAATTTCAACCGTTATTTTGTTAGTTCGTTAATTACATTGATCCCCATTAAACGTGTTTGTATCTCATACTTTGAGACTTTCTTCAAGCGGAATGGTCCCGATTTCCCTGAAGAGAGCCTCGGAATAGGATATAAAAACACGTGTAGTGGGGATTAATGTAATTAGAGGAATAACAAAGTAATTGGTTGTTAAATTTCTCAATTTGACTATTTATATACTATTTTTCATTGTATGAATTAGGGAAACCTATGATGTATTGGGTGTTAACATAAGTTGTGTCCGTTTTTTTTCCAATTTAAAAATGAGCACCAAAAGTAAAACAAAATGGTAAAGAAAATTTTCTATTCTACAAGATATTGTGTTTGCTTTTACGTTACATATATTATTTTATTTGATTACAAGCCTTCAAAATGGAATGTCAAGTAGACGAAAGTGAGCATTTTCGACACCTCTTTCTGTTCTCGTTCAATCGAGGGAATAAAGCTGCCAAAGCTGCTCGCGATATTTGCGAAGTGTAAGATCACTTTCAAACCACCAATTGGCTGAGCAGATAAATTGTAGTCACATGACTGTATACCGCCGTCTTTAATCAATGGGAAAAGTCCAGAAGTTTGGCGCTTGGGTTTCACATGTTTAGAGTAAAAACAACAAAAATCAACGTTCGACAATTTCTGCTGGTTTGCTCGTGCGTCATCGAGCTACGCATGGTCACAAGCAAAGGTTCATTTACTGTATCATTACTGATTTAAGATGGCGGCATACAGTTATGTGACAACAATTCATCTGCTCAGCCAATTCTACAGTGGTTTGAAGGGGATCTTCATGAATAATATGGTTTAAGCGGTTCTCATCGAAGTCCACTGGTCGTCCGGAACGCTCCATGTCTTTCAGGTCGAAATTGCCGTCTTTGACACGAAAAAACGAGCCGTCCTTTCATTCATAGCATCTTCACCGTACACTTCGCAAATATCGCGAGCAGCTTTATTCCCTCGATTGAACATGAACAGAAGGAGGTGTCGAAAATGCTTACTTTCGTGTACTCGACATGCCATTTTGAAAAAACAACTTATGTTAACACCCAATACAATACAACTTAGTGAGTTTATTGCAATGAGGCAACCTCTTCTAACTAACCAGAAGAGGTGTTTAATAAACCTTAAGCGAAAATTATACTGAGTCCCTTGTTTTTTATATCTGGGTACCAACGAGAATAGAACCCGCAATTCCCGGGTCGGAAGACAAACGTCTTATGTATCTATGTAACACTTTTATTGCAAATACAATCTTGCGGGCTTAATGCCAGGCGGCAATCTCTTTCAACAAACTAGGCGAAAATAAATTAACCAAGTTACATGGTCGCATAAATCATTCAAATGACTATCCATCCACACGAAATTTAAACGCATGCGTGAGCATATGCTCACAAACCTCACAAAGACGAACAATCACTCGAACATTCTTTTTCATATAAAGTGAGATATCTTCAATCAAAAGAAAATAAGGGATGGTGGAGAGGAAAGGAAAAGAAAAATCAGGAATGAAACACGTTATTTTACTGACTAGAAATTAAAAGTATGTGTTGATGCAAGGAACGATATGTTTTCATGCGCACATAATCTAATGATTGCAGCCACCACTTTCATATCATAACACTTAACTTATTATTTTTTTAAACTGTCTATAATAATAGTGGGTTCGAATGCCGAGTTAGAGCGCTCTTGAGGCGAGTATATTCTCGAAACGGTGCTGTATTTTTATTTATTTATTTATTTATTATTACACATGACAAGAAATATACATAATTTGCGAAAAAACAACAGGTAATTTCATTTGGACATACACTATTTTAATGGATCTGGGTTTGTCGCCTTTCATTTGTCGTATCCCCAGTAAACTAGGCTTTTGCTTGTATCTCACTGAGTATATGTATTTCTATATAGGAAAGACGATTTCGTGAACACAAATCCGCCTTAACAAATCCTCTAATTTATTCTGAAATGGCTAATCATTGTCACCGTGAAAACCATACTTTTTCTGTCGATGATGCCAAATGCTTGCATATCAGCAGTAACGGAATTAAATTGGACAGATTAGAGGCCCTAGAAATTTCTAAGTCAGTACACCGATCCGAACATCTGTTGAACAGTTATTTCCCAAAAATCTCTCCGCTCTTGGCCGAAATTGTCCCATGCCTCCCTCACCCCTCAGCCCCAACCGTTGAAGCGTGTATATTGGTACCAGTTCGAACAGCATTTAGTCTTGTTTGCGCTCCCCTGAAGATGAGGTGAAAGCCTTGAAACCGGTAGGGTTATACCGTCACAAAAAAGTGGAATGACACAGTGTTTGATAAAAATAAATTAAAATGTCTTTAAATCTCCACAACGTTAATGCCTTAACTATAAACAACATATAAATGTCGTTTTAATATTAGGCATCATTGAAAATTTCATGTAATTTTTTGCCTTTTGATAAACACACCGACAAACAATCTGAACTATAGCCAACATATAGAAATACTTTAATAGATGTCCCGTGACATCTGCGTAGGCATCTTTTCCTGTCAATGTGGATACTTTTTCGTTAATAAATTGCAGGTGATTATTGCAAACGTCCCACGTCGCGCGCCGCTTTTACCGTTTCGACAATTTTGGAGTTTAAATAAATACCTGTATTATGTATTATGACTATTTACATTATCCTCGGCCAACAAATGTGGAAACCGGTAAAGCCATCTCCTACACCCAACATGGATTGTTCAATAGTTCACACTTATTAAGTAATATACTAAGTCTTTTAATTCGTTTTCGTTCTTCAGCGACTCGAATTCTTAGTCCTTTGTCAGTGCTATTACGAGTATATATGCGTATGGCATAGTCAGGCGCTTTATAAGATCAAATTTAAATCCTTCAGCCATCTTTTGGCTCAGTTCGTTTATATCCTCCATCGCTCCGTGGAACCTGTGTTTAGAGCATTCTCTTATAATATGGTGTAGGGTCTGAGCCGCAGCACCGCAGTCACAACTGGGGTCATCGATGTAAGCCTCATCTGTGGCGCTCGGCTGCACTTCTGCTGCAGTCTGTTCTAACACGGTTCAGTGTTGCCCACTCTTTGCGGTCCAGCTCCATGTCGGCGACCCTCTTAGATGGTTCCGCAATTAGGTGTTTATTTTTTGTGTCCCCATTTTTCCATACCTCTGTCCAGGCCTGTTCGACCGAAAACCCATTGCTCTCTAAGGCCTGTGCGCTAACCCAAAAGGGTTTTCTTGATTTGAACCTAGTATGTGGGGTATTCCTCAGGGCCAAGTTTAAAAAAGAGGTGTTGTTCTTTGCCCTTGTCCATTCTCTTACTGTAGATGCATTCGTACGAATGTGGGGAGGAGCTACTATCCTCTCTTTAAGTGGGGGAGAAAGTGATTTTGAAATGACTATCTTTGTAGTAATCTTACAGAAGTAATGTTGACTTTACTATAGAACTTCACGACTCTTGATCTTTAAAAGCTTTCACCCAATATCATATTTTGTCTACGGTTTCTTTACGTGATTAGCAGCAGTCAGTTTGTTTGGTCCCGCGTGTTTGTCAGCCATTTTGTTCAGTCACAGTAAATTCTTCCGATGGAGAGTTCATCGCGGGCTCCCCCCCCCCTCTCGTCCGTGCGAGACCCGCGCGGTCAACCGTTTTTTTGACTTTGCAGAACAATACCGCCGCGAATATCCATCGGAAGCTCGTGGAAATTTATGGTAGTGATGTGATGAGTCGACAACATGTCACGAAGTGGGTTAGGTTGTTAAGAGAAGACCGTACTAATACGCTTTTCCGATTTCTGACGAATTTGTGCAAATAATTGAAGAACAGGTGCGAAACGATCGCCGTGTGACGCTTGACGACCTTCACGAAGAATTTTATGACATTTCTCGAAGTCTCCTTGGTAATATTGTGTCGGAAAAACTTGGTTACTAGAAGTTGTGTGCGAGATGGGTGCCCAGAATGCTCACACCGGAGCACCGTCAAAATCGCGTGACCGCAGCGCGTGAATTTTTGGATCGTTTTGCACAGGAGGGAGAAGCTTTTCTGGACTCTGTCGTGACGGGGGATGAGACATGGGTGTGTCACTACACCCCAACATGTCGAGGAAGCTGTGAAGAAGTGGCTGAAAGAGCTGGCGGCGGAGGTCTATGACACTGGCATACAAAAGCTGGTGCCCCGACTCAGAAATGTCTCGATCTCGATGGCGATTACGATGATAAATTGTTTAATATATTTGTGAAGTATCCTGTGAATTTCAATTAAATACAAGCATTTTTCGATCCTACATAAATGTTGTAACCTTAATTTCTGGATGACCCTCGTACATTAATTCAATACCCCTATTTTTTATATCTACAATATTTAATGCCAATTTCCTTCTCACCAAAACAACTCTGAAAATAAAGACATACCTGTACCTAACCTATCAAGCCAAATCCATGTTCTATCCGAGGATAGTTCGTGGGTTTTCAAGTTTTGCATGTTACTCGTATTACGCTATTAAAAGCTCAGACGGTTCACGATCGTGGTTTATCAATTGACCATTAAAATATGCATAATATACGCATAGCTAAACCATCATTAGTATTTCTTATATTATATTACAAAGATTTAATCAAAAGAAATAAATTCAAAATTTATTCATATAATTAAATAATTGCCATTATTACCTTCCTTCCAAAAAATATTGATTTGTTTATTTGTAAACGGTACAACGTACCTTACACCATTAACCCTCTCTGTCCTGTGATGTGTAACTAGTACACATTGCTTCTAAAAACTTTAATATCTCTATAAATGTAATAAATACTGGGTTCAGATTTTAGGTATTCCTCCGTAATACATTTACGCATTGAATGAACAACATAATATTAATAATAATTAGCACTTATCGGCCACATCAGACATATTTTGTGAAAAGCGGGAATCAATTCACCAATACAATCAAACGTATGACGTAGGTCACACACTTTATATACATCTGAATTTATTGACTTTCATTTGTAGTGTCCCTAGTAAATTAAGCTTTTGTCTTTATCTTACTAAGTACATATAACATGTTGAGGGTTCGTAGAACTCTGCACTGACGTGAATACAACTTAATATCATTCAATCAATGTAGATCTAAATCCGATTAAATGAGTATATCTTATCAAATGACTCAATAAATTGTGCATTTTTTGCGTCTGTTCTTAAAATGTATTTCGATCAAGGCACACAGGAAGTGCATTTCGTTCGGCAACATTAAAATTCAGGATATGGTGTGCTCGGGGTATAACCGCTAAATCTACTTCCTTCTGGTGTAACAAAAAACTTCATCCTTGTTAAGGCTTCTTCTTAATGCGATAATCCTCTCATACACTTACACATTTGATGACATAGTTAATATTTATACAATTTAAACTTTATAACAAAATGAACATAATTATTGTAATTTATTTTATCAAACACTGTTTATTCCACTTTTTTGTGACGGTACAACCCTACCGGTTTCAAGGCTTTCACCTCATCTTCAGGGGAGCACAAACAATACTAAATGCTGTTCGAACTGGTACCGATATACACGCTTCAATGGTTGGGGGCTGAGGGGTGAGGGAGGCATGGGACGATTTCGGCCAAGAGTGGAGAGATTTTTGGGATATAACTGTTCAACAGATGTTCGGACCGATGTACTGACTTAGAAATTTCTAGGGCCTCTAATCTGTCCAATTTATTTCCGTTACTACTGATATGTGAGAATTTGGCATCATCGATAGAAAAAGTATGGTTTTCACGGTGACAATGATTAGCCATTTCAGAATAAATTAGAGGATTTGTTAAGGCAGATTTGTGTTCACGAAATCTCTTTTCAAAAGATCTTCCTCTATTTCCTATATAGAAATTGTCACAGTCAGCACATAAAAGTTTATACACACCACCGTTGCTAAGTATTCATAAGTATTCCAAGATGAGGTGAAAGCCTTGAAACCGGTAGGGTTATACCGTCACAAATAAAGTGGAATAAACAGTGTCTGATAAAAACAAATTACAATGTCTTTAAACTTTCACAACGTTAATGCCTTAACTTTAAACAACATATGAACATAATTATATCCCAGCTCACATTTCACGTGATCTGAGACATACGAGTGTTCATTCATTCTAAGGACAATTTTATAATACATTACGCCGTTTAAAGGTCAAACTCTCCTCAGGGGCGTTCTAACTCAGGACCCGAACCCGCTATTATTAAAAAATCACGTCTGGTAGCTATAACAGCGCCCGAATGATTCATGTATGTATATTATGTAATCAAAAATCGGAAAGAAGTATCGATTTATTTTTTCATGCTATACTAGGTTAGTCAAAAAGTTTTGAAAGCGGAAATGAAAATACATTTTTTTTGGGGGGAAATCACTTTTATTCCTCAGTATAGTCTCCTATAAGATCAATACACTTGGTCCAACGATCTTCCAACTTTGTTGTCCCATCACGGAAGTGACTTTCTGGAAGGCCTGCAAAATACTCCTCTACGACGGCTATAACCTCTTCGTTTGATGAAAAATGCTTTCCACGAAGGAATTTTTTGAGGTGTGAGAACAGCCAGAAGTCAGAGGGAGCTAAAACTGGCGAATAGGGTGGATGCTGCAACAATTCGTACCCCAATTCACTGATTTTCGCGATGGTTTTTTGAGCTGTGTGAGCAGGTGCATTGTCTTGATGAAAAATGATTTTTTTCTTCTGCAAACCGGGTCTTTTTTCACAATTTTTTTCATCCAACTGGTCCAAAAGGTCACAATAATAATCAGAGTTGATTGTTTTACCAGTTTGGAGATAATCTATCAATAAAATTCCTTTTGCATCCCAAAAAACTGACGCTAACACCTTCTTGGCCGATTTCTGGACACGAACTCGCTTCGGAGCCAAAGTGCCTGGTTCACACCACTCTTTAGCCTCTTGTTTTGATTCAGGATCATGGTGCTAGACCCAAGTTTCATCCATAGTGATGAATCGACGCAGAAAATCCTTTTTATCCTTTCGAAATTGCTCCAAATGTTGCTCAGAAAGTAGCATTCGAACGTATTTTTGTTGCATTGTTAGCAAATGCGGCACCCATTGTGCACACAGTTTTTTGAAACCCAAAACTTCAGCCAAAATATGCTATGTTGTTCCATGTGAGATGCCTATGGTATCAGCTATCACATCCACAGTCGATCGATGATCTTCCAAAACCATATCCTGTATTTTCGCTATGATTTCTGGTGTTGATGCACTTTTTGGACGTCCTGAGCGTGGATCGTCTTCAACGCTTGTACGGCCACGCTTAAACTCCAAAACCCATCGTTGAACGGTTGGAAATGAAGGAGAAGACTCCTTCAATACTTTCACCATCTTTGCATGGATCTCAGTAGCCGATAAACCTTCCAAAATAAAGAATTTAATCACTGCACGATATTCGGATTTTTCCATTGTTAAAAAATACACTGACACGTCAACTTCAAATGGCTTGTAAACAAAGAATGAATTGACAGATCGAAATGAAATTTTGAGTACGTTCTTATGAAAGATGAAATATTAAAATGGCGTAAAAATTTTGGTTTTTCTGCTGCTCCATAGATGTCGCTTTCAAAACATATTGACTAACCTATTATGTCCTCAGTGAGATAATTGCAAAAGCTTAGTTTACTGGGGATACGACAAATGAAAGGCGACAAACCCAGATCCATTAAAATTGTGTGTCAAAATTAAATTGCCAGTTGTTTTTTTCGCAAATTATGTATATTTCTTGTCATGTGTAAAATAAATAAATGAATATACAAAAAAATATTTGCTTAGAATGCTTTTTTTTTTCAAAAGATTTTATTTAAAGTTGTGAAGAAATATATCACTAAGGTAAATATGGGCAAATATATGCAAATAGGACCAACCTACATAAAACTATTTTTTGGTTTATATGAAATATCGAATTAGCATAAATCAATCATGTATGTGTGAAAATACCAAGCAATTAAATGGGTATTTTCATAGTACTTTTACAATTAATTATTTTTTATCCCGTACGTGGCCATACAAAGCAAAGAGATATTTCGCTAATTATTTCAGAACAATTAGGGCAAGCGAAGCACTTCGGCGTGGTCTTAGCTTTATAGTTCTAATAATTATAAAATGAATTGAGTTTGTAAAAAAAATTGGCTTAGACGTTTTTGATTATTAAAGTAAAATAAATTCAGCGTTTTTAAATATATACGTCGTTTAAGATTATGTAAAAGTTTTTACTAATATTTATTTATACTGATTTGATTTATAGGGAAAAAACTACGAAATAAAGTTTTCACTAAGTGAAATTTCCTTATATAACTTATTCAAGTAGTTCTTTTGCAACAAAAAAAAATACGTCTTATGAATCTCGCTAGCTTTTATAATTGTCACTAGAATATAACAGAACTTTTATGATAAAAATCACTTAACGTTGATTATTATCAACATAATGTGCCGTTTTCCCGGCGTTTCATACAAAGATCTTGTAGCCATAGAGTAGGCGAGAGTACCTACCTGTCTGTGGTTGACGCCACATCCGCCGCGGGCCCGGACGGAATTACAGGTGACTCGACTGTCAGAAGTTCCTACGTTGTGACTCCGGCCGGTCTCCCATCGCATACACATTATTACTGCTCTTACTGAAAATTATTACGATATATTTTCCGACTTAACTGAATTCGCAACAGCATTGCGCGGAGCGTGAATGGTAAACCATAGAAAAACGTGTCATAGGTCAAGCGGAATCATAGACAATTATTTTTGTCGGCCGAAACGCGCGGGGTATTTGAATTTGGAACGTTTGGTTTTACTTTCGGTATTTTTAAAACAGTTTTTAACCTCACTTATTTCGTAGTGTTTTTTTCGCGAATTATAAACTACATTGTGATATTAATAAAAAAAAGTTATAATAAATTTAATTATTTTTGTACGTCATGACGCCTGTTGGACTTTTATTCAAAGTAAATAGGTAAAAAATAGTTTGTAATGCAATATTAATTGATTTAGTATTTATTTGTGGAATCCGATTATTAAACATTATGATTTAACACTTTAATGTGAAAAAAACCTACACGATAAACTTTAATTCAAGTGACAGGTCTGTTTCGCTTCACATAATGTTTCACAATGTTTTTGCAAAGCGAAACAGGCATGCCCCTTCAGTTAAAGGCTATTATGTACGGATTTTTTCTACGTTTAAGTTTTCAGTCATTCTGTTTCTGATACAATAATAAATTTGACAGTTATATTATGTAAAGAAAAATTCAAGCTTCTTATTTATTTTTCTGTGATTATTTTTTATTCAGTCAATGTTATGATTTATATTACTTCATTTTGTTAATAGTAATTGTTATATTTTTCAGTTTGTGTTATATTTTTACTTTATAAGTTTCCACCACGGTCCATGATATGTTTGGTGTGCCATATATAAGTTTACAGCGCACTCCATGATATGTTTGGTGTACCATATATAAGTTTGCACCAAGCTCCATGATATGTTTGGTGTACCATATATAAGTTTACAGCACGCTCCATGATATGTTTAGTGTACCATATATAAGTTTACACCACGCTCCATGATATGTTTGGTGTACCATATATTAGTTTACACCACGCTCCATGATATGTTTGGTGTACCATATATAAGTTTACACCACGCTCCATGATATGTTTGGTGTACCATATATAAGTTTACACCACGCTCCATGACATGTTTGGTGTACCATATATAAGTTTACACCACGCTCCATGATATGTTTGGTGTACCATATATAAGTTTACAGCACGCTCCATGATATGTTTGGTGAACCATATATAAGTTTACACCACTCTCCACGATATGTTTGGTGTACCATATATAAGTTTACACCACGCTCCATGATATGTTTGGCGTATATTTGACTGTTTTTCTTTATTTGTCGAATATTTTTTTTCCATATCACAAAGTATCATTTATAAGATTATCAGTTATTTTGTTGTTTATAGCAAAACATATTTTTATTATATAGATTTTTTTTTACTGAATCAAAATTGTGCTCGTTTTTTATATTTTTTAATTTCATATTAACACACGTTATATAGAAAAAAAATTTTAAGCTTCAGTCAATAATATTAAGTGTCTCATTCCCGATTTTCCTTTCCTATTCAACATTTTTTTTCTTTTTCATTGATTGCTGTTTTATTTTAATTATTATTATTTATATACACATATATATCATCACGCCACTTCCCTGTCGGGGTAGGAAGAGAGTACAGAGCGTAAGAATTTCTTATCTCAACACACATCATTCGCCTCTTCTTGATCTAAGCATCTTCTCATACGACTAATACAATGTTGCCGACTTTCTACGTTTCTTCCTTTCAAAATATAATTCACTTAATCCAAACGTGTTTTGCCTGATATTCCTATTTGTACGATGTTTTTTTTCATGTTTTCAGCAATTAAATTTCAATTATCACTTTTGAAATTTAATTAATTTAAGCGATTGGCTATGAATATTCTTATTTTTAATCGCTCATATTTACATATGTATTGAATACACAACACCGGAATGGGCGAATTTTTTTAGCACAGGAAGGGAAAAGTTAACCAAATATTAATCTAGGATTTATATATCGCTATCTCTTAACATCTGTCGCTATAAACGCGCTCTAAGAACGTAGAAAGACAGAACTTACAAACGCTAGTCCAAAAAAATACATGTAAAAAACCTAAATTCACCTCACGACTGTGCACAGTTACAACAGGACCTAGACTCCCTAGTCTCCTGGAGTGAGCAAAATCATCTTCTGTTCAACATTAATAAATGTGTCTGTGTATCTTATAGTCGATCGTTTTCACCAATCCACCATCAGTATACTATACAGGGAGTGGCACTAAACAGAGTTTCTGAATTCAAGGATTTGGGCGTAACCTTCGATGTCGGACTCACGTTCGTTAACCATGTCTCACGTTTGATATCGGACTGTTACAAACTACTCGGTTTTGTAATGAGAATATCAAGAGAATTTAACAGCACCGATATCCTCCGAAACTTATATAATTATCTAATTAGAACCAAATTAGAATATGCATCTACGGTTTGGGCTCCTCACCAGCTCAAATATAAAAACAATATAGAACAAATACAAAAAAAATTCCTCAGATATCTATGGTACAGAACAAAGGGCGATTACCCAAAATATGCTCACCATGCCGAACTTCTCACGGTGTGTAACTATAGAAGCCTTGAAACAAGAAGGCAAGAATCCATTGCGATATTCCTAATAAAGGTTTTCCAAGGTTCCTTTAACTGTCCCGCGATTCTAGAAGCACTAAGTTTATATGTACCCAATAAATATATCCGTACAAGGAATCACCCTCTGTTCTACATACCAACTTATAGGACGAATATCATGGCTAAACACTCAGTCACGCGTGGTATAGAGATATTGAACCAACTGAATGACACGGTTGATATATTCTCGGTACCGCCTAGCAGTATGAGAAGAATCCTGGCTGATATTATTCCTAACGAATAAGCTAACGCTAGAAGCAAACCCTCTTTGTGTAACAGGAGAAATCCGTGCAAAGTGGATAAAAAAATAAAAAAATAAATGTAAAACCAATGTATCAAATCTGCTAGGAATCGAACCCAAGCATCCTTACCATTAGTTTATAGCGTCGATAAATATCTAATACGAGTATATATTATAGTTAAGGCATTAACATTGTGGAGTTTTATCAAACACTCTTTATTCAACTTTTTGTAATAGTATAACCCTACTGGTTTCAAGGCTTTTACCTCATACTCAGGGGAGCACAAACAAGATTGAATTCTGTTCGAACTGGTACCGACATATACGCTTCTAATGGTAAACATTCGGGTTGGGGTCTGTGGGTGGAGGGAGGGAGGAAACAATTTCAGCGAGCAGCGGAGAAATTATTGGGATATATGTTTTTGCCAGACTACTCCCCGCTGCTCGCTGAGGTTGTCTCCTCCCTCCCTCCACCTACAGTCACTAAGTTTCAAGGCTTTTACCTCATCCTCAGGGGAGCACAAACAAGATTGAACTCTGTTCGAACTGGTACCGACATATACGCTTCTAATGGTAAACATTCGGGTTGGGGTCTGTGGGGGGAGGGAGGGAGGAAACAATTTCAGCGAGCAGCGGAGAAATTATTGGGATATATGTTTTTGCCAGACTACTCGCCGCTGCTCGCTGAGGTTGTCTCCTCCCTCCCTCCCCCTACAGTCACTAACCCGAATGTTTACCATTAGAAGCGTGTATGTCGGTTACCAGTTCGAACAGAATTCAGTATTGTTTGTGCTCCCTGATGATGAGGTGAAAGCCTTGAAACCGGTAGGGTTATACCGTTACAAAAAGTGGAATAAACAGTGTTTGATAAAACAAATTACAATATGTCTAATGTACTTTAATGTTGTATTTGACAAAAACTAAATACATTTAATTTGCAATATAAATGTGTATAGATAATATACGAGTATATTAAGTTATTTCTATGAAGAAGAAAAATATTTTACTGTGTCAAACTTTTGTATTTTATTGCTATATGGTAATATGTCAACGAAATATAAAGGTTTTAGAGACGTCTTAAGTAAAGATAAATGTTGCAAACAGGAATCAAACCAGCAACCCCCGGGTTGGGACTCAAAAGTCTAACTACTAGTAAATGGGCCACGGAGGCTTTCAATCAGTCATAAACAGCTTTGACGTTTTAAAATTGCAATTCTGAAAATCAGTTATAAATACTCGTGTATAGTTTTTCTCTCACAGTCAGATGTTCAGATATGTCATCTATAATACTCCCTCAGGAGTAACTTGATGGATCGCCTCCAGTCCTCTCGGTAATGTAAAGTAAGGACACTCTTCTACGATGTATGATTATTGTAATTTATTTTTATCAAACACTCTTTATTCCACTTTTTTTTGTAACGGTATAACCCTCCCGGTTTTAAGGTTTTCCCCTCATCTTCAGGGGAGCACAAATAAGACTAAATTCTGTTCGAACTGATACCGATATACACGATTCAACGGTTGGGGGCTGAGGAGTGAGGGAGGCATGGGATGATTTCGGCCAAGAGCGGAGAGATTTTTGGGATATAGCTGTTCAACAGATGTTCCGGTCGATGTACTGACTTAGAAATTTCCCGGACCTCTAATCTGTCCAATTTATTTTCGTTACTACTGATATGTAAGAATTTGGCATCATCAATAGAAAAAGTATGGTTTTCACGGTGACAATGATTAGCCATTTCAGAATAAATGTATGATTAGTTTGAGCCACTCCACATGAACACTATGGGGATACAATCAACTAACCGGAAAGATGTTAACCTTTCCTTCCCTGTGTTGGGTATCTTCTACACGTTGCTTCTAATAACCATCAATATCTCTATAAATATAATACATACAAGGTTAAGATTTTAGGTATTCCTCCATAATATATTTACGCATTGATTTAAAAAATAATATTATTAATAATCAGAATTTATCGACTACATCGTAGGTGTTTTGTAAAGATCGAAAACAAATTCGCATTTAAACGCTGCGAGTGCCTCGTTTTGACGATAGGTGAATAGTATGCGGGAAGCGCAACACTATATTCGCATCTCACTCTTGCATACTAGACTGAATTGCGAGAACCTGAATTGTCTCAACGTCGCAAGCAAAGGCGTAAGCGCCGGGGTATGCGACTGACGTTTCGCGCCACTAGTAACCTCTAGGCTTGCAAATAGGTTAGACGTACGCCCGTTCCGTGAGCGTTTTTTAATGTTTTCAGCAAATAAATCTCAACTATTATAATTTTTAACTTCAATTATAATTAATTAAGGGGATTATCTATGAATGTTCTTATTTTTCCGATTTAAAATCGCTAATCTTTTATTGCGTACTCACTACCCAACACCGGATCACGCGTATTATTTTTATCACCGTAAGGGAAGGGTTAAAGATGTATTATTTAAAACCTAGACTGAAAACCTTTTTCTTTTAAATCTGCTTTCCAACGGGTATCGAACACGCAGCTCTTGGGTTGGTAGACAGGCGTCTTACCACGGAGCTCTTGGGTTGGTAGACAAGCGTCTTACCTTACCTTACCGGTCATGGAGGCTGTCGTTACTTTCATCGTTTGGTATTAAAACAAGAGATGATGTACGTGATTAATAATGTTTCTTCATATTTGTAATTATTTCAACATTCTCTATGTAATTTTCACCCAAAATCATTAAATTAGTTTTTAATGCCCTTTTAACATATTTAAACGCTTAATAAAGGCAATTAATTGTCTTTTCATTTGAATTTCAAATTACTGTTGCGATCTCATGCGAAAAAAAAGTTATCAGGAATCAAGAAATGACCAATAAAATTAAAAACGCAAATTGGATTTACGATAAATAAGTCCAGAAGCAGTTAGTTGTCTTTATTTATTCAAAACAACGTCCAATTTATAGAAATATTTATAGTTATTTCTGAGTTCACACTGGAATTAAGATGTTTCCTTTGATAATGTGTTGGAATTGTATTAAATTTGAAACGGCAACTAGCGAAGAATTTAAATAAAAAGTAATATATACTATAACTACCAAACGAAGGGAAGGCGAACTACAAAGGTTTCGTTGTTCTTCGTTTTCCCTTGGTAAGTTTTGTGCAGTTTTCTTACCAAAAGTGTTTTTCTAGATGCAGATGTAGGGAAGTACCTTATCTTATGGCCGCAGCCACTACCTTCGTATACTCAACTTTTATATAATTATTTTGTAATATATTTAATATTTTTGTACGCCACCGGTACAAAGGACTGTAGAAATAGGTGTATAGCTACTGCTCAATGCTCGGAGATTTCGGCTCACGGTAAAAAGTCGCAGGGTGAAGAGATTCGTCTTTAGCAGGTAGTAGATGGTCGCAAGTAAAAGCAGTACACTGGAATGAACTGAGAATGTATTATTTGACTTTTGGGTTCCTTATGTGCGGCCAATCGCTCATCGCAAGCGCCTGTTTTCGCCCGTGCATGCCGTCATGACTTGCGAGATATCACAATTCTCTCAAGTTTTCGCATGCATGGGCCGACCGACTTTTGATACTATCTCGCGATAAGGAACATTTCAGTTTCTGTCGTGACTCAGCACGTACCACAACAAACATAAGATTATACATAAAAAAATACCAATATTATACAAAATATAAACAAACAGGAAAACAAATACATCATATGTTTTGGGTGACGCATACGATACAATTTTAATAATAGTGGGTTCGAATCCCGAGAGCACTGTTAAGAAGAGTTTGCTCTCTAAACGGTGCTATAAATTGTCATTTTATTATTATCATCATCACGTGATATATCTTTTAAGGTAGGCAAAGAAGACAAATCTTTACGTTTTTTTTTTCATGTAAACCATTGCCGCTTCATTCACACACGTGCTTTCTTTCTTTTCCCGAATTTCTACTCATCCGAATTGATAATTCGGACATATTTAAGAGACAACATTGTCTTCGACACCATTCATCGAACCTTTTGGTTTAGAACTACTCGAGTAAATGCGTAACTTGCGGTTCGTCATCGCACGTTTTGGCAATTCTAGATTGTATTTAAGCATGATTTGATAACAACACTAGCACACATCTTGCACTAGTAAGCATTGTTACCACACTGGGACTTTTTTTCGTGTGTGTATTTCGTTCAAAAAATCTTAAATTAAAACTGCCGAATAAGTGATATCTGCAGTGTTTCATTATTTTTGACAACAAAACTTCAGATTTTTTTTTGTGGTATTGAAAATTTAACCCATCGTGCTGAAAAATGTTCACATATTTCACAACAGGGTGACTATATTGAAAAAAAATATTTTATTTCATTGTACTAAATTTTTTATATCCTTGGGCCAGAAACTTTTGAACCTTACTGTGTACCTTTTGCCATTAAATTTACTTTAGAAAGGGACGATCTGCGTTCGTAATATCATAACAGCGTCAAATATAACGAAGTTGGTACAAAATCTGTGTGAAAGTTTTCGTTATTACAAGTATTTTTTTAATAATGAATTAAATGAATTTTATTTTTATTTATTTATGTAATACTTCATTGCAAATACAATCTGGCGGGTTTATTGCCAAGCGGCATCTCTTCCAATCAACTAGAAAAAAAAGTAAATAAAGCAAGGGGAAGAAACAGAAGGCGCTTCTGGAGGGATCATGTGAACCACATGGAGGATATAAGACTGGCAAGAAAGCTAAGACTGAAAACCCTAACAGCAGGAGATTACCAAGAAGGCCACCGAAAAGGTGGAAGGACAGCTGAACGTCATCATCCCAGGACAGCCCACCGTCACAAACAGGTCATACGACCTAAACCAAAAGGAAAAAGAAGAAGACATGGCCGCAAAAAAAAATTAAAATATTATTCATATTTATGGACATATACAAAATAAAAGTAAAAGTGAGATATCTTCAATGAAAGAAAAAGGAAAAAAGGAAAGGATGGTGGATAAGAAAGAAAAATCAGGAATGAAACGCGTTATATTACTGATCGGAAGATTGTTAAAATCAAATAATATTTGGCGACGTGCGTCAAAAGTCACTACGTTAGTCTGCATTGGCTAGGGATGGGGTATACGATAATTGGATTTTCGATGTTTTTATACATGCAATTAAATGTTCGTAATAAATATAAATTCATAGTGGATCTTGGCCTATTTAAAGATTGATACTTCAAGCTAGATTAAGGAGTCAAAAGAATGGTTAAAAATGGAAATTAAAGGGGTTCAACTAAAAAACTCATAAAATATACTAAAAAAATGTAGCATGGTCCCTGTGACAGTTCACAAGTTTACCCCAATACAACCTTGTAACGACGTTCAGTAATTTTAATTATTTTATCAACTTTAATATAAGCCTCGATTCTAATAAATAGCAAATTATTTAGGTAAATGCATTACATAAAACTAACAATAATGACACATTAATAAATCTTGTTGCAAATTAGCAAAAATATGTCGATTTGTTAAAATCAAATAATATTTGGCAACGTTTGTCAAGTCACTACGTTAGTCCGCATTGGCTAGGGATGGGGTATACGATAATTGGATTTTCGATTTTTTTTTTATACATAAAATTAGATGTTCGTAATAAATATTAATTCATAGTGGATCATGGCTTATTTAAAGATATATACAAATCATACAATACATTAGAAAGTCAGTATAGGGAAAATTAGGAATTAAAACGTCAGTTTAGAGAAAAACAATTATTCGATTTATGAAAAAACGATTCGATTTGTAAAAAAAAACGATTTTACCTCATCCCTTTGAGACATGACATTTCAAACGTCACAGGGACCCTGCTAAATTATTACACCTATAACTGATAAAGCATCCCCATCAAGAAGGTGTTGTCTACAAGGTGACGCCTTCCAAAAAAATTCCGTTTTACTTGAATTAAATTTTAATTCATTTTTTACCATATGTCAGCTTCGCAGCTGTATTGAAAACAGACTACCGTAGAAAGATGAAAATAAAAACGAGGAAAGGCCAGGCTTTCCATATGCTCCACTCTCAGTCAAAAGGAACGGACATCAACTTAAAAAAAAACGTTTCAAAAAATCATAGGCCTGAACGTACTGAAGCGTTGACAGCTCACTGGTTGGCACCTTGAAAGTTCTCACCGTCTTAGATTTGATTAATCGGTTGCGGAGTCAGGCTGGGCTAGACCAGGTCGGAGCAGGTTACACTGTGAGAAGCAGCAGTGGGACACTTGGACAATGGCGCTGTTGGGTTACGCCACAAAGACGAGGAGAAGGAAAGAAGGTAATTAGGATAACCGGTGTTCCACTTCACTGGGGCTGTGTAATTAAATTTCCTCCGTGAGATGAGCGACACTATTAGGGTGACCACGCGTTTTACTATTGTTATTGATGTGTTAAACCTGAAATAATATTTAAACTTAAATCATGAAAAATCTGCCTTTAATCAACTTTCTTTACTTACGTGGGTCATCCAGAAAGTAAAGAACGTTTTGGCATAACTAAATAAAAACGAAAGATATCAACACAAAACTTTATTTACAAAGTCACAGTACCTTAATCTATTTTTCAATGTAGTCGCCATAGCTGTCAAGGCACTTATTGTAACGTGGAACCAATTTTTCAATTCCGATGTTATACTCTTCTACCGCCAAAGATTTGAGCCAGGATGTCACTTCTTGTTTGAGGTCTTCATCGTTTGTGAACTGTTTTCCACCCAAAAATTCCTTTAGTTTCGGGAATAAGTAAAATCAGTCGGTGCCAAGTCAAGGCTGTAAGGAGGATGTCCAAAAAAGTTCCCCTTAAGACGTTGAAGTTCTCGCTGTGTTCGTGCTGATGCACGAGGCCGCGCATTGTCATGAATCAAAACCACCTTTCCCGACAACATTCCACGTCTCTTGTTTGGATGGCGCGTCTATGTCGGTAAAGAGTTTTACAATAAGTTTTCACAATATTCTGTCATACATTGTCACTCCATGTACTCGTATTATCCTACGTGCACGCATTTGTAGTGTTTATTCGACTTTTTTCAGCCTTGTTCCATGTCCACGTTTCACTTCCAGGTGAAGAATTTTACTATTTAGGTAGTATTTTCTCAGACGATGGAAGATTAACGAAGGATATCGAACGGCGTGTAGCGATAGGAAACAAAGTCAGTGGGGCTTTAAACTATATATATTCGAACCGGATGTTATCAAAATCTGAGGAGATGAAAGCCCACAAAAGTATTTTAATACCAACTTTGATGTATGGAAGTGTTACATGAACGTGGAAAAAGTCTAAAAGAAGTCAAATAAATACAGTAGAAATACGTGCACTGAGAAAAATATATGAAATGTCAATATGTGGTAGAATGAGGAATGAAGTGATTAAGTGTGAATTTGAACTTAATGCTTATTTGTTAACTAAGGTGAAAATGAACACTCTGAGATGGTGTGGGCATGTAGAACGAGTGAATTAAGAAATACTAACAAAATAAATACGAGTATATTGTACAAATGCGAGTGGAAGGGAAACAGGTAGACTAAGGAAAATATGGTTCAATAAAGCGAATGGTATTTTGAAAAAAGGAAATGTTAGAAGTTAGAGAAATCGTAGGTACGTGGAAATAGGAAAACAAAGCACTCTGTACTTTCTGCCTACCCCAACAGGGAAAGAATGTGATTTGTATGTTTGTTGTAATTTTTGCCTGATGCTTTTTTACGTAATATTTGTATTACACTTTCGTTGTTTGCACGTTGTGTAACCTAGCGGGTTTATTACCTTGTGACAATCTTTTACAACTAGCCAGAAAGGTGTTTGTTTAACCCTTCCTTCCCGGTGATGTGTAACTAGTACACATTGCTTCTAAAAACTTTAATATCTCTATAAATATAATAAATACTGGCCTCAGATTTTAGTTATTCCTCCGTAATACATTTACGCATTGAATGAAAAAATAATATTAATAATAATTTGCACCTTTCGGCCACATCAGATATATTTTGTGAAAAACGGAAATAAATTCACCAATGCAATCAAACGTTTGCCAGTGTGTGACGTAGGTAAATTCATTCTAAAAAACTGCTTTGGGTGAAAAGCGACGCTATTCACGTCTCACTCTACTTCGGTATATGGGAAAGCAATAAATAGAATCTCAGTTCGCTCACTTAGTATCCAGCCGGCTTTCGTTCGAGGTGGTCGCTTCACCCGTTTTGTGAACGTCGTCCGATGTTTTTTTCATGTTTTCAGCAATTAAATTTCAATTATTATCACTTTTGACTTCAAATTTAATTAATTTAAGCGATTGGCTATGAATATTCTTAATTTTTACGATTTTACGTAGCTCATTTTTACATGTGTATTGTTGTGTATTGAATACACATAATCGAAACGGGTGAGTTTTTTTAGTACAGGAAGGGAAAGGTTAAATTAGCCTTACGTGAAAACTTCTCTAGAATTAGAATCCATTTAAAAAAAATGGTTACCAACAAGAATCGAACCCACACCCCGAGGATTGGATGATACACTTCTTACCAATCAAGCCACGGAGGTCGTGTCAATAAGGCATTCAGCAATCTAACACCCCATGCATCTCCAGAATGTTAAATATGTCAAATATATATTTGAATTTCTTCCAAACATAATTTTGCAGCAAGGTATAAACACAACTTGATTCCATTTCAGTGTCACTGATAACCATTTCAGTGTCACTGATAAAGAACGAGTAACATTCACGGCTAATGGTTCTAACCGGATCCAAGTGCGATGAAAACATTCAAGAGTGATGTGGTTACCCTAGAAACATCCTGCAATGAACCGGTTCAACGCAGGTTATGCAAGCCCGATCCCGAGCCACTTACCGGTAAAATGGTAGTACTGCGAGATCCTAGCGTGTTCACTGTATGATCTATGACGAAACTATAATTATCTCGCTGTAAATAGTGATTTAAAACTGCAGTCGCTACTTACACTTAAATAACCTCGCCAAGTCCATTGGCGAGGATCTCGTTTGGATCGTTTCCTCAAGAAGGTATCTTGATAGAGGAAGTTTTATAAGAAGCTAATATTTTAAGAAACTGTAATTATTTTATCAAAGTATTGTTTGTGCTCCTCTTGATGATGATGAGGTCTTGATGAAATCCTTGAAACCGGTAGGGTTATACCGTTACATAAAGTGGAATAAACAGTGTTTGATAAATCAAAGTACAATGTAAACTAAAACACAGTTTTTTTTCTGCTTTCCACCAATGGTATGACGCTACCGATTTCGAGATTTTTACTCCATCATCAAGGAAGCCCAAACAATTCAATCAGGTGAAATTCTTGAAACCGGTAGTATTATTATAACTGAAAAAACGGTGTTTTAGTAAAGCAATTACAATACTCGTATTTTAAAAAACCGGTAGCATTATTATAACTGAAAAAAAAACGGTGTTTTAGTAAACAGTTTTGAAATCCCACAGAGTTGACAACACTTTAGCTATAAATATTTTTTTAAGAGATTTTAAAACCTTACATACATACATTTATACATCATCCCTCTGTTTCCGTCTTTGGTTAGAGAGAGCACCACACCCATCGCGACACATCTGCCCCTCCTTCTGCATACATACACCTCATACAATCCCTACGATTTTTCCGACATTCTACACTTTTTTATTTCAAAATATCATTCACTTAAGCCAACCATACTTTCCTTTGTCCTCCTCTATCACGCCTCTCATTCACATTCAATTAAGCTAACCATACTTTCCTTGGTCCTCCTCTATCACGCCTTTCACTCACATTCACTTAAGCCAACCATACTTTCCTTGGTCCTCCTCTATCACGCCTCTCATTCACATTCACTTAAGCCAACCATACTTTCCTTGGTCCTCCTCTATCACGCCTCTCACTCACATTCACTTAAGCCAACCATACTTTCCTTTGTCCTCCTCTATCACGCCTCTCATTCACATTCACTTAAGCTAACCATACTTTCCTTGGTCCTCCTCTATCACGCCTCTCACTCACATTCACTTAAGCAAACCATACTTTCCTTGGTATTCCTCCATCACGCCTCTCACTCACATTCACTTTAGCTAACTGTACTTTCCTTGGTCCTCCTCTATCACACCTCTCTTTCACATTCACTTGAACCAACCATACTTTCCTTGGTCCTCCTCTATCACGCCTTTCACTCACATTCACATGAGCCAACCATACTTTCCTTGGTCATCCTCTATCACGCCTCTCACTCACATTCACTTGACCCAACCATACTTTCCTTGGTCCTCCTCCTCTATCACGGCTCTCACTCACATTCACTTAAGCCAACCATACTTTCCTTGGTCCTCCTCTATCACGGCTCTCACTCCCATTCACTTGAGCCAACCATACTTTCCTTGGTCCTCCTCTATCACGGCTCTCACTCACATTCACTTAAGCCAACCATACTTTCCTTGGTCCTCCTCCTCTATCACGGCTCTCACTCACATTCACTTAAGCCAACCATACTTTCCTTGGTCCTCCTCTATCACGGCTCTCACTCCCATTCACTTGAGCCAACCATACTTTCCTTGGTCCTCCTCTATCACGCCTCTCACTCACATTCACTTGACCCAACCATACTTTCCTTGGTCCTCCTCCTCTATCACGGCTCTCACTCACATTCACTTAAGCCAACCATACTTTCCTTGGTCCTCCTCTATCACGGATCTCACTCCCATTTACTTAGGCCAACCATACTTTCCTTTGTCCTCCTCTATCACGCCTCTCATTCACATTCAATTAAGCTAACCATACTTTCCTTGGTCCTTCTCTATCACGCCTCTAACTCACATTCACTTGAGCCAACCATACTTTCCTTGGTCCTCCTCTATCACGCCTCTAACTCACATTCACTTAAGCCAACCATACTTTCCTTGGTCCTCCTCTATCACGGCTCTCACTCACATTCACTTGAGCCAACCATACTTTCCTTGGTCTTCTTCTATCACGCCTCTCACTCACATTCACTTAAGCCAACCATACTTTTCTTGGTCCTCCTCTATCACGCCTCTCACTCACACTCACTTGAGCCAACCATATTTTCCTTGGTCCTCCCCCTCTATCACGCCTCTTACTCACAGTTGCACTGAATATTTGCTTTGTTAGTCTTTCATCAATCACTCGTCCTACTTACCAAGTGATGCGACGTCTTCGTCTGTCTCGTTTTCCGTTGATTTTTCTCTGGATGTTTATGATAGTTGTTTAATAACGTATTTTGAGCTCATTATTTATCCAATATACCTTAAGTGTTAAGCAATTGAGCTCATTATGTGTCCAATATACCTTCACAGTGTTAAGCAATTGAGCTCATTATGTGTCCAATATACCTTCAGAGTGTTAAGCAATGCTCGGTCACTATACACACGAATAAGCACTTCCACATTTTTTTATCCGTCCATAGATACCAACTTACAGGACAAATGTCATGGCTAAATACTCAGTCACGTCTGGTATAGAGATATTGAACCAACTGAATGACACTGTTGATATATTCTCGGTACCGCCTAGCAGTATGAGAAGAATCCTTGCTGATATTCGTCCTAACGAATAAGCTTATGCTAGAAGCAGACCCTCTTTGTGTAACAGGAGAAATCCGTGCAAAGTGGATAAAAAAAAATCGATATCTCAAAAGCTTCGATCGTACGTGATATTTCCTGGTACATTATCCACTACTCCAAGATGTACTCGTAATAATGAATCATAATATGCAATATCAATTCCAAGTGTAGGCATATACACATACATCCCATTATGCAATCTCCCTGTTAGAGTAGGCAGAGAGGATAAAGCGCCAGACTTTCTTATCCCGACATATATCATTCATTCTTTCCTCATCCATACACTTTCTCAAACAACTCCTACGATTTCTCTGACTTTTTGTTTTGTTTCCTTCTTCTACAATATCATTTACTTGATCTAACAATACATTCCTTGATCTTCCTCTACCACACCTTCTACATTACATTTGCTTATATACTATCGTTTTGTTAATCTTTCTTCAGTCATTTATCCCACGTGTCCAAACCATCTCTGCGTGCTCTTCTTCATCTTACTCAACACATCATCCTCAAGTTCATATTCGTCCCTTAACTTTATTACTTTTTTGTTTTATTTTATTCCTATTTGACAGCCATGGTACAATTTACCCTACAAAATTTATTAAAAAACTTAAGTCCCTCATTTACAATATTTATGAAATAATTTTAAAATTAAAAAGAAAAACAATTTACAACAATTCAACAAAACCAAATAAAAAGACACAAAACAATCAAAATGATATATCGTCGATGTTCTGCGAAAAGTATTCATATTGAGTTTTCAGAAAAGTCCAAATATTGAGTTTTCAGATAAATGCAATTTAACTTTCGGAAGGCGATGTCAAATCAAGTTTTTAATAAAATAAAATACAAACAGATGTTATTTAAAGACAGTTTATTTATTTATAAGAATTACTAAAAAAAAAAAAGTAAATTAAAACCATATTACCTAAAAATTTTAAATACGGACATCTGTTTTGGACTTAATCATTTCTTGGTGAAAATTTTCATAACAACGAAACCATATAACTTTTGGACCAAAATGTTTTTTCCATGTGTGCATATTTTTATTTTAAGTAAAATAGCATCAAAAAGTCATTTTAAGCAAAAATGGACATAAATGCTTTTCGCAGAACAACGACGATATAAGTAATTATGCAAGTCAATATAATTACAAAAATATGAAAGATTAACAATATACACAGTTGATCACATGATATGGGGCCGTCTCGAGTCGCTGTCCGCACCTCACCACACCAATTTGACACAAATGTGAAAATAATAGTACAATACAAATTCAATACCTTCTCAACTCTGTAATCACCTTACTTTTATAGCTCAACATACTATGGTAATATAAATCATACGAGGGTCATCCAGAAACAAAGGTTACAAGGGCTCCTGAGGCCGGGGGAAGTTTTTTGTTTCAAAGTTGGTGCACCTGGCGTGTAGGGGGATCCTAACGGTCAGTTTGTTTGGTCCCGCGTGTTTGTCGGTCATTTTGTTCGGTCACAGTAAATTCTTCCGATGGAGAAGTCGTCGCGCGCTCCCGCCAACTAACGTCCGTGCGAGACCCGCGCGATCATCAGTTTTTTGACTTTGCAGAACAATACCGCCTCGAATATCCATCGGAAGCTCGTGGAAGTTTGTGGTAGTGATGTGATGAGTTGACAATAGGTCACAAAATTGGTTAGGTTGTTAAGAGAAGGCCGTACTGATACTCACGACGAGGCAAGGCAGTGATTTCTGACGAATTTGTGCAAAAAATTGAAGAACAAGTGCGAAATGACCGCCGTATGACGCTTGAAGACCTTCATGAAGAATTTCCTGACATTTTTCGAAGTCTCCTTGGTGATATTGTGTCGGAAAAACTTGGTTATTAGAAGTTGTGTGCGAGATGGGTGCCCAAAATGCTCACACCGGAGCACCATCAAAATCGCGTGACCGCCGCGCGTGAATTTTTGGATCGTTTTGCACAGAAGGGAGAAGCTTTTCTGGAGTCTATCGTGACAAAGGATGAGATATGGGTGTGTCACTACACCCCAACAATTTTCTAACGATCAGAAGGTCGAGGAAGCTGTGAAGAAGTGGCTGAAAGAGCTGGCGGCGGAGGTCTATGACACTGGCATACAAAAGCCGGTGCCCCGACTACAGAAATGTCTCGATCTTGACGGCGATTGCGTTGAAAAATAGTTTATTATATTTTTGAAGTATCTTGTGAATTTCGATTAAATACAAGCATTTTTCGATCCTACATAAATGTTGAAACCTTACTTTTTGGATGACCCCCGTATATTGTCACCGCATTCTTCTTAGTTCACGAATTTCTTCAGCGTTTATTCGGTTTACTCGTTTCAGTATTTGTCTATGCTTAGCTTTCGGCTTGTAAATAGAGGCTTTATTATAATATCTTAAGCACCACTCGCATTCGGAAAATTTTGTTTCCGAATGTTTTAAGACATTTTAGTCTGTGTATTTAGCCTTCATATAAAATGGCGTGTCGCAACTCGAAAGACTTTTGATGAATATACGACTACTCGATGTCGAAATATAAATGAGTTAAAACTGATTAAAATCCGAATGTAGGAGGAGTCTCTTTGCTGAAACTCGAAGCGAGATAAACACATTTGGGTGGATGAAATATTAGCACGAGCGTGTCATCAAAACCGGATTCCTATTTTTTTCATAAAATACGAAAAAGGAATTATTGTTTATGACTAGTTTCTGGGAAGTTTCTTAGACATATATTATAATAAGCATAGAATACGCAGTGGCGTATTGATTAATTTGTTATTACGAAAGAAAGTTTGAGGCCATATCGCTATATGAAATACTCGTATATAACATGTTAACATAAGTTGTGTCCGTTTTTTTTTCCAAATTTAAAAATGAGTACCAAAAGTAAAACAAAATGGTAAAGGTTATACGTCATTCGAAAGAAAATTTTCTGCTCTACAAGAAATTGTGTTTGCTTTTACGTTACATATATTATTTTATTTGATAACAAGCCTTCAAAGTGAGCATTTTCGACACCTCCTTTTGTTCGCGTTCAATCGAGGGAATAAAGCTGTCAAAGCTGCTCGCGATATTTTCGAAGTGGGTTCCACATGTTTTGAGTGAAAATAACAAAAATCAACGTTCGACAATTATTTTTTGTAATAAACCCATGCGCCAAACTTCTGTACTTTTTCCATTGGTTTAAGATAGCGGTATACAGTCATGTGACTACAATTCATCTGCTCAGCCAATTTGACGGTGGTTTGAAGAGGATCTTCATGAATAATATGGTTTAAGCGGTCCTCATCGAAGTCCACTCGAAGTAGTCCGGAACGCTCCATGTCTTTCACTGTTCGGAACATTATATTAGATGTTAACATCAGTTGTGTCCGCTTTTTTTTTTAATTTAAAAATGAGCACCAAAAGTAACACAAAATGGTAAAGGTTATATACGTCATTCGAAAGAAAATTTTCTGCTCCACAATATATTGTGTTTGCTTTTACGTTACATATATTATTTTATTTGATTACAAGCCTTCAAAATAGAATGTCAAGTAGACGAAAGTGGGCATTTTCGACACCTCCTTCTGTTCGCGTTCAATCGAGGGAACAAAGCTGCTCGCGATATTTGCGAAGTATACGGTTAAGATGCTATGAATGAAAGACAGCTCGTCGATAGTTTTTGGGTTTCAAAGACGGTAATTGCGGACATGGTTGGATGAATTCCTCGAGTCAAGACCGGATGATTTTTATCGCACAGGCATTAAAAAACTTGTAGAACGTTGGCAAGAATTTGTAAATAATGAAGGAGAATTCATTATTGACTAATTTGTTGTAATTTTTTTTTGTTGTGTCCTCTTGTTCTCTTCATTTGGAAAAAAACGGACACAACTTATTCTAACACCCAATAATATACGGTCTTGTAATTTATTTTATCAAACACTGTTTATTCCACTTTTTGTAATGGTATAACCCTACCGGTTTCAAGGCTTTCACCTCATCTTCAGGGGAGCACAAATAAGACTAAATTCTGTTCAAACTGGTACCGATATACATGTTTCAACGGTTGGGGATATTCGGATTGGAGACTGAATGCTGAGAGGCATGGGATGATCTCGGCCAGTAGCGGAAAGATTTTGGGATATATGTGTTTACCAGATGTTCACCTCGGTGTATTGACTTTGAAATTTCTAGGGCCTCTAATCTGTCCAATATATTTCCGTTACCACTGATATGTAAGAATTTGGCATCATCGATAGAAAAAGTATGATTCTCACGGTGACAATGATTTGCCATTTCTGAATAAATTAGAGGATTTGTTAAGGCGGATTTGTGTTCACGAAATCTCTTTTCAAAGGATCTTCCTGTCTTTCCTATATAGAAATTATCACCGTCACCACATAAAAGTTTATACGCACCACTGTTGCTAAGTATTCCATTTTTGCCTTTCCCGTTAAATAAGAGTTTCCGGAGATTAGAATTAGTGTAAAAAGCTGGCTTTATGTGACTTGGAATATTTTTGGTTATTTCGTATGATATGTTTTTCATAAATAGGACTTTGCTCCATTTATAGGTATGCTTATAGGTGTTCTTAAATATGTAATCTTTTATAAGTTTCTTTTTTGTTTTGTTTTTTTTAAGTAAATCAATGAGGCTTCCATGATAGCCATTATTTGTAGCTATTTTTTTATGGTTATTAATTCCTTTTTAAAATTGTCGTCGGTTATTAACTATAAACAAAATATATGGTCTATTTTATTTATTGGTGTTGAAACACAGACGATGAAGAACAGATTGTTAAATAAGTTGGAATCATTCGATCTGTGGATTCTTCGGGGAATGCTCACAATTTCTGAGTTTCAACGTATCTCAAACACTGAGATGCTGCGTCGAGCAGATGTATGATTAAATCGACAATCCCATAATGGTATAGTATACCTCTGCAGTTGGCCGGGCAACCTAAGGAGCAAGTCGACTGTTTCAAATATCAAGGAAGCCTCATTCCTCATAACCTTAATCCGAATTTAATTTAGATAGGAAATATGCCGAATTTAAGTGGCACGCGCTGGATTTCTCAAGATGATATCAGTTTTTTGCAATTATAACTTATTGTGCTTCTGAGTCAAATATTGACAAGAGAAGAATATCACAGGTGGTGGCTACAGCCATCATGTTAGGTACTTCTCCTTATATGTATATGTAGAAAACCATATCTGTATCTTCTTCTTCTACAGTTTCAATCCTGGGGATTGGTTAGCAGCAAAGCTCTGCATCTCCTCTTCCACTCCGCTCGGTCTTCAGCGATCCTCTTGAGCTCTGTATAGGAGGTGCGGTTCATATCGTGGCATATTTGCTTCAGATACTCC
Source organism: Odontocerum albicorne (assembly GCA_949825065.1). NCBI lineage: Eukaryota > Metazoa > Arthropoda > Insecta > Trichoptera > Odontoceridae > Odontocerum > Odontocerum albicorne. The sequence continues at coordinate 2,430,449 of OX463840.1, read as the reverse complement.
CGTCGAGGACACCCTCTGTCAATCGATCGCTCAATCATTCCCTCCAGTATATTGTGCATGAGATTTTCGTGTCGCAGCATATGATCCATCCATTCTACACGCCTTTCCGATATGGTGTTTGACAGGTGCCTGGTTTCTTCGATCCTGCTGAGAACCTCGTCATTTGTAATGTGGTCTCTCCAGGAAAACCTTAGGATTCGTCTATAGGTCCACATCTCGAAGGCCTCCAATCTTTTTCGATCCCTTTCGCCTATGCACCATGTCTCGCAATCGTACATCAAAATACTCCACATATATGTTTTGACCAATTGTTTGCGGAGCTTTAGGTCCATGTTGTCGGATTCAAAAATCTTTGATTTCTTATTAAAGAGACTAATCGAACTCCTTTTGATTTTTCTGAGGGGGAGAGGGAATTAGTGTCTGGATTTAATATTGAGTATAGAAGGGGGGGGTTTGCAATTATTTTGTTGGCCGAATATTCTAGAATTATATTTATGAGTATAATATTTGTTTTCTTTTTTTAGTTTTGCTTGGTGAATGCGACTGTCAACCACTCTTTTTGTACGGCCATCCCATGTGATCTTGCTTCCAAGATAGACAAACTGTTTTCCGTTCTTAAGTGCAGCTCCTGACATTAGTATGTACATTTGGTGTTCGTCTCTGCCTACGGTTATCACTTTTGTTTTGTCCTTGTTTATTTTCATGTTGAACTTGGTAATTAGGGCATTCTCTATAGTTTCCAAGGTCTCTTTTAGTTCTTCTTTGCTATCGGCGATCAGGGCAATGTCGTCTGCAAATCTTTTCATATCCACCTTTTGGCCGTGCATTCTGACACCTCTTCTATGGTCCATTTCTTCTCTTGCTTCGTCTATCGCACACTGGATATACCCATTAAAAAGCACTGGAGAGAGAGAAAGAGCAGCCTTGTCTCACACCCTTCACATCTGTATCTTAGAAAAACGTATTTGGTAAAAAAAAAATTACTAAGGGAAGATGAACTCCAAAAATACTTTTGTAGATCTTCCGATATATGATAATGACACATTCGGATTTGGGCACAGTGTAGTGTTGATATAAACTCATCAATTTCGATGAGGCCTCCCAAAATAAGGGCTGTCTTCAAGTGCTTTCTAAAGCTACAGTCACTTCTCTTACATCTAATCTAAGAGGTAGACCATTACACGCCACAGGAGTAGCAAATACAAAATCAGCAATTTCAACCCTGCTCTATTGGATAGATTCGGAACAATCAATTTATTTTTAAAATCTTTACAAAAATGATTATGTACAATGTTGAGCTAATACCAACCTTGATGTATGGTAGCGAATAATTAAAAATGAATAACATGAGCAGAACAAACGCGGTAAAAGAGCGTGACTTGCGTAGATTATTTGGTATTAAAACGTTTGATAAAATAAAGAATGATGCGTAAATTATAACTGTTTATTTAAGACGGGTGTTATAATAAAAATTAGTCCATGCAGTGAGACTCTAGAATCAGTTAAAAACCACTATAAGACTCGCTCCGTCCTAGGCATGCTTTAAGAAGCGATTGAAAAAACTCTGAATTTCTAGTCAGTAAAATAACGTGTTTCATTCCCGATTATTCCTTTCCTCTTCACCATCCCTTCCTTTTCTTTTGATTAACGATATCTCACTTTATATGAAAAAGAATGTTTGGGTGATTATCCGTCTTTGTGGGGTTCGTGGGTATATGCTCACGTATATGTTTATGGATTTCGTGGGGATGGATAGTCATTTGAATGATTTATGCGACCACGTAACTTGCTTCATTTACTTTTGTCTTGTTGGTTAGAAGACATTGCCGCCTGGAAATAAGCCCGCCAGACTGTATTTGCAATAAAAGTATCAAATAAATAAATAAATTAATAATTCACTAGGTTAGTGTCTTTAGGTTATGCCACTGCAGAACCAGTGATATTGTTCTATGTGGGAAGATATAAATTGATGGGCAGAGACAAAATAATTAAGTCCAATGGTGTGGATAAAATTAAATTACAATTTTATGCCGTATTCACCACCACTAGTAATCGATTTCTTATTAATGACGTTTAGCAATAATTCCGAATAAACACATAACGTTTAAAAAAAAACAATATTAAATACGTTTTATTGCTGTTTTATTGACGTTCCGGGTGTTCCACCTAAATTGCTAATTGCTCGAACAATCGTTAATGTAGAAGATGTGATATTTGGGATGCTTACAAAGTTATTTGGATGTAAAACCTACGCATCAACATAGAAGTGTCGCAATGGTATTTAAAATTAAATAACTAAATAAAATTAATGACTGATGCGAATGTAGAGTTATGTAGAGAAATATGAGGAGTTGTAGAGAAATATGAGGAGTTGTAGAGAAATATGAGGAGTTGTTGGATATGACTTTGGAGTAATGTAGAGAAATATGAGGAGTTGTTGGATATGACTTTGGAGTAATGTAGAGAAATATGAGGAGTTGTTGGATATGACTTTGGAGTAATGTAGAGAAATATGAGGAGTTGTTGGATATGACTTTGGAGTAATGTAGAGAAATATGAGGAGTTGTTGGATATGACTTTGGAGTAATGTAGAGAAATATGAGGAGTTGTTGGATATGACTTTGGAGTAATGTAGAGAAATATGAGGAGTTGTTGGATATGACTTTGGAGTAATGTAGAGAAATATGAGGAGTTGTTGGATATGACTTTGACGTGATTGTTTAGATAAGTGTTTTTTTTTTGCTACAAAATCTAAAATATATTTTTCAGTGTCATATAAATCTACGTGGCAAACTTTCGGTAATTTTTTTTAATATACATTTATACAACGAGTGGCGGTCGGTCTAGAGGTGCGCTGGTGCGCTGAATAATTCGCAATAATTAAATTATATATTCGCAAACATGACTTTCAAAAAATGTTAAATATTTGTATAGATTAAATGTCTATAAGAATACTGACAAACAGTACGAGTATTTTTATATAAGTGAAAATTAAAAAATTTTTTTTTTTTAATATTCCTTTCAAATTGAACGGCCAAGTTTGCCAATAATACCGGAGCGATCTCCAATACGCATAGGATGGAAACGTAAATTCATAAAGGGCAGACGCAAATTCATATTTTGTGAAAATCGGGAATAAATTCACCAATAAAATCAAACGCGTGCCAGTGTATGACGTAGGTATGTTAATTCTAAAAATCCGCTATGGGTGAGGAAGCGACGTTATTCACGTCTCACTCTCACTCTACTTCGGTATGTAGGAACGCAAGAAATAGAATCTCGGTTCGCTCGCTTCTCTCTTTTTAGTAGCCAGCCGGCTTTCGTTCGAGGTGGCCGCTCCGTCCGTTTTGTGAACGACGTCCGATGTTTTTTTTTCATGTTTTCAACAATTAAATTTCAATTATTATCTCTTTTGACTTCAAATTTAATTAATTTAAGCGATTGCTTATGAATATTCTTATTTTTCCGATTTTAAATCGCTCATTTTTACATGTGTATTGATGTGTATTGAATACACAGCACCGGAACGGGCGGATTATTTTAGCACACGAAGGGAAAGGTTAAGTATGTAGGGTGAATATTTGTGATAGCAAATAATATTGTAAAAAAATAACTGAAGTTTAAAAAAAATATATTGGTTTCCTTATGTTTTCTCCCTTTAATTTTGGAAACAGCACTTTCTTCAGCCAATGTGCAAACATTGTGTTTTTCTTAGACCGTCAACGCAACCAAGCTACAAATATACTCGTATGTTTTTGTGGTGGTTGATCCGAAAATGCCAGTAAAGTTAAAAGGATTGTCAGACCCGCACTCCTCTATGGCTCCGAATGCTGGACGATGTATACCTCTTACTCTAGACAACTAGAAACTGCTGAAATGCGCATGCTAAGATGGTCAGCAGGTGTGTCCCTAAGAGACAAAATAAGAAGCTCACGCATTCGTGGAAGCCTAGGTGTTACAGACATCAGCAGCAAGATGGAGGAGAGGCGATTGAGATGGTATGGGCACGTTGGACGCAGAGCACCCGATCCCATTGTGAACCAGGCAATCTCCATGGATCTTCCTCGAATAACAACTAGAGGAAGACCAAAGAATTCATGGGTGGTGCAAAAAGATAACCTGATGCAGAGGCACGGCCTGGGGGACGTAGTCCGGGACAGAAGAGCATACAACCTGAGGACGAGGAGAGCTGACCCCAACAGTCTTCGCAGACAGTGAGTTGGGATGGAGACAGGGAGAGAGAGTATTTGTGGTTCAAACAACGTACAGTATCCGGCGATAAGTAATACACACCGGGCTTAAGAAAGAGACTGTCGGCCATAATCGGCTAACTTCGGTTTTGTAGAGCGTCGTCTCTGTCATTCATACACGTGTTCCATCGCGATTTGTCAGTCGTCAAGCGACAGAGACGACGCTCTACAAAGCCGAAGTTAGCCGATTATGGCCGACAGCCTCTTTCTTAAACTTGATTTGTATTACTTATTGTCGGGTACTGTATTTACTTCTGTATTTTGTGCGTGTCTGATGTAGTTGTTAGTTCCAACAGAACAATCGACCGGTGTCCTCTATGTTAATCTCCCATAAAGAGAAGTAATATGGTCGTATAATAAATATATGTAAATGCTGGCCAGATTCACACCGTTTTCCATTGTTTCAGCGAGGGCCTCTTCACTTGTCCAGTCAACGCCTCGCCGATTGACTACGCTAAGGTAAGATGTCCAATCTTTACATACCATATTTGCAGACTGTTCTGTGCTAATTGTTTTCATGTATCCGTCTACAATAGGTATGCCTCAGAAGAAACGGAACACCTCAAGACTGAACGCCGTACAGCAGAGATGTCAAACTTGCGGTCCCTTAATAAGCAAGTCTGCGGCCTGCCAAGACTTCTTAAAAAAGAATTTTTAACTGGAAACGAAAAAAAATAAGTTATTTTGAAACAAATAAATTTCTTAACATATATCTTCACTTTGGAAGTTTTACTTATTTATTTTTATTTATTTATTTAACACTTTTATTGCATATACAATCTGGCGGGCTTATTGCCAGGCGGCAATCTCTTCCAATCAACCGGACTAAAGTAAATGAAGCAAGTTACATGGTTGCATAAATAATTCAAATGACTATCCATCCCCACGAAATCCATAAATACATACTACATGAGCATATGCCCACGAACCCCACAAAGACGGACAATCACCTGAACATTATTTTTCATATAAAGTGAGATATCATCAATTAAAAGGAAAGGAAGGGATGGTGGAGAGGAAAGGAAAAGAAAAGTCGGGAATGAAACACGTTATTTTACTGACTAGAAATTAAGAGTTTTTTTCAGTCGCTTCTTAAAGTATGTTATGCCAAAGACGGAACGAGTCTTATATTGGTTTGTAACTGATTCTATATTAGAAAAAAAAACTACAGATAACAAAGTGGACACATAATTTATGTTGATCTGTGTGTGTTGTCTTTTCTTTGTTGTGTCCTCAGTAAATTAGGTGTTTACCTGTATCTTACTGAGGGCATATATCAAATATACCATGGAAAAATAAATTGATACTTTCTAGTTATTTATTGCAAACTCTAATCGACTTGATAAACAGTGAGATTCAATAAAATATACGTATAAAGCGAATCAAACCCTTCATACTTCATCATTCCGTATAACCCAAAAGTCCATATCATAATGTCCCCCACACAATCACTAAAAACACATCACACTCAAGAGCTCTAACAAACCTTTGCTACAAGTGATTCCTCTTGCAAGTTCAACCACTCAAACTCATGTCGCAATAACAACCATGCTCCGATCCATTGCCTGATTTTTTGCATCCTTTTGTCTTTATTGAATTCGGCACCTCATTAAATGTCATGGGAGCCAAATAGGCATATTGCCTAGATTAGCAATTATAACGGTTATTTTAACTCTGTCTGCAGCTGCTCTAAACAATGTCTTCCACGCTCTTAGGGTTTTCTGTCAGGAGTTTCTTCTTTTTCGTACACTTCGTTTTTTTTCTTGTATCTTCCCATGCAACATTACTTGGATGATTTCATATTTGTTTCCTCTCATGAAATGTCTAAAGTATTTCATTATTTTCCTCTTAATGCAAATAAATATTTCTTTATCTTTATTCATGCTTCTGAGGATCTCTTCGTTGCGCATTTTGTCAACATTCTCCTGTAGCACCACGTTTCAAATGTTTCTATTAGTTTCGTGGTGGCTTAGGTGAGTGTTCAAGTCTTCATGCCATAAAGAAGTACTAAAAATATCTAAGATCGTACGATTCTCAATTTGAGGTTAGGTCTCTATTATATCGTTTTTTTTTAATATTGAAAACATGCGGCCCTCGGCCTAATGTAAACAAGTTTATGTGGCCCGTGATGCAAAACGAGTTTGCCATGCCTGTTGTACAGTTTATGCAAATATTAAAAAAAACTTTTTAAGTATTGCTAACTAACATAGATGTACAGCAAATAAGTTATCATCGGTGAATTGCTACCAGTTTGTTTTTCACGTAAGACCTCTTAAACATTTTTCTGGTCGTTTGGAAGATATCGCAACACACGTCTTAAACATTTTTCTGGTTGGTTCGTAGATATTTAAACATGGTAATATACCCATAAGGTTTTACTGTATACAATGAAAGTTAATAACAATAAAACACAGCATTTCTTTCTATTATTGCCTTCTGTATGTTGCACCAAGTATTACAAATCACTTATATAACATATTTATTTATTTATTTAACACTTTTATTGCAAATACAATCTGGCAGGTTTATTGCTAGGCGGCAATCTCTTCCAACCAACCAGACAAAAGTAAATAAAGCAAATGACGTGGTCGCATAAATCATTCAAATTACAAGCCATCCCCACGAAATCCATAAACATATACGTGAGCACATGCCCACGAACCCCACAAAGACGGACAATCACCCGAACATTATTTTTCATATAAAGTTAGATATCATCAATCAAAAGGAAATGAAGGGATGGTGGAGAGGAAATGAAATGAAAAATCAGGAATGAAACATGTTATTTTACTGACTTGAAATTAAGAGGTAGGGTATCTTCATGAATAATATGGTTTAAGCGATCTTCATCAAAGTCCACTGGTCGACCGGAACGCTCCATGTCTTTCAGGTCGAAATCATCGTCTTTGAAACGCAAAAACCATCGACGAGCTGTTCTTTCATTCATAACATCTTCACCGTATACTTTGCATATATCGCGAGCAGCTTTGGCAGCTTTATTCCCTCGATTGAACGCAAACAAAAGGAGGTGTCGAAAATGCTCACTTTCGTCTACTTGCCATTCCATTTTGAAGGCTTGTAATCAAATAAAAAAATTATTGTAGAGCAGAAAAAATTGTTTCAAATGACGTATAACATTTACCATTTTATTTTACTTTTGGTGCTTATTTTTAAATTGAAAAAAAAACGGACACAACTTATGTTAACACCTTATATATTTGTTTTGTTATACTTTCTTCATTCATTCGTTCTACATTCCCAAACAATCTAACTCGTATTCTGTCACTCCATGTATTCTTCTCAGTGCATGTATTTCTGCAGCATTTATTCGGCTCCTTTCAATATTTTTCGACGTCCACGTTTCTCTCCCATATACATATCTAAGTTGGCACTAAAATACTGGTGTGGACTATCATCTTAGCAGATTTTGAGACTGTCCGATTCGAGTCTTCTCCCTGGCTCCATCCCAACTCACTGTCTGCGAAGACTGTTGGGGTCAGCTCTCCTTGTCCTCAGGTTGTATGCTCTTCTGTCCCGTACTACGTCCGCCAGGCCGTGCCTCTGTAACAGGTTATCTTTTTGCACCACCCATGAATTCTTTGGTCTTCCTCTGGTTGTTATTCGAGGAAGAGCCACGGAGATTGCCTGGTTCACAATGTGATCGGGTGCTCTGCGTCCAACGTGCCCATACCATCTCAATCGCCTCTCCTCCATCTTGCTGTTGAGGTCTGTAACACCTAGGCTTCCACGAATGCGTGAACTTTTTATTTTGTCTCTTAGGGACACACCAGCTGACCATCTTAGCATGCGCATTTCAGCAGTTTCTTGTTGCCTAGAGTAAGAGTCATACATCGTCCAGCATTCGGAGCCATAGAGGAGTGCGGGTCTGACAATCGTTTGGTATACTTTTCCTTTTAACTTTACTGGCATTTTCGGATCACATAGAACTCCCGTCATTGATCTAAACTTCATCCATCCCACACTAATTCTATGTGTTACATCTGCTGCACATCCTCCATCGCTATGGATGAGTGACCCAAGATACTTAAAGGAGTCACAATTTGGTAATGTTTCTCCATCCATTTGCATAACGGGAGTGACAGCATTTGTGTATAATATTTTTGATCCCTATTGAGTTTTTACCCCTATCACCAAACAACGTTCGATATCCTTTTATATTTTTATACTTGGTTTAAACTTATATTTAGGGGTTTTATTTATATTTGAACTATTTATTATGTATGTTGATAGCTATAATTTTTAAACTTAAAATGTAAAATGACCTAAAAATTTTAATTTGATATTGTGAATGATAGCGTCTGCATAGTTGCAACATATGCTGGTACGAGTCCTTTTTTATTATTTAATTATATGATATTTGCACGATAATTTATCCATCACGCAATTTACATTCATCATCATCATCACTAACATGCCATCTCCCAATTGAGGTATGCAGAGAGAACATATAACCACTTTATTCTATCCTGACACGCATCTTCCATTTCTATAAATTGCATATATTTCGTCCTGCATATTCTCCTTTTATGAAAGCTTTCCACACTAACTTATTTAGAATTTGATTAATTTGATCGTACCACGTTTTTCTAAGTCTTCTAAACTCTTCATACCTTTTATAATACTGATATATAATAGATTATTTTTTTATATATTTTATTATCCATTCTTTTACGTGGTCTAACCATTTCAATGCTCGTTTTTTCATCTTTTTTCGATTAACATTTTTTTCCATGTCGTATTTTCTTATTTTTAATTTCTCCCAACTTCTCAGAAAGATGTATATAAGCTTTAAGGGAAAATAAGATTAAAATCATTTGTCAAACATCTGCGATCCATCGGGAATTAAACCTGAAACTCCAGAATGAATGTTAAGCGTCTTAACTAACTAAGCGAAAAATGTCGTATTTCATGGGTTTCATTTTATCTTTAATCGCTTTACTTTTTATGTTATCATCACGTTTTGATTATCTTTACTACTATGCGTATCCAGAAACTAAGTGTACTGAGGCTCTCACGACCGGATGGATTTTATTTTCGACTTGTTGGCTACACTTCCGTGTAGCCTGACCCTTCCCCTCCGCAACGAGATCGGTTCGAGGTCAGTACGTTGAGAAGTGTCGACGCGACAACACGTTTCGTGAAAAATGTCAATCCACTCTCCCGCCAAGTTGAATCGAGTGGAGGCCGGGCAAGAGTTTTTGAGGCGCTGCAAACTCCATGGAGATGAATTTCTCCGCTCCATCGTTACTGGAGATGAAGCTTGGGTTGCACACTACACGCCTGAAACCAAAAGGCAGTCTCAACAGTGGCGTCACACCTCTTCACCCTCCGCCAAAAAGTTCAAAACCACAATTTCAGCCAAGAAAATCATGGCATCCGTGTTTTGGGACTGTCAAGGCATAATTTTAATTGAATATATGCCTCAAGGGGAGACCATCAACTCTGCAAGATACTGTGAGACCCTAAAAAAATTGCGGAGGGCGATTCAGAACAAGAGGAGAGGCATGCTGACAAAGGGAGTCTAACCACACACGGCCAACGCCACGAAGGAACTGCTCGCCTCGTTTAAATGGGGTGTCCTGAACCATTCCGCTCATTCTCCTGACCTAGCACCTTCAGATTACTATCTCTTTACCTCCCTGAAGCTGCACATGTGTGGAAAAAGGTTTTCAACCGACGATGAGGTACAAGAGGAGTGGGAGAAGTGGACGGAGGGGTTGGCGGGAAACTACTTCGAGGAAGGCATCAAAAAGTGGATACCCCGCTTCACCACCTGCATTGAGAGGAACGGCGACTATGTCGAAAAATAGCTTACGTATGTACTACGGTAACCACGTAATTTTTTTGTTTAAATAAAAAAAATTGTAACCTACAAAAATTTAGTACACTTACTTTCTGGATATGCCTCGTACAATCCACAATTTTATTTGTTTTTCAGTTCATTTTAACCTATCGCTTTAAAGTAAAACTATTTTAGAAAGTCTTTTGAAAAATTTATTTATTTTGAACCTTGTTCAATTTCAGTTTTCGTTTTTTTCATTGAATAAGAGCTTTTAATTATGTGCGCTCTAACTAATGATTAAGTCATAACTGTTTCGACTCAATTTAGAGTTTTGTTCTATTTAAAACCCCTTTATCAGCGAGCATTATCTTTCAAATTAAATTAAATGCGGGCACAGATAGTAAGGGGGATGGAAATAAATACATGCGAGTAACTTCCCACATTAATCTCTATTAACTTTAATTCCGTTTTAGTGAGAATTATTAAAAAAATATTTATAAGTACGGTGCCTTTCAACACATTCAAATCGGTAACTCGGACCTATTGTAGAATATGGCCGGGAGGTAACACTAACTTTGGCGCCATTCATCGAGCCTTCAGGTTTAGAACTTCTTGAGTATACATGGTTCTCGCGGTTCGTCATCGCACGTGTTGGCAACACTACCCTGCACATGAAGAGACAACACTAGCAAACATCCAGTACTTGTGGTCTTTCAGAATGTTCTACCGTGTGGTTTTGTTTATTTATTTATTTAACACTTCTTTGCAAATACAATCTGGCAGACTTATTGCCAGGCGGCAATCTCTTCCAACCAACCAGATAAAAATAAAAATTAAGCAAGTTACGTGGTCGCATAAATCATTCAAATGACTATCCATCCCCACGAAATCCATAAACACATACGTGAGCATATGCCCACGAACCCCACAAAGACGGACAATCACCCGAACATTATTTTTCATATAAAGTGAGATATCATTAATCAAAAGGAAATGAAGGGATGGTGGAGAGGAAAGGAAAAGAAAAATCAAGAATGAAGCACGTTATTTTACTGACTAGAAATTAAGAGTTTTTTCAGTCGCTTCTTAAAGCATGCCAAGGACGGAGCGAGTATTATATTGGTTTGTAACTGATTCCAGAGTCTCACTGCTTGAACAGTAAAGGACGACCTAAAAAAAGACGAGCGGTGAACTGGAAAGGCAAATAAACATCCTCTGTTTGAGCGTAGCGCTAATCCATGATCGGAAAGACACCGAAATTTTTCTGATATATAAGAGGGGATGGCGGGACTATTAAGGATATTACACAATAGAGATAGTTTATGAATTTGGCGTCTATTTCTTACATTACTGTTGAAGAAATAGTTTTTTTTCAATAACTTGCGTACAACATATTGGAAAAATTTAAATTTTAATTAAACGCGTTGTTATTAATGCCATGTAAACTAAACTGACCGTTTACTGAATTAACATAAATTTACAAGTTTTATATGTGTTTCTACAGCACGATCATTAATTTCAGCATGGTATTTATTCAAAACAAAATCTATCAGAAGTTGCTTTTATGTGAATTTTCCTGACATGGATATAACTATATTTGGCATAGTATCACTTTACCTCCGCTTCACTCTGCTTTTAGATTTTATCTCAAGTAGTCGAGGGCAATCAAAAGCATTTTTAAAGGCAAATTAAATCACTAAGTTTTTATATCGAACGGGAGTTTTATTAGAATTTATAATTATACCAATGGTGTAAATCAAATTTGGTCAACTCCAACGAAGATAATTTTTTCCATACGACCTTTTTTTTGCAAATAATTTTTACATTATTTTATGTAGATGTGTGTCAGTAAGACCGAGGCCACACCAAAGTGCTTCATTAGGTGCTAAGATAGGTTTTACGTGACTCATGCATGCCCATACCAAAGTGCTACGCACAAATTCATTTGACAGTTGGGAGCGGTTGAGTCAACAGGTGCTAAGTTATCACTAGGCATCATTAGGTGCTAAGTTAGGTTTTACGTGACTCATATACTAGGTGACTTCATGCCTGGCCACACCAAAGTGCTACGCACAAATTCATTTGACAGTTGGGAGCGGTTCAGTCAACACACGATGCCACTCTCAAAACTAACCAATTTCATTACAAATTACCATCTTTATTTACTTCCTGTGCTACTTCATTCCAAAGTGATTTTATTACAAGTACATTTTTGTATAATTTGCTCGATGGGTTCCACAACGGCTCCCTTTTATACACAGCTGTTATTAAAACTTCCTCCATCTTGTAAAATCACTTGGGTGACACAATAAAATTAACGAATACGTTTGTTTGCTAGGAGACTCACTAGGTGACTAATCATCATGTAACGTGGCGCAAAGCGTGCAGTGTGGCCATTGCGATAGTATGCGGTGCGTTGGTTCGTTAGGATATGTCGTCTAACTCGCAGCGTAGCTCTAAGCACCAAGCGAGGCTCCTACCTGTGTGGCCGAGGATTAAGAAGAGAGAGATGTAGAGAGCTAGCGAGATAGAAATATCAAGTGGAGAAAATGACTGGTTGAAGTATTAATTTATTTTTATTTATTTATTTACATGACAAGTAATTGTATGAATTATTAATTTATGAATAACAAGTTATAACAGGTAATTCAAAATGGACACTCAATTTGTATGGATCAACGTTTATTATCTTTCATTTGTCTTCTTCTCCCTGGCTCCATCCCAACTCTTTGTCTGCGAAGACTGTTGGGGTCAGCTCTCCTCGTCCTCAGGTTGTATGCTCTTCTGTCCCGGACTGCGTCCCCCAGATATATTATCTTTCATTTGTATCTTCAGTAAAATAGGCTTTTATCATCATGGAAAAGTAAGTTGATGCTTTTGATTATTCAATACATCTTTCACAAATTTTCATCAACTTGATAAGTTGTGAGAACTTATTATACGTATAATATACCACGCGTATCAACTCTTGGCATACTTCATCATTTCAGATAAATCAAAAGTCCATCTCACAATGTCCCGCATACAATCATCAAAAACACACCACATTTAAAAGATTACAATTTTTTTTACTACAAATACGTAAACTCGGTGTTCTTAACCCTTCCTTCCCTGTGATGTGTAACTAGTACACATTGCTTCTAAACACCTTTAATATCTCTATAAATATAATAAATACTGGGTTCAGATTTTAGGTATTCTTCCGTTATACATTTACGCATTGAATGAAAAAATAATATTAATAATAATTAGCACTTATCGGCCACATCAGAGATATTTTGTGAAAATCGGGAATAAATTCACCAATACAATCAAACGTGTGCCAGTGTGTGATATAGGTATATTCATTCTAAAAAAACCGCTATGGGTGAGGAAGCTACGCTATTCACGTCTCACTCTCACTACTTCGGTATATGAGAACGCAAGAAATAGAATCTCAATTCGTTCGTTTCTCTCGCTTCAGTAGCTTTCGGGCATCCATTTGAGCTGGTCGCTTCGCCCGTTTTGTGAACGTCGGCCGATGTTTTTTTTTTCATGTTTTCAGCAATTAAATTTCAATTATTATCACTTTTGCGTCTCACGTCTCGCTCTTCTTCGAAAATAGGGAATAAATTCACCAATACAATCAAACGTGTGCCAGTGTGTGATGTAGGTATATTCATTCTAAAAAACCGCTATAGTTGAGGAAGCGACGCTATTCACGTCTCACTCTATTTTGGTATATGTGAACGCAAGAAATAGAATCTCAGTTCGCTCGCTTCTCTCTTTTTAGTAGCCAGCTGGCTTTCGTTCGAGTTAGTTGCTCCATCCGTTGTGAACGTCGTCCGATGGTTTTTTTTTTTCATGTTTTCAACAATTAAATTGCAATTAATATCACTTTTAACTTCAAATTTAATTAATTTAAGTGATTGGCTATTTTTTTTATTTTAAATCACTTATTTTTACATGTGTATTGAATACACAGTATCGGAACGGGCGGATTTTTTTCGCTCAGGAAGGGAAAGGTTAAATATGTAACTGTGTGCCTCCAGTGCATTATCCCGCTACAGCTGTTTATCTTCACCGCTTATCAGTTAGTATTATAGCTCTGTTTTACTGTTATTACTACAGTTCAAATGCGAGGGATAAATTCCCTTCCCTTCCCTTCCGAATGTTTCCTACTATAACATAAATGACTCAACCGTGTAATGTTGTCATCAGATTCTTTGAATGCTTCGTTAAAGCTTTTAGAAAATTAGGCATTATAGGAATACTAGAACTACAGACATTTCGAAATAAACTTTTATTGTTTTATGTAAAAAAAATATTGTATTAGAAGTGAAAAGTCTTTATAGTTATAATAATAATAATGTGGCAATTTATCTATCGCTGTTTAGAGAGCAAACTCTCTTCAACGGGGTTCTAGCTCGGGATTCGAACCCACTATAACTGACATATCAAAAATGTTGACAAATTGAGACAGGAATGCGGTGGCTGCGGCCAATAGATTAAGTAATATATATAGACTTCCAGAAAGCTTTAAACAAAATTAATCACGATATATTACTTAAGAAAATGCATAACCTTGGCTTCAGCGATAATCTAATTGGATTATTTGCATCATTCCTAGAATAAAAATCTTTTGATTGATGATATCTCACTTTATATGAAAACATTGTTCGGGTGACTGTCCGTCTTTGTGGGGCTCGTGGGCATGTGCTTACGTATATGTTTATGGATTTCATGGGGATGGATAGTCATTTGAATGATTTATGCGACCACGTAACTTGCTTCATTTACTTTTGTCTGGTTGGTTGGAAGAGATTGCCGCCTGGCAATAAGCACGCCAGATTGTATTTGCAATAAAAATGTTAAATAAATGAATGAAGATCTCAATACGTAACAATCCGGAACAAGTCTTCTGTGGAATTCATGGCAAGATCTGGTATACCACAAGGATCTAATTAAGGTCCCCCTGCTATTCCTTATATTTATTGACGATATTCAAAATTCCATAAGTCATTTGACGTGTTGCTGACGATTTGAAAATTTTCAAAAAGATCAATTCACCTCCCGACTGTGCACAGTTACAACAGGACCTAGACTCCCTAGTCTCCTGGAGTGAGCAAAATTATCTCCTGTTCAACATTAATAAATGTGTCTGTGTATCTTATAGTCTATCGTTTTCACCAATCCACCGTCAGTATACTATACAGGGAGTAGCATTAAACAGAGTTTCTGAATTCAAAGATTTGGGCGTAACCTTTGATGTCGGACTCACGTTCATTAACCATGTCTCGCGAAACGGGAGAAATCCGTGTATAAAGTGGATAAAAAAAAGTACTTCCCTACATCTGTATACGTTATGAAAAACATATTTGGTAAGAAAACCGCAGAATTTTATCAAGGGAAGACAAACTAGAAGAAACCTTTTTAGATTTTTCAATATGTGATAGGTAACATATCTGGCTTTATAGTATGATAAAGTGCTTGAGAAGATGTATGAAAGTGGCAGAAGCAAAAAAGTGCAGATATGTTCTTTTTGTCTACCCCAATAGGAATATGGCATGATGGTCATGTATTTTAATACATTTTCTTTGAATATGGTACAATGAAGTTAACAAGTTAATAAGTGAAAACCAGACCTGGATTTCCAGTGTATTTTTGAACCCAGTGCATTTTTTAAATATAAATTCAAGGAAGTGCCATTTTTCACTCTCAATATATAACCCAGATAGGCAATCTTTAAACAACTTATTAAGACCACCGCAAATGATTTTGTTTAAATAATATTGTAACTTAATTTGAATGTATTATTTATAGTTAAGGCATTAACGTTGTGGAGGTTTAAAGACATTGTAATTTGTTTTATCAAACTCTGTTTATTCCACTTTTTGTAACGGTATAACCCTACCGGTTTCAAGGCTTTCACCTCATCATCAGAGGAGCACAAACAAGTATTGTTTGTGCTCCCCTGGTAATGAGGTAGGGTTATACCGTTACAAAAAGTGGAATAAACATTGTTTGACAAAACGAATTACAATAAATCAGCGGAGAAATTCTGGGGATATATGTGTTTGCCAGACCACTCGCCGCTGCTCGCTGAGGTTCTCTCTTCCCTCTCTGCACCTACAATCCCTAGCCCGAATGTTTACCATTAGAAGCGTGTATGTCGGTTACCAGTTCGAACAGAATTCAGTTAATATTTATGGAAACTTGAAAATTTATTTTCATTCTTTCCTTTTTCCGCATTCCTTATCTATTATAATTCATGGTAAAACTATAAAACGGAGTCTGTTTTTGGAAAAAGAAGAAGTCGTAATCGTTTTAATTGGCGGTCTCTTCGGAATTAATGGCGAATTTATTTTTATTGAATGCGTTTTGTAGTAAATCGACACCCTCATTTGTTTTTATTATCCGCGGGAAATGTGGTGATCGCGTTCGCTTTTCTAACGTTTCATTTACTGTCGTTTTATGTTGAGGACATTAAAAGGGCGTAAACTAACATAACGTTGATTTTAAGATTATTTGTGGAGACCTTTATCGACAAAAACCAATATTTTCTTCATTTTTATTTTGTAATTAATTTACAATAGTTAAACACTGTTTATTCTACTTTATACAACGGTATAACCCTATTGGTTTTAAGGCTTTCCCTTCATCATCAGGGGAGCACAAGTAAGACAAGAAGTCTCGTTTGTGCTCCCTTAATAATGAGGAGAAAACTTTGAAACCGGTAGGGTTATACCGTTATATAAAGTGGAGTAAACAGTATTTGACTAAACAAGATATAATGTCTTTAAGCTTTCACAGCGAGGACTGCCAATAAGGATCGCTTGAGACTTTGTAGGATTAATGAGTAAGCCATGCTCCTTAGTCGATTCATAGATCGATTGAAGGTTTACATTTTGATTGTTCAAAGCCGTGTGAAAGTAATTAGGATCAAAATGATTATATATCTGCAGGTCATCCGCATACATATGATAAGAACACTTGAGATATTATGTTATTGAGTTGATGAATGTAGAAAAAAGGAGTCGGGAGAGAATTCCACCTTGGGGAACGCCTGCATAGAGATCAATCCATTCAGATATACACTTCTGGTATTTACAAGATTGTCTTCCTTTTGGATAACTCGAAAACCAATTAATGACCAATTCATGTAATGAACGCATTCGTGCTAACACGCCTTAAGTGAGAATCAGACTGGAACTCTCAGTACTAACAGAAATATAAGAAAAATTTGACAATTAGGATTAAAATTACTGTATATCTGCAGGTCATCCGCACACAGATGATAAGAACACTTAAGATATTATGTTATTGGGTGGATGAATGTAGAAAAAAGGAGTCGGGAGAGAACTTCACCTTGGGGAACGCCTGAATAGAGATCAATCTATTCAGATATGCGCTTCTGGTATTTACAGGATTCTCTTCATTTTGGATAACTCGAAAACCAATTAATGACCAATTCATGTAATGAACGCATTCGTGCTAACAAGCCTTAAGTGAGAATCAGACTGGAACCCTCAGTACTAACAGAAATGTAAGAAAAATCTGACAATTAGGATCAAAATTACTGTATATCGGCAGGTTATCCGCACACAGATGATAAGAATACTTAAGATATTATGTTATTGGGTTGATTAATGTAGAAAAAAGGAGTCGGGAGAGAATTCCACCTTGGGGAACGCCTGCATAGAGATCAATCCATTCAGATATACACTCCTGGTATTTACAGGATTGTCTTCCTTTTGAGTAACTCGAAAACCAATTAATGACCAATTAATGTAATTAACGCATTCGTGCTAACAAGCCTTAAGTGAGAATCAGACTGGAACCCTCAGTACTGACAGAAATGTAAGAAAAATCTGGCAATTAGGATCAAAATTACTGTATATCGACAGGTCATCCGCATACAGATGATAAGAACATTTAGGATATTATGTTATTGGGTGGATGAATGTAGAAAAAAGGAGTCGGGAGAGAATTCCACCTTGGGGAACGCCTGCATAGAGATCAATCTATTCAGATATACGCTTCTGGTATTTACAGGATTGTCTTCCTTTTGGATAACTCGAAAACCAATTAATGACCAATTCATGTAATGAGCGCATTCGTGCTAACAAGCCTTAAGTGAGAATCAGACTGGAACTCTCAGTACTAACAGAATGTAAGAAAATTCTGGGTACCAACAGAAATTGAACCCGTAACCACAGACAGACGTCTTACTTCTATACCTCGGAGTTCGTCGTTATCCTTTCCCTTCTTGTGCTAAAATAATCCCACCGTTCCGGTGATGTATATTCAATACATATGTAAAAATGAACGATTTAAAATCGGAAAAAATAAGAATATTCATAGCCAATCGCTTAAATTAATAAAATTTGAAGTCAAAAGTGATAATAATTTAAATTTAATTGCTGAAAACACGAAAAAAAAACATCGAACGACGTTCACAAAATGGACGGAGCGACCACCTAGAACGAAAGCCATCTACAGAAAAGAGAATCGCGCGAACTGAGATTCTATTTTTTGCGTTCCCATATACCGAAGTAGAGCGAGAGTGAGACGTGAATAGCGTCGCTTCTTCACCCATAGCGGTTTTTTTAGAATTAATGTACCTACGTCACACACTGGCACACGTTTGATTGTATTGGCGAATTTATTCCCGATTTTCACAAAATATCTCTGATGTGGCCGATAAGTGCTAATTATTATTAATATATTTTTTTCATTCAATGCGTAAATGTATTACGGAGGAACACCTAAAATCTGAACCCAGTATTTATTATATTTATAGAGATATCAAATTTTGTAGAAGCGATGTATACTAGTTACACATCACCGGACAGGAAGGGTTATCCTAGTCATTCTTATGCCTTTATCAATTTTATTCACATGTTCGATTATTCAAATGTTTCGATTATTTAATCGAATGTCGTTATATACAGCACTGTTCAGTAAAAAAAGAATTATTATAATGAAATGTCATTAGAACCAGCGTGTCACAGAACCAAAATATACCGCCAAGTGGCTTGCCCCCGTGTGCAGTGCCACATTTGTGTATAAGGCGCCCCTAGTTTGTTTCTGATTTACACGCCTTTCCCCTTACAATACGTAATTAAAAATCCTTACATTTTCCGTTTCGGATGTCTTAAGGGTCCTTAAACCTTAAAGAATGATGTATTTCGCGCCACAGAACAATCCACTAAAGTTTACGTCGTACTTTCTTCTCCACAAATGCATTTACGATGTCATTGAAGTCCATATTTACTCTATTTCTGATTCTATTAATGATATGGTTAATGTATTTAGTGTTTTTTTGTTTTAGGGTAGATCTTACATATAGTTTTAACATTGGTGTTAATATTGCGGAACTCCATTTTAAACTGAATGATTTAACACTTAAGGGAGTATTCCACTCTAGGTGCGTGAATTTCAGGCGTTTTTTCAGACTAAATAGAAAAGAAAAAACAAAAAATATTTTATAACAAACATACATTTGTTTTACAGTTTTTTTTATTGATGATTTGCGAATGTACAAAAAAAATTCAAAAACAAAATTGAAAATTCGAGATGTTATCAGCGGTTATACTCGTATCTTGTAAAAATAAAAGGGGATACATTGGTCGACATGATTGGAACCTTTATCTAAATTTAAAACAAAAACCATACACAGTTTCTAGATAAAAAATAATGTCGTTATAGTTGGTACCAAAGAAAACAAATCGTAAAATGGCGGCTGTCTGAAAAAAAATCGATTTATTTTCATATTTTTAAATTTTACGAAAAAAGTAAAAAAAAAAATTTGAAATTTTCAAGGTAGGAACGATATAAAAAATATTTATCAAACTTTCATACTAAATTTTAAGGCAATCGGTTGAATATAACTTGAGATTTTATGTCGACCAGGTCGAAAAAAGTAGTTTCGAGAAAAACGCGTTTAAAGTTTTGAGATTATTGTCCGAGTCATACTGGTGCGGCGTAATTGCTGCCTCATTTATAGCTATAACTTCGTGAATATTAAGAATTTAAAAATTCCCTTTTGAGAACATATTCTTAAAGGTCTAAAAACTTTAAGAATTTGCAAAAAAAAACGATTTTTTTTCATTTTTCAAGAGTAAAATATCCTCTTAAATGTGAAAAAACATGGAAAACTGAAAAAATATTTTCTTAAAAATCGCGTATTTATTTAAAAAAAAATACACCATCAAAAATAATGGATGGCTGTGGTTCTTCTGATTCTGCTTCTTACTGTATGCTTAAAAAACCCAGCTCCAAGCATAGTAATCTCTGCTAAATCAATATATACTATAAACCTAATAAGAACTTTCTGAATGACACAAACATTACTGAAACCCCTTTTTCGCTAAATAAAAAAAAAGGACAATAGTTTGTTTAAAATCCTTTTAAAAAATTGACCGATTTCTTTTTGTTTTACATCAAAGTTAGGGTAAGATAGTTAGTATTGCAGTATTTGAGGGCTGGTCATTTGAAGATCAATGGTTGCCAACATTTCAGGATTGCTGCTATTAAGTTTTTAAGTTAGTTTTAACACATATATTGTAAAATATTTTGCTACACTACCTTGATCAAAAAGTTTTAGGACCAGCCACCGTGTGGCGCTGTCAGTCACCCGATTGGAATTCTTTTTATTTTGTTAGGTTACCACATCTATTATTGAAACTTCCCTCCAAATTTTGTAAAAGTTACGCTGACATTTGTAAAAGATACGCTGTACTGAGTACATCTACCTTAGTGCGTGTTTTCGATTTTTTACAAGTTCGAAAATGGCATCAACTGTGCATCGACGAGTTTGCATAAAATTTTGTGTGAAAAACTGATTTAACGGTCCACGGACCTTGGAAATGTTGGAGAAGTGTTTTTTTGATAGCACGAACGCTTCAGAAGTGGTCGTGAGTTGGTCGAGGATGACGAACGCAGTGGCAGTCGAAAACCGATGAAAACATCGATAAAATCAAAGAAATGTTGGCCGAAAACCGCAAATTGACCATCAGAGAGCTGGCAGAGGACTTGAACATCGCTTATGGATCCGCTCAAGACATTTTGGTTAGTGATTTGGGCCTCAGACGTGTCGCTGCAAAACTGGTGGCGAAAAACCTATATTTCATGCAAAAAAAGGACCGCGTTGAAATCGCGAAAGACATGATTTTCATGAGTTTTTGACCAAAAACAACACGACTACTATCCAGCAGCCTTCGAATTCACCTGATCTGGCTCCCTGCGACTTTTTCCTGTTCAACCGACTTAAAAAACCGCTTCGCGGAACGCGTTACAGCACCCGAGAGGATGTCATGAAAAAACCGAAGACGGCTCTGATGGACATACCGAAAATTGAGCACCAGTGGTGTTTCGAGGATTGGATGAAGCTCTGGCGTAAGTGCGTTGCAGTCGATGGGAAGTAATTTGAAGGGGGCCACATCGATTTTGATGAATAAACTTGTATTTTCGATTTTATGAATAAAGTCCTAAAACTTTTTGATCAAGGTAGTATATGGCTTGGTAACCAATGTATTGAGTATAGATTTTATAAAGTCAAATAGGTCTGTCACTTTAATTATAGTTTACTGTGTAAAAAAAATCACATTCGAGTCTTATATGAATCTTTTTGAAATATTTTTAATCAGAAAAAACTTCGTTCAGTAGAACAGTTTGTTAATTGAGTGCATAAATGAAATTATGTAAATATTCGTATAAACAGTTACTAACTTTTTTTTGATTATATAATCTATACTGATTATGTTTTCTTAATATGGATCAGTTATGGTTATCATTAGATTTTAAATATGAACTGAAGTGAAAGTATTCTTCCATAAAGCAATAATTTCAATCGTTCTTGAACATGTTTTTACAACCTATTTATGAATCTTTGTGTGATCCCCTTTGGCTTAGCGCCCCTAGGCTATTGCTTAGGTTGGTCTGTTAACAATTGCGGCTCTGCCTGTGTGTACGGCGTGTGGCTGTGTGCGCCTGCTATAATATGTGTATGTGGAAGGTAGTCGGAGTCGAAGTAACCTTTCTGTAGATGCAAATCATTTGCAGCTTAGCGAGATAATCGGCCCTGCCTCACGCTGCGCTGCGCCTGTGTCATTAACCTCCTCATCAGGGCTGGCTTGAGTTGATGCACTCAAATCATCATTGCTACAGGCTGAAACAAAAATGGGATAAAAATATTTTCCTGACGTTAAATTCACAAGACTGCTGTAATAGTTTGTTGTCTCAGAGATGCGATCTGGACATGCGAATTGATAACAAAGTTCAAAGACATAAGGTCTTTGTCAGGGTGATCATGACTTATAATGTTGTAACCATAACCGACAAAACTACAACAAAGAGACTTTTCCGAAACTTCAAGATGAGAATATACGAACCATCGCAGGAAAATGTCTCAGAGATAAGGTCAGAAGCTTAAACATTCGACAGATCTGCAACACATATGATATCGTCAGACGGAGCGTGAAGAGAAGACCATGTAGATAGAATGGCCAGATGCAGAATCCCATACGAGATTCCCGTCAGGATACTCCATGCCAGGAAGGTCATGTAAAAGGTGGAGAGACAACTGATGTACACTTCGCAAATACCGTGAGCAGCTTTGGCAGCTATATTCCCTCGATTCAACGCGAACAGAAGGAGGTGTCGAAAATGCTCAGTTTCGTCTATTTGACATTCCATTTTGAAGGCTTGTAATCAAATAAAATAATATATGTAACGTAAAAGTAAACATAATATCTTGTAGAGCAGTAAATTTTCTTTCGAATGACGTATAACCTTTACCGTTTTGTTTTACTTTTGGTGCTCATTTTTAAATTTGAAAAAAAAAACGGACACAACTTATGTTAACACCCAATATTTCACTTTAAAATTTTATAAACTTACATAAAATAACTATGTATTTTACATACTGTTTAAATCTAATCAATTATATAGGTTCTATTTATTTATTTTCAGTTTCATGCAAATACGTCTGGCGGATTTATTGCTTTCAAGCAATTTCTTCTTCCAATCAATCAGCTATCGTTTCATAAATATTATTGGTATCCATAACCGTTTCTATAGTGTTTGAAAACAATATTTGAAAGAAACACTGACAAAACAAAACAAAAGATAACTTTTAAGGAAAATGGGGATTAGAATATGAATTGCATGTAGGGTCTTAACCCTACATGCAATTCATATTCTAATCTTAGATGCAATTCATATTCTAATCTTACATCCTTAGATGAAGATCTTCATCCTTACATGAAGATCTTCATCCTTAGATGAATAATATTTTGAGATAAATAATGGTACTTTAGTACATTTTTAAATATCCATAAGGATGTAGCACTCCTGATTGAGTCGAGAAGATCGGTATACCATACAGTCGAGTCGAGTTAACCACAAAAGATGATGTTTGACGCGTTGGTATATAAAGGATAGATTGTTTGGTAAAAAAGTACTAAATTTTAGATGCACGCCACATACGAGGGCGGTTCGATAAGTACTTAGCCTCACCGCCCGATGGCACCACTATCGCAAGACTGTCCTATTGGCCGGAAAGGTGATGGCCACCGTTTTCTGGGATTCAAAAGGTATGATCTACATCGACTTCCTGGAGAAGGGCAAAACGGTCACAGGGCTGAGGAGGTTATCGCCGCCACGGAGGCCTACTTTGCAGACCTCCAGAAAACGTATTTTTCAGACAGGTCAAAGAAGTTGGAGCATCGCTGGGTCAAGTGTATCGAACTCAAAGGAGATTATGTT
Source organism: Odontocerum albicorne (assembly GCA_949825065.1). NCBI lineage: Eukaryota > Metazoa > Arthropoda > Insecta > Trichoptera > Odontoceridae > Odontocerum > Odontocerum albicorne. The sequence continues at coordinate 2,406,647 of OX463840.1, read as the reverse complement.
GAGAAATAAATCGCCACTTTTCCAAAAATTTTGTTATTCTTTTGTAGGTTTTGTTGTTATGTTTTTGCTATACTTATCGGACCACCCTCGTATATCAACTTTACACTTTTGCAGAAATTGAACAAAGACCACATATATAGTTAATAATATGCTATATAAAAATATTTGTGAACAGTATATTAATCTATAAATGTTTATTTGAAGTAACATAATAACTTATTTTAATGTACAATATAGTAAGGTCTCCACGAGAAGTTTTAAAAAACAAAATGGCATGAAGACAAAACAATTTATACCATAGATATTTCAACTATTTTAACGAAATGCCAAAAAGTGTTCAATAAGAAAAAAATATTCTTAATGCTAGCCCTGTCAATCATCAGCTGTAATAGTTTCCATGGACTCTGGTCATGATATGGACACTTGACACCGGAGACACTCCGGAACAAGTTCAAGTGTATCATATAGACAGTCAGTGGACAGCAACTCATATCAAAAACGACTTCAGAAGAAATCACAGTGGTGACCACATTTAATAAGAGGTCCATAGGGAACACTAAGAAGGATGGGGAGCGTGTAAATGACAGATGAAGGGACTGTGCGAAGGCAGAAGTTAACTAGGATGGGGGATGGTAATGGTCCAGGATTGAATTGTCTGGAGGGGTAGTGCTAAAAAATGAGTTTAAGGGAAAATGAAGTTGTTGATACTTGTTCCAGAGTCGAGATGTTGGATTTGATTCGATATACGAGTATATTATACATACAAGTATATTCAATAGTTTTTCTGGCACTATTGAGTTACTTAAGATATACGAGTATATTATACATACAAGTATATTCAATCGTTTTTCTGGCACTATTGAGTTACTTAAGATATACGAGTATATTATACATACAAGTATATTCAATAGTTTTTCTGGCACTATTGAGTTACTTAAGATATACGAGTATATTTTACATACAAGTATATTCAATAGTTTTTCTGGCACTATTGAGTTACTTAAGATATACGAGTATATTATACATACAAGTATATTCAATAGTTTTTCTGGCACTATTGAGTTACTTAAGATATACGTGTATATTATACATACAAGTATATTCAATAGTTTTTCTGGCACTATTGAGTTACTTAAGATATACGAGTATATTATACATACAAGTATATTCAATAGTTTTTCTGGCACTATTGAGTTACTTAAGATATACGAGTATATTATACATACAAGTATATTCAATAGTTTTTCTGGCACTATTGAGTTACTTAAGATATACGAGTATATTATACATACAAGTATATTCAATAGTTTTTCTGGCACTATTGAGTTACTTAAGATATACGAGTATATTATACATACAAGTATATTCAATAGTTTTTCTGGCACTATTGAGTTACTTAAGATATACGAGTATATTATACATACAAGTATATTCAATAGTTTTTCTGGCACTATTGAGTTACTTAAGATATACGAGTATATTATACATACAAGTATATTCAATAGTTTTTCTGGCACTATTGAGTTACTTAAGATATACGAGTATATTATACATACAAGTATATTCAATAGTTTTTCTGGCACTATTGAGTTACTTAAGATATACGAGTATATTATACATACAAGTATATTCAATAGTTTTTCTGGCACTATTGAGTTACTTAAGATATACGAGTATATTATACATACAACTATATTCAATAGTTTTTCTGGCACTATTGAGTTACTTAAGACCACTCCAAGGTAGCTTACTTTATTGGTAAAAAAAAACGGGTCTTTGTCTAGTTTTTCACACATACCTTTTGGCATATTTCTAATTAGATGTTCATCAATATTCTCACATTGGTGATGTAGACATGTTGAAGAACATGGCCCAGAGGCGACCGTAGTCTAACGGTTAGTATCACGCTTGACAAACGGGTGCCCCAGCTTCGATTACATGTGGATTCAGTTCCCGACTGGTTTTACTTTTAGACCATTTAAGCGACATAGAAGTGTAGGGAATACCGACATCCCTAAATATTGTCAACATGCACGGTCAACGACCGATGAATCAACCTTTGAATATGTACAAAGATCACATACCAGAACGTCAATAATGTTTACACGCAAATAATATTTACTTTGCATTCCACGGTAGAGAGAACGCATCGCGTTGTCTCGCCGTTTCGGCAATAAATATTCTACCCACTATATCATTGGCAACGTCTGCGACCACCTCGGTACGCACAGGAGTGAGATCAAGATATACCGCGGACGCATTCACGCGTCCCGTTCTGAAATTGTATATATACCTACTTATCGACAAATAAAGAGCACTTATTATTATTCACTTGACCATTCATCGCTGTTTACTGTTTATCGATTATTCACTCTCACTTTTTCGCATTCCTGAATCGACGTATTTTATTTTAAATACAAAACAAATCATCATCATCATGACGTATCAAATTAAGCATCCCGCTAAATTTATGACTCCGAACGAAAAGGAACACAGAATTCGACTAAAGCGAATACAGAGATGTCAACAACATCATCACCAGCACGTCCTACTAGGACACACGCTAAAGAAGTCTTGTAACCTTTCTTATTTCTATAATAGGTTGCGTTATGTTAGTTAGGAAACGTTTTTGGAGTGATCATTACAGTCAGAAAAAAGCGCTATACCAAATTATCTAAAAAAAGAGACAATATTACCTTCATCCACATTAATCGAGACTACGGTCTAAGAACCCTAGTAGAAGTTACGTAACTCGCAGTTGGGCAACGTACTTCTTTACCAACAGGCTTCAAAGTCGTACGAAAAAGAAGTGAAAATGTATTCTTCTATACTCTCATTGTATACAGTACAACCTGATGGGTTAATTACTAGGTAGAAAACTCTTTCAACTAACCAGAAAGTTTGAAAGGTGCCTTAAATGAAGACCAGACTAGAACTCTATTTTTTTTTAAATATAAAGAAAAACCACCGGAAATCGAACCCGCAACCTCCAGATTCGAAGATGTGTTTTACCAACTAGGCGACGGAGATCGTCAATCACTGGATGGTTTGAAAATGTCATCGTATTCTCTATGGAATAATCGAGTTAACGCGATATAAAGATTTTCTTTCAGATCTTTCGTCTAGATCGTTCAGCCAGAAGTCATTTTGCAATTATGTGAGTAACACTCTCTGTATTACACAACTTATGTAGTGGTTTTGGTTTTAGAATGCCACACGATTGGTTCGCGCAGAGCGCACGTTTGTATTGTTGTTAAAATACTCGGTGATTAGAAAAACACTACCATGTCGAAATTAGGAGTGCGATTTTTGTCTAATGTAATGTATAATTCAAAATGTTTTGAAAGCTTAGAATGTACTTTGTTATAACTTTTCCTAGAATTAAGTATCACTCCATCCACTATTATATTAAAACTTTATTATTTGGCATTGTACTAGGTTAGTCAAAAAGTTTTGAAAGCGACATCTATGGAGCAGTAAAAAACCAAAATTTCTACGCCATTTTAATATTTCATCTTTCATAAGAATGTACTCAAAACTCGTACTCATTTCGATCTGTCAATTCATTCTTTGTTTACAAGCCATTTGAAGTTGACGTGTCAGTGTATTTTTTAACAATGGAAAAATCCGAATATCGTGCAGTGATTAAATTCTTTGTTTTGGAAGGTTTATCGGCTACTGAGATCCATGCAAAGATGGTGAAAGTATTAAAGGAGTCTTCTCCTTCATTTCCAACCGTTCACCGATGGGTTTTGGAGTTTAAGCGTGGCCGTTCAAGCGCTGAAGACGATCCACGCTCAGGACGTCCAAAAAGTGCATCAACACCAGAAATCATAGCGAAAATACAGGATATGGTTTTGGAAGATCATCGATCGACTGTGGATGTGATAGCTGACACCATAGGCATCTCATATGGAACAACATGGCATATTTTGGCTGAAGTTTTGGGTTTCAAAAAACTGTGTGCACAATGGGTGCCGCATTTGCTAACAATGCAACAAAAACACGTTCGAATGCGACTTTCTGAGCAACATTTGGAGCAATTTCGAAAGGATAAAAAGGATTTTCTTCGTCGATTCATCACTATGGATGAGACTTGGGTCTACCACCATGATCCTGAATCAAAACAAGAGGCTAAGAAGTGGTGTGAACCAGGCACTTTGGCTCCGAAGCGAGTTCGTGTCCAGAAATCGGCCAAGAAGGTGTTAGCGTCAGTTTTTTGGGATGCAAAAGGAATTTAATTGATAGATTATCTCCAAACTGGTAAGACAATCAACTCTGATTATTATTGTGACCTTTTGGACCAGTTGGATGAAAAAAATTGTGAAAAAAGACCCGGTTTGCAGAAGAAAAAAATCATTTTTCATCAAGACAATGCACCTGCTCACACAGCTCAAAAAACCATCGCAAAAATCAGTGAATTGGGGTACGAATTGTTGCAGCATCCACCCTATTCGCCAGATTTAGCTCCCTCTGACTTCTGGCTGTTCTCACACCTGGAAAGCATTTTTCATCAAACGAAGAGGTTATAGCCGTCGTAGAGGAGTATTTTGCAGGCCTTCCAGAAAGTCACTTCCGTGATGGGACAACAAAGTTGGAAGATCGTTGGACCAAGTGTATTGATCTTATGGGAGACTATACTGAGCAATAAAAGTGATTTCCCCCCAAAAAAAATGTATTTTCATTTCCGCTTTCAAAACTTTTTGACTAACCTAGTAATTATGATACATTAATATGTTAAATAATCTACATACATTTTATTTTTATGTGCAATCTAATTAAAGCTGACGAACATTTTTACTTTATAATACTTGTACTTATATTTATTTTTAATCATGAAAAAATCCATTATTGTTATTTAATGTTTCCTAGAATCTGCCATGCCTAAACAATTGATATGTTGAATAAACTTACTTTCATTTTATTTCTATGATTATTACAATTTAAGCTGACAGCATTTTAAATTTACCAAATGTGTGTGTTCATTTCAATGTTTGAATATAAAATATAATTTTTATATTTTTTTTTCTTTTTCCATTTCATTAAAAAAATAAAGCGACAAGTTTTTGTAAACGCACTGTTGTTACTCACACTATTGCAAAATTACTCTTCCGGCGAATGAGCTATACATAAATTATCTTTGGAAGTTAATATAATGATTTTATTTTAGGTTAGTGTTATGAATTGAACAATTTTATAGATATTTTAATGATGTAAAATTTGCGGGTTTGTTTAAAATGGAAATTAATTTGATAATTGGCACTTTTATTCACCAACGCAAAACGACAGAATTATAATAATATGGTTTAAAGATCATTAGCTGTGATATTCAAGATTCTTGTATTGAAAATGCACATTTATTTTCACACATTACGGAAAAGGAAATAATTTGTTTTTGGGTAAAATTGGAGGTCATGTGGCAACACTCTTAACTATATAAATATTGTAAATATCTTATTAACGATTTTTACGTCAATTAGTTGAATTAAATTGGAGGTCATGTGGCAACACTCTTAACTATATAAATATTGTAAATATCTTATTAACGATTTTTACGTCAATTAGTTGAATTAAATTGGAGGTCATGTGGCAACACTCTTAACTATATAAATATTGTAAATATCTTATTAACGATTTTTACGTCAATTAGTTGAATTAAATTGGAGGTCATGTGGCAACACTCTTAACTATATAAATATTGTAAATATCTTATTAACGATTTTTACGTCAATTAGTTGAATTAAATTTATGACTTCACTATACTTATTGGTTTTAATTTAAAATAAAATAAACACACACAGTTGATTATTGAATTTTTTATTGCATTCAACAACATTTATTTATTTATTTAACACTTTTATTGCAATACAATCTGGCGGGCTTATTGCCAGGCGGCAATCTCTTCCAACCAACCAGACAAAAGTAAATGAAGCAAGTTACGTGGTCGCACAAATCATTCAAATGACTATCCATCCCCACGAAATCCATAAACATATACGTGAGAACATGCCCACAAACCCCACAAAGACGGACAATCACCCGAACACTATTTTTCATATAAAGTGAGATATCATCAATCAAAAGGAAAGGAAAGGATGGTGGAGAGGAAAGGAAAAGAAAAATCAGGAATGAAACACGTTATTTTACTGACTAGAAATTAAGAGTTTTTTAACATTGTCTGACATAAGGAAATTAACGGACTTCTTGATGTCATATGAACTTTGTGATGAGGAATGAATGTGAACTTAATGCTGATGTGTTGAGTAAGATGAAGAAAATCACTGGGATAAGGTTTGGACATGTAGAACGAATTATAAAGAAAAACAAAAAAAAATTAAAAAATACTAACAAAACAATACAGTGCAAATGTGAGTAGAATGCGTGGTAGAGGAAGACCAAACAATGTACGATTGGATCAAGTGAATTATATTTTGAAAGAAGAAAACGTAGATACTACCTTGATCAAAAAGTTTTAGGACTTTATTCATAAAATCGAAAATACAAGTTTATTCATCAAAATCGATATGTTCCCCTTCAAAGTACTCCCCATCGACTGCAACGCACTTACGCCAGCGCTTGATCCAATCCTCGAAACACCGCTGGTACTCAATTTTCGGTATGTCCATCAAAGCCGTCTTCGATTTTTACATGACATCCTCTCGGGTTCTGTAACGCGTTCCGCGAAGGGGTTATTTAAGTCGATTGAACAGGAAAAAGTCGCAGGGAGCCAGATCAGGTGAATTCGAAGGCTGCTGGATAGTAATCGTGTTGTTTTTGGTCAAAAACTCATGGAAATCATGTCTTTCGCGATTTCAACGCGGTCCTTTTTTTGCATGAAATTGAGGTGTTTCGGCACCAGTTTTGCAGCGACACGTCTGGGGCCCAAATCACTAACCAAAATGTCTTGAGCGGATCCATAAGCGATGTTAAAGTCCTCTGCCAGATCTCTGATGGTCAATTTGCGGTTTTCGGCCAACATTTCTTTGATTTTATCGATGTTCTCATCGGTTTTCGACTGCCACTGCGTTCGTCATCCTCGACCGACTCACGACCACTACTGAAGCGTTCGTGCCACCGAAAAACACTTCTCCAACATTTCCAAGGTCTGCGGACCGTTAAATCCGTTTTTCACACAAAATTTAATGCAAACTCGTTGATGCACAGTTGATGCCATTTTCAAACTTGTAAAAAATCGAAAACACGTACAAAGGTAGATGTACTCAGTACAGCGTAACTTTTACAAATGTCAAGCTATGACGCTGAAATTTGGAGGGAAGTGTCAATGATAGATGTGATAACCTAACAAAACAAAAATAATTCTAATCGGGTGACTGACAGCGCCACGCGGTGGCCGGTCCTAAAACTTTTTGATCAAGGTAGTATGTTACATAGTCCCTATGTTCGGGCAAAATAGAATATGTTGTTAGTCTTGAATATCCCTACAATAACACTTAATTTAATACTACTTTCGGAATCGGAATTGATTGATACTTAGAGACAAACCAGGTTGTATAGTATTGTGTACAAAGGAAATGTTATACATTACAAGAATGATAGATGACCTAGAATTATTCTCAATCAATCAGACTATTAGACGAATCGTTCTCGTTCCCTCAATGTTTGACATTAGCACAGTGGCACTGTGAGAGATGATGATACTCGTAAGTTAGTATAGGTGGGTCTCACGCTATAGCGATGCGCAGACCTCGGTATACTTAGACAGTGACAGTTGACTGTTTGTTGCCTTCTTGGGCCAATAACCTGTTTGTGCGGATATTAAAAGCATCATATGACCGGACGATTGAGCAGTGAACAAATGAACTGTTAACTATTATTCTAGTTATAACAACGTCATTAGTAGCATATTTGAAGACGGGAACTAATTTGGATATTTAGTATTTTCGATATTATAGCAAGTTGGATGCAGTGTGGCGATCAACGACACACCAATTGAACAAGTTACAAAATTCAAATACTTGAGTGCTAGCATAATGACCTCTATGGCGAAGTGCTTGAACAATCACAAAAGGCCGCAGCTAATTCTGGATGTCTAAAGAAGACTATCTGGAAAAACAAGTATATGAACATCCAAAGCAAGGTGAGGATTTACAAGACCTGTGTTCGCCCCATAATGACATACAGCATAGAGTCCAGAGCCGACACTGTCAGAACCAAAAATCTCCTTCGAACCAACGAAATGAAGGTACTCAGGAGTATCGCTGGCAAAACCCTTCGTCATAGAGTCCCAAACACAGAAATCCGAAGGATGTGCGAAGTTGAAGATATTGTCAGATGGGGACGACAGAGAAGAAGGTTCTGGAACGAACTCGTATCCAGAATGGTGGAACCAAGAGCCGTAAGAATGGCCAGGGACAGTATCCCCCAAGCAAGCAGACCTCCAGGACGACCTCCCAAAAGATGGAAAGACAGCTGGCAGTCGACGTTACAAGAAGGAAACGATGATGCAGAACCATAACAGGCCAACAGACCTAAAAAAAGAGGAGGAAGAAGAAGATATTGTCAGATGGGGACGACAGAGAAGAAGGTTCTGGAACGAACATGTATCCAGAATGGCGGAACCAAGAGCCGTAAGAATGGCCAGGGACAGTATCCCCCAAGCAAGCAGACCTCCAGGACGACCTCCCAAAAGATGGAAAGACAGCTGGCAGTCGACGTCACAAGAGGGAAACGATTATGCAGAACCATAACAGGCCAACAGACCTAAAAAAAGAGGAGGAAGAAGAAGATATTGTCAGATGGGGACGACAGAGAAGAAGGTTCTGAAACGAACATGTATCCAGAATAGCGGAACCAAGAGCCGTAAGAATGGCCAGGGACAGTATCCCCCAAGCAAGCAGACCTCCATGATGACCTCCCAAAAGATGGAAAGACAGCTGGCAGTCGACGTCACAAGAGGGAAACGATGATGCAGGACCATAACAGGCCAACAGACCTAAAAGAAGAGGAGGAAGAAGAAGAAGATATTTCTGATAATAATTTTCTTTGAATATATAACAATACATTACTTTGTTGTTCCACTATTTACATTAAACCCTGCTACGCGTATTTCTATCTCCTATCCCGAGGCTCTTATTAATTCGGCTTAGTTCTTCATTCATCGTTCTACATGACCAATCCATCTTGGAGTATTTTTCTTAACCTTATTCAACACATAAGCTTTAATCAGCTTTAAGTTCACACCCATCTCTAATCACTTCATTCCGTATTCTATCATACATTGTCATCCTATGTATTATTCTCAGTGCACGCATTTCTACAGAATTTATTCAGCACCTTTTAGTATTTTTCATGTGCCTATTTCCTTCCCACACATCAAAGTTGATATTAAATTACTTTTGTAGACTAGAATCTTAGCAGATTTTGATACTGTCCGGTTCGAGTATATACCTTTGCCATATTGCTTCAAACCGTTCAATGTCTCTCGTAACTCTCCCATCATTTGGTAAAATTCTGCCTGCATAGCAGAATTCATCGATTTGCTCTAATTTTCCATTGTTCACCCATACATCGCGTTAACTTTTTCTTTCGCCATTACTTTAGATTTCACAACATTATTTTTCAAATCTTACAATATGTTAGACAGTGATTCCCAACATGTGTTTCATGGCGCCCTCAGTATATAAGAATGGGTTCATGGCACCAACATACCTCTAACACTTGCGCTAATGAAACTGCAGTTAGGTTAATTAATAAATGAAACACGTATTTAAAATTCCTATCATCTCATCAGTACATCGAAAGTCCGATTCGACACCACTTAAACCTCATTTCAGTTAAAATAAGGAATATTCCGTGACGTCCCTGCAAGCCAGCCGTGGTTTCAGGACCGGCCATCGTGAGGCGCTGTCAGTCACCTGATTGAAATTCTTTTTTTTGTTAGGTTACCACATCTATCATTGACACTTCCCTCCAAATTTCAGCGTCATAGCTTGACATTTGTAAAAGTTACGCTGTACTGAGTACATCTACCTTTGTGCGTGTTTTCGATTTTTTACAAGTTTGAAAATGGCATCAACTGTGCATCAACGAGTTTGCATTAAAGTTTGTGTGAAAAACGGATTTAACGGTCCGCAGATCTTGGAAATGTTGGAGAAGTGTTTTTCGGTGGCACGAACGCTTCAGAAGTGGTCGTGAGTCGGTCGAGGATGACGAATGCAGTGGCAGTAGAAAATCGATGAAAACATCGATAAAAGAAAAGAAATGTTGGCCGAAAACCGCAAATTGACCATCAGACAACCACTTAAACCTCATTTCAGTTAAAATAAGGAATATTCCGTGACGTCCCTGCAAGCCAGCCGCGGTGTATGTACACTTTGGGAACCATTGATATAGGGCAGTGATGGGTAACCTATGACACGCATGTCAGAGGTGACACTTTTTTTATAAATAAATAGTTTAAAAACAAAACTCTTTCATTTATTAGGGCTGCAAAAATTATTAATATTCTTATGTTAGATGTGACGCGGCACCCGGGTCATGCCAGGTTTTTTCAGAATTTTGGCACGCTGAATTAAAAAAGGTTACCCATCACTGATATAGGGCATTAAATCAATAAAACTGTCATATATTTCAGATTATTTTTATCAATAATTGTTAGTACTTGTATAACTTGTCATATGTGCATTTGTATATAAAATACACTGTTGTGTCGTATATTAAATAAATATTATACATAAATAATACTTCGTACCAAACTGAGAAAGTAATATTGTGCAACCGCGATAGGAGTGCAACCCTGTGCAGCTCAGCCTGCACTAGTGCTGGCGCAGTGTGCTGCGTTAGTGGGGGAGTGCATGTATAGATGGCTACAGGTACATGCCTAGTCTGCCCCGGGAGGGAAGTGAACCGTTAGTTTGAGGTCGCACTAATGCAGTGGCGTCTAGTATTTATTTACCATGTCTGCTTTTTTTTTCCACTTTGCACGGATTTCTCCTGTTACACAAATAGGATCTGCTTCTAGCGTTGAGCTTATTCGTTAGGAGGAATATCAGCCAGGATTCTTCTCATACTGCTAGGTGGTACCGAGAATATATGTTATCAACAGTGTCATTCAGTTGGTTCAATATCTCTATATCACGCGTGACTGAGTGTTTAGCCATGATATTCGTCCTGTAAAATGGTATCTAGAACAGAGGGTGATTCCTTGCACGGCTATATTTATTGGGTACATATAAACTTAGTGCTTCTAGAATCAATCGCGGGACAGTTAAAGCAACCTTGATAAACCTTAAGTAGGAATATCGCTATGGATTCTTGCCTTCTTGTTTCGAGGCTTCTGTATGTTAGTTACACACCGTGAGAAATTCGACATGATGAGCATATTTTGGATAATCGCTCTTTGTTCTTTACCATAGATATCTGAGGTTTTTTTTTGTATTTGTTCTATATTGTTTTTATATTTGAGCTGATGAAAAGACCAAACTGTAGATGCATATTCTAATTTGGTTCTAACTAGATAATTCTATAAGTTTCGAAGTATATCGGTACTGTTAAATTCTCTTGATATTCTCATTATAAAACCGAGTAGTTTTGCTCTGGTCTTAATTTGGAGGAAAATAATGTACTTTAAAAAACTAAGTATTTTTTTCAATCAACACTTTAAAACCCAGTCAAATTCATGACAACCTTTCTTTTAGAGAGCAGACCCTCTTCAATGGCGCTCTAACACGAGATTTAAACTCACTTTTATTGACAGATTAAAAATATTATAAAATAAATACGAGTATATATTAGTTGAGTGTAAGAATATCGAGATAGAATCTGAGGGTATTAGATTAGGTACTTCTCTGTATCTTCATATGTTCAGAAAAACATATTTGGTAAAAAAAAAACTCACCTAGGGATAACACACTACAAATAAACCTTTGTAGATCTTCCAATCATCCGTATATGTTCAAAAAAAATAAGGAGGGTAGTGTATGTGTGTAATTAATTATTCTTATATAATAATACATTTTAATAACACCTCTTTAAAAGGGTTGTATTTAAGTGCTTCCTAAAGCTGCGCACACCACCCATATAACTATCACTTATACACAGAACATTCCACTCCATGGAACAAGCAACGACTGTTGCATATTTTAAACGTCTGTTAAACTAGGCAACAAAACGTTTACTCACTTGTTAGATTGTTAAAAATATTCATTAAGTCGAGTGTTAAAAATAATCTAACATTGTAGGAATACATCGTTTATGAAAAACAACAAAATAAATACTGATTATTTCAAGGGGATACTCAATTTATATAGATCTAGGTTTGTTGCCTTTCAATTGCCGTGTCCCCAGTAAACTTATCAATTATTAAATTACAAATAAATAAATATAGCTTTATTGTAGAACAAGGTTTTTGCCCGTATCTTGCTGAGGAAATGTACGGGGAATTGGTGGGCAAGCGAAAAGTTGGTGGGCAGAGGAAGCGCTATAAGGACAGTCTGCGAGAGTGGCTTACTTTGTGTGTGGCGCCTGAGGACTGGGAGCAGGTGACTCAGGACCGTAAGGGGTGGAGAGCCGTATGTTTTCGGGCTGATGGCATCTCAGCGGCTAGACGTGTGAGAAACAGTCAGTGTACAGCGAACATGCGTCAACATGGCCAGGTGGCTCAGCAGGGTACACATGTCTGTGGCATTTGCGGGAGGGAGTGCGCATCCAGGATCGGGCTGTTCTCTCACAGAAGATCACATGATCGACGTGGGAGAACGGTTCAAGGCTGACGTTGGAGTTGTGAGGGGATCCTCGACTGCGAGGCCCGGTAACGACGATGGCGACGACTGAGGAAATAAAAATATGGAAAAATAATTTGATGCTTTTTACCGATTGTTGGTGAATTATTAAAAAAATTATCTTTCTCAAAAACTTGATTTATATGGTAAATCATTTATTTTCGTCACTACATAGCACCATCAGTATTTATCTAAAGCTTGCAATATAATGAAATAAAGTCTGCATATATAACTAGTTTAGAAGTCAATCCGCTGGCACACCTGTTCACTTAGCAAACGATGTTAAGAGTTCGATTACGTGCTTCGACAGGTGTTGAATTTAAACAGGAACAAAGACAAATTAATGTTTTTTTTATTTTACACGTTACGCCACTGGTATATCACCTGTTCCCCGCCCCGTCTCTCCCCCTCTAGCAGTGGAGTGGCAGCACTAACACTGGTGCCGCGCGACACACAATACGGCCTTGCCAATGCTAACTGGTCACCGTACTAACGTCACCCACCTCTGTTCTAGGCACACAGACATTTCGCAAATATTACGATTATCTTGAAACCGTTTTTTTTTTCAAAATTTATTTATTTAACACTTTTATTGTAAATACAATCTGGCGGGCTTATAGTCAGGCGGCAATCTCTTCCAACCAACCAGACACAAAAGTAAATAAAACAAGTTACGTGGTCGCTTAAATAATTCAAATGACTATCCATCCCCACGAAATCCATAAACATATATGTGAGCACATGCCCACGAACCCCACAAAGACGGACAATCACCCGAACATTATTTTTCATATAAAGTGAGATATCACCAATCAAAAGGAAAGGAAGGGATGGTGGAGAGGCAAGGAAAAGAAAAGTCAGGAATGAAACACGTTATTTTACTGACTAGAAATTAAGAGGTTTTTCAGTCGCTTCTTAAAGCATGCCAAGGACGGAGCGAGTCTTATATTGGTTTGTAACTGATTCCAGAGTCACTGCATGGACAGTAAAGGACGACGTAAAGAAAAAGGAGTGGTGAACTGGAAAGGCCAATAAATAATCTCTGTTTGAGCGTAGCGCTAATCCATGATTAGAAAGACGCTGAGAATTTTCGGCGAGATAAGAGTGGGTGGCGGGACAGTTAAGGATATTATACAATAGAGACAGCATGTGAATTTGGCGTCTATTTCTAACATTCAATTCTAAGGTCGCTTACGTTTCATACATAACATCACGCAGTTTCTCTGTTGGGATAGACAGAAATGACATAGCGACATACTTTCTTCAATTAATAAATTTTTTTGTATCTCTCTCTCTCTTTCGTGAGATAATTATACATACATTTTTAATTCACCGTAATATCAAGTCGATAAAATTTTATTGTTCAATTTCGTCTTAAAATAATTCTATAATATTTAAGTGACGATAGTTTTGTCGGTAGCCACGGTTTAACGGTTATCATTAACGCTAAGCAAAGGGACACACCAAGTTCGGTTCCTGGCAGATTCACTTCGGGATTGGTTTTAATCTTAGGCAATTTTAAACCTGAATTTAAGAATGCAGATGGCGCTTTTGCTAGCAAAATTAAAGTCTTTCAACCTACCTTATTTATTTAATAGGTTTATGAAGTAAGGAAGCGCTCTTGAAGTGATCGTTATGGTCGTAAAACAGCGCTGTAATGTAAAAAATATTCCCTCAAATACGTCCTATATGGTTTATTGTCCTTAAAGAGCGAACTGATGTTATTCACTATCCAGAAATATATGAATATGGGTTAAATACCGGTGTGTTAAGTAGGGTGAAAAATAGTACGTTAAGGTTGATTGAATGGATGAATCGCGAAAGTATGACTTAGAAAATTTACAATGCAAACATGAAAGAACGTTGAAATAAAGGATGACTGAGAAAATTATGGTATAATCATGTAAAGGAAATTTTGATAGAAGAAAAGGTAGGTAGGATAAGAAACAGAAGGAACTATAAAATAAGATCTACTCCGAAGGAGAAATGTCGTGATGGTATGTATAAACAGTACCCGGCGGTAAGTAATACACATCGGGCTTAAGAAAGAGACTGTCGGCCTTAATCGGCTAACTTCGGCATTGTAGAGCGTCGTCTCTGTCGCACGATGCGACTGACAAATCGCGACGAAACACGTGTATAAATGACAGAGATGACGCTCTACAAAGCCGAAGTTAGCCGATTGTGGCCGATAGTCTCTTTCTTAAGCTCGATGTGTATTACTTACCGCCGGGGACTGTATGTACGAAGAAGAAATTAACGATAAAATATAATGAATTGATTAATAAACGATAAACATATAAACAACGAAGCATGTTATGCCGAATACTGCGAGAGATTTTGATTAATTTATTTGGTGCCTGTATATTTAAGAGTATGGCCGAGAGATACTATTATTTTTGGACCCATTAATCCACCCTTCGGGCTTAAGAACTACTGGAATAGCAAATTTCACATCACACGTGAAAAAAAATAGTACCGCAAGAGGCTGCAACACTAATACATCTGCTGAATATTGTTAGCAGACGAAAAAATATTGTTACCAGATGATCTCTTTGGCCTAGTTGGTAAGACGCTTATTGCGGATTCGAATCCCGTTGGAATTTAAAATTTCACATCGCACGTGAAAAAAATAGTACCGCAAGAGGCTACAACACTAATACATCTGCTGAATATTGTTAGCAGACGAAAAAATATTGTTACCAGATGATCTCTTTGGCCTAGTTGGTAAGACGCTTATTGCGGATTCGAATCCCGTTGGAATTTAAAAAAAAAAAGTATTCCAGTTTGTTTTTCATTTATGGCATTTTAAACACATTTCTGGTTAGTTGGAAGATGTTGCCACAAAGCAATAGACCCGCCAGGTTGTACTTTATACAACGAAAGTGTAATACCACACAAAAATAACTTATTCAACTGAAACTCTTTTTTTATTTAATTTTTCGGGTATTATCGGAATTTGAACCCAAAAGCCCCAGGTAAAGGTAAAGTGTTTTACCAACTACGCCATGGAGGTATTTTGCGAATGTTAATATAACGAGATGTTATGAGTGTTTACATTGAACTCATTTATGGCAACACAATTTAATCCCCAATATTTTTTATTAAATGTATTATATTAAACTTCAGTAAATGTTATTATAAATAATTATGTACCAAATTCAGTATAAATTAACATACAACATATATTATAAATAATTAAATAAAAACAATTGATGTGGATAACGGAATTTCATTTCCCATCTTTTAAACCTTGAGGAAGGAGGGGCGGCTCGCTTGAATACTCTCCAACTGTATTCCAAGGAGGAGGGGGGGATGCTGCGCTCACCTGTATCCCCTCCCCACCTCTCCCCTACCCGTAACTGCTGTATAACGATACACACATACACGGGGCGCAACTTGCAATTGTGGTGGAGTTTATTGCGGACTTTCACCTTTTATTCTGCTGCGTTTCTGCATAAAACGACCTCCGTGACCTAGTTGGTAAGACGCTTGTCTCCCGACCCGAAGGTTGTGGGTTTGATTCCCGTTGGAACTCAGATTTATTTTATTAAGGATTCCAATCTGGTTTTTACTTAAGACCTCTTTGACATCTTTCTGGTTGGTTGCCGTTTCGGAGTGTGGTCGTTGCCCGTGTACTGACAGCTATTTGGAGCAAAGGTGAAGTGTTTGAGATGTCAATGTACCAGGGGTTGAGTACTTTCTAGACGACTTTATACTGGCCAGTATTGTCCACTTGATATGCTACTACCATTAAGCATCTCGCTACACGCTTGTTTACTTAGGCAGCAGAGTATCCCAAGGTGGCCGATCAAAGGCAGAAATAATAAGTAGGATCCAACAGGCAAGAGTTGTTTTCAACAAGAAATCCAAGATATTTGAATCTCCTAACATTGATATCAATGTTAGGAAGAATTAAGTGAAAACTCTTGTCTGGAGTGTGCTGCTGTATTGCTGCGAAACGTGGACCATCAGCCAGAGCGAGTCCGGGCGTCTGGCTGCCTTTGAGATGTGGTGCTATAGACGCATGGCCAGGGTCCATTGGTCAGATCACATCCGAAACGACGAGGTAATGAGCGGGGCTGGAGAAACAAGGCAACTCCTAAATAGAGTTGCCCAACAAAGATCCAGTTGGATAGGTCATAACATCAGGCACCCAGGCCTACTCTTCACCATCGTCGAGGGAATGATTGAGGGCAATAACCATAGAGGCCGCCCTAGATATAGCTACATGGACCGGGTGATCCGGGATGTGCGCTGTGGTAGCTACCAGGAGATGAAGAGACTGGCGGATGACAGAGATGGGTGGAGGGATCGAGTGCTTGGTGCAGACCAATCCTAGGATTGTAACCTAGATATAGCTACATGGACCGGGTGATCCGGGATGTGCGCTGTGGCAGCTACCAGGAGATGAAGAGACTGGCGGATGACAGAGATGGGTGGAGGGATCGAGTGCTTGGTGCAGACCAATCCTAGGATTGTAACCTAGATATAGCTACATGGACCGGGTGATCCGGGATGTGCGCTGTGGTAGCTACCAGGAGATGAAGAGACTGGCGGATGACAGAGATGGGTGGAGGGATCGAGTGCTTGGTGCAGACCAATCCTAGGATTGTAACCTAGATATAGCTACATGGACCGGGTGATCCGGGATGTGCGCTGTGGCAGCTACCAGGAGATGAAGAGACTGGCGGATGACAGAGATGGGTGGAGGGATCGAGTGCTTGGTGCAGACCAATCCTAGGATTGTAACCTAGATATAGCTACATGGACCGGGTGATCCGGGATGTGCGCTGTGGCAGCTACCAGGAGATGAAGAGACTGGCGGATGACAGAGATGAGTGGAGGGATCGAGTGCTTGGTGCAGACCAATCCTAGGATTGTAACCTAGATATAGCTACATGGACCGGGTGATCCGGGATGTGCGCTGTGGCAGCTACCAGGAGATGAATAGACTGGCGGATGACAGATATGAGTGGAGGGATCGAGTGCTTGGTGCAGACCAATCCTAGGATTGTAACCTAGATATAGCTACATGGACCGGGTGATCCGGGATGTGCGCTGTGGCAGCTACCATGAGATGAAGAGACTGGCGGATGACAGAGATGGGTGGAGGGATCGAGTGCTTGGTGCAGACCAATCCTAGGATTGTAACCTAGATATAGCTACATGGACCGGGTGATCCGGGATGTGCGCTGTGGCAGCTACCAGGAGATGAAGAGACTGGCGGATGACAGAGATGAGTGGAGGGATCGAGTGCTTGGTGCAGACCAATCCTAGGATTGTAACCTAGATATAGCTACATGGACCGGGTGATCCGGGATGTGCGCTGTGGCAGCTACCAGGAGATGAAGAGACTGGCGGATGACAGAGATGAGTGGAGGGATCGAGTGCTTGGTGCAGACCAATCCTAGGATTGTAACCTAGATATAGCTACATGGACCGGGTGATCCGGGATGTGCGCTGTGGCAGCTACCAGGAGATGAAGAGACTGGCGGATGACAGAGATGAGTGGAGGGATCGAGTGCTTGGTGCAGACCAATCCTAGGATTGTAACCTAGATATAGCTACATGGACCGGGTGATCCGGGATGTGCGCTGTGGCAGCTACCAGGAGATGAAGAGACTGGCGGATGACAGAGATGAGTGGAGGGATCGAGTGCTTGGTGCAGACCAATCCTAGGATTGTAACCTAGATATAGCTACATGGACCGGGTGATCCGGGATGTGCGCTGTGGCAGCTACCAGGAGATGAAGAGACTGGCGGATGACAGAGATGAGTGGAGGGATCGAGTGCTTGGTGCAGACCAATCCTAGGATTGTAACCTAGATATAGCTACATGGACCGGGTGATCCGGGATGTGCGCTGTGGCAGCTACCAGGAGATGAAGAGACTGGCGGATGACAGAGATGAGTGGAGGGATCGAGTGCTTGGTGCAGACCAATCCTAGGATTGTAACCTAGATATAGCTACATGGACCGGGTGATCCGGGATGTGCGCTGTGGCAGCTACCAGGAGATGAAGAGACTGGCGGATGACAGATATGAGTGGAGGGATCGAGTGCTTGGTGCAGACCAATCCTAGGATTGTAAACCAGAAAAAAAAATCACGCTAATGCAACGTACTGAATGAAGATTTGTTTTTAAAAAATCTGTACCAAATCATATTGTCATAAATCTGTACCAAAACATATATCACTAAACTAACATTACTAAATCTGTACCAAATCATATATCACTAAACTAACATTACTAAATCTGTAACAAATCATATATCACTAAACTAACATTACTAAATCTGTACCAAATCATATATCACTAAACTAACATTACTAAATCTGTACCAAATCATATATCACTAAACTAACATTACTAAATCTGTACTAAATCATATATCACTAAACTAACATTACTAAATCTGTACCAAATTATATATCACTAAACTAACATTACTAAATCTGTACCAAATCATATATCACTAAACTAACATTACTAAATCTGTACCAAATCATATATCACTAAACTAACATTACTAAATCTGTACCAAATCATATATCACTAAACTAACATTACTAAATCTGTACCAAATCATATATCACTAAACTAACATTACTAAATCTGTACCAAATCATATATCACTAAACTAACATTACTAAATCTGTACCAAATCATATATCACTAAACTAACATTACTAAATCTGTACCAAATCATATATCACTAAACTAACATTACTAAATCTGTACCAAATCATATATCACTAAACTAACATTACTAAATCTGTACCAAATCATATATCACTAAACTAACATTACTAAATCTGTACCAAATCATATATCACTAAACTAACATTACTAAATCTGTACCAAATCATATATCACTAAACTAACATTACTAAATCTGTACCAAATCATATATCACTAAACTAACATTACTAAATCTGTACCAAATCATATATCACTAAACTAACATTACTAAATCTGTACCAAATCATATATCACTAAACTAACATTACTAAATCTGTACCAAATCATATATCACTAAACTAACATTACTAAATCTGTACCAAATCATATATCACTAAACTAACATTACTAAATCTGTACCAAATCATATATCACTAAACTAACATTACTAAATCTGTACCAAATCATATATCACTAAACTAACATTACTAAATCTGTACCAAATCATATATCACTAAACTAACATTACTAAATCTGTACCAAATCATATATCACTAAACTAACATTACTAAATCTGTACCAAATCATATATCACTAAACTAACATTACTAAATCTGTACCAAATCATATATCACTAAACTAACATTACTAAATCTGTACCAAATCATATATCACTAAACTAACATTACTAAATCTGTACCAAATCATATATCACTAAACTAACATTACTAAATCTGTACCAAATCATATATCACTAAACTAACATTACTAAATCTGTACCAAATCATATATCACTAAACTAACATTACTAAATCTGTACCAAATCATATATCACTAAACTAACATTACTAAATCTGTACCAAATCATATATCACTAAACTAACATTACTAAATCTGTACCAAATCATATATCACTAAACTAACATTACTAAATCTGTACCAAATCATATATCACTAAACTAACATTACTAAATCTGTACCAAATCATATATCACTAAACTAACATTACTAAATCTATTATTATTGAAAATAAACTAAAATAAATTTCACTAAAATAAATTTCACTAAAATAAAATTTTATATCATATATTGTATTGTAAATTTATCAAAGATATCGACTTTAACTTTGAGGGACTCATGAATCACTTTCTTATTCACAACACGTGTTTCTAGCTCCCATCCCGAGGCTCTCTTCAAGCGGAATGAACTTGATTTGTTACGATAGCAGGTCAGAGTGGTCAGGATCAATTTAATTAGTAATATAACAAAGTAATTTAATTTTAGGTATTCTAAATTCATCTCGTTTATCGTTTGGTTCTCTTCTGCTTCCGCTCAAACCAGTTCTCCTGGTCAGCTGACTTGCACAGTTCAACTGTGTAAACCGTGAGATGGAGATGGGCCGATATGAAGAACAACATACACTGGATAAATCTTCTATTTGCAACTCTTTGCAATACGCTTAGTGCTGTTAGGAAACAATTCGCATAAAAGTATACTTACTATTCTTATCGACTAACCTACTTTATTGTTTGAATAAAACGCTTCCTTTTTATATTTCTAAAAAATGTTTAATCGAGAGTAAAGCGAAAATCCACAAAAGTTAAATATTTGGGACATTTCATGTGAGATGCTTGGGGACTCAAGATTTGATAAGAAGGCTTATTGTGTAAAATACTTGTTTTTTTATTCAATTTTGCATGGAAAACTCCAGAGAGTGCAGAACAAGTTTCAAGGGTCAAGAGAGTCCAGAACAAGGGCAACAAGACTTGTTTGTGCTCCCCTGAAGATGAGGTGTGCACCTTGAAACCGGTAGGGCTATACCGTTACATAAAGTGGAATAAACAGTGTTTGATAAAACAAATTACAATAATTTTATTGTGTAGATTTTTTCCTCATTTGAGTATTGAATCACTATTGTAAACAAGAGTTCTAGAATATAAAGACCAAATCAATACCAAAAGATGTGCATATTCAATTTTCGAAAACAAAACGTTAAAAGTTATTTTCAATTCTTATGATTTGGTTAGTAATTTTAAGAAAATTCTTCCCATACTCTGAAGTATAATAAAATTTAATACATTGGGTGTTAACATAAGTTGTGTCCGCTTTTTTCCAAATGAAGAGAACAAGAAGACACAACAAAAAAAATTACAACAAATTAGTCAATAATGTATTCTCCTTCATTATTTACAACTTCTTGCCAACGTTCTACAAATTTTTCAATGCCTGTGCGATAAAAACCATCCGGTCTTGACTCGAGGATTTCGTCCAACCATGTCCGCAATTCGACGTCATTATTGAAGGGAAAACCATCGACGAGCTGTCCTTTCATTTATAGCATCTTCACCGTATACTTCGCAAATATCGCGAGCAACTTTGGCAGCTTTGTTCCCTCGATTGAACACGAACAGAAGGAGGTGTCGAAAATACTCACTTTCGTCTACTTGACATTCCATTTTGATGGCTTGTAATCAAATAAAATAATATATGTAACGTAAAAGCAAACACAATATCTTGTAGAGCAGAAAATTTTCTTTCGAATGACGTATAACCTTTACCATTTTGTTTTACTTTTGATGCTCATTTTTAAATTTGGAAAAAAAACGGACACAACTTATGTTAACACCTAATATATAATTCCTTGCAGAATAATTGGTCTTCCAAAATTAACGCAACAAAGAAACAAATTTCTTCTTCGTAGAAATAACTTTATTTAAACCAAATAATTAAGTCTTATCTCATTAGTACATTCCAACGCAGAGAAAGATGAAAGCCACTTAATTGGGTTAAACGCTGAGTTTAATGCTTTACCACTCAAATTTATTTAAACAGTTAAATAGTTTACTTTTGTTGGTTAAAATTAACTGTCATTTAGTACGTATTGACTACAAATGAGTGTACTTACGTTTTTTTTGCAGTACACTGTATATTTTGTATATTCAGTTCTTTTATAAAATCCGTTAATTAGTTTATCATCAAATTGATGACTTCTGTGACCAAGTTGGTAAGCTATTTGACTTCCACTCGGGGGCGTCGAATTCGATTTCCAACTGTACCCAAAAAAAATAAAAATATATCCCTGGTCTGATAGTGAAAATGCTTTTGCGTATTAAACGTGTGCTGCTATTGTTACCTCTTCACTTGTGGTAACTACTGCAATTATCTCAATATCGAAAGTGAGATTAGTAGGACCGAAGAAAATATTGTCTCCCAGCTCTGAATAAATCCAAATAAGGTTGACAATTCAAAAAATATTGTCTCCCAGCTCTGAATAAATCCAAATAAGGTTGATAATTCAAAAAATATTGTCTCCCAGCTCTGAATAAATCCTAATAAGGTTGACAATTCAAAAAATATTGTCTCGCAGCTCTGAATAAATCCTAATAAGGTTGACAATTCAAAAAATATTGTCTCCCAGCTCTGAATAAATCCAAATAAGGTTGACAATTCAAAAAATATTGTCTCCCAGCTCTGAATAAATCTAAATAAGGTTGACAATTCAAAAAAAAATGTTGAGTTAATAGTCAAATTTTTTTTTTGTTCACAAATAAATAAACATTTCAAAATAAAAAATTGCATGCAAAGCGTCAACTAGTTTATATAAAAAAATGATAAAAAAGGGAATTTAATATTTTTTAAATTAATGTACCCTAATTTTTATTACCACAAAAGGGAATCACCTCACGTAAAGTGTTAAAATATCTCTTATTTGTGTCATCAGCACAGGATGCTACAAAACGCCTCAACCCAGATCGGTCTGCAGCCCGGCTCCTCACGCCCCCTGCGACTACACCACTTTATATAAATTCTGAATATTGCATTTCCTCTGTCTATAGTACTCGTATAACCTATCGGGAACATTGCCTTAAGGCACTTTCTTGTAATTACTTACCATGTAAAAAAAAACAGTACGGAAACCATGTTTTGGAGACCAACCCAATTCTTTGACTTCCAAGATAAAAGACAAGCACTCGATCAGCTAGACTACGTAGGTTCATAATATTCCAAGATTGTTACAAAATTAACAGGGATAAAAATATTTCTCTCAGCGGTATAATCTATCCATGCCATCCAAAATTGTGTTGCATCGTACTGCTTATGGTAAAAATGGCGAGTTTATGCCATACGGCAATCTCTTCCAATCATTCAGACAACACTTACACTAATAAGTGCCAATTACTGGGTTCAAGATTAAAAATTTACTATCAAAAATAAATAAAACCTTAAATACGCAATATAAAAATGGTAAATTGATTGCCATACAGTAATCTTTTCAAACCAACCAGATAATAGTTACGCCATCTAGTGCCAATTACTGGGTTCAATGTTACAACGTTATTATCAAAGACAAAAAACTTTAATATACAATATTTATGCAGTAAAAAAAAAAACAAAAAAAAAATATTTGTAAATGTCACCAAAGACTGGAAAATGAAATATAATTTAGGTGAATATAATATCTTTGGCGATACCCATTTCTTCATTGAAATGAGATGTAATATTTTTTATGTCGCTGTTAGAAGCAACTTGAAGCAAACCAAGCGTTTGCTTTCAATCTTTATTTACATATTTATCAAACATTTACGTTTCACCACAGCTTTAAGTAGTGTATTCTCTTGCTCTAATAAATAAATAAACAGCGCCATTTCTCTTTTTTACCCGCTATATTGACCATTGACGTTCAGCTCGAAGCCCACGAACACTCGAAAAGTGGGTCGCGAATCGCTTCGTCGCTTGACCCAGCGTTGATATTACCAAGAGGCACTGTAACTGAATGTAGTCGATACATACGCCATACAATAAACCAGGGGTAAGCAAAATAAAAATTAATTTAAGAGCTTACTTTAAAATATGATAAGCTTCATGGTTTAGTTCTTTTATTGTCACTCGAAGGTTTCGAGTGCGATTTATTCAGTAATAAAATAAAAATGTCCCGCTTGCACCAAATGTATAGAATCTAAAAAAAATGTGCAAACAATATTTTTGCAGATGGAACACATACGAGTAAAACTTCGATCTTGACAGATTAAAAAAATATATTTATTTAAATCTAAGGAAAAATTCTAATCTATTATATTAACAATAATGGTAGGACTACAGGAAACGAATTCGTTCAAGGAAAAGGATATATATATGTTTATTTATCTATTGAAGGCTGGTCCACATCTGATAACGCAATGAAGATATTTATTATAATTATTCAAGTCGGTTGATGATTTTGTGGTGTGGAATGGTCTGCAAATGTTAGATATAGAGGGTGTAGCTTAAGGAAGTTTAGGATATGTATCCTAGAGGGAAGAGATGATGATGATTTGTTGATAAATAATAAAACACGTTAGATCGCAATGCGGAAAGAGAGTGGAATTTTATTAGTAACGTAGGTATTTATATCTTTTTAGAATGTGCGCGAGAATGCGCTCGCGATATGCCTACGTCTCGTTTCTGTGAATGCAAAACGATTAATTGTTGTATGTAGGTATCATTCAAATACGGAACTGGCGAGACAGCTGTGGTGCGTTCTCTCTCTAGTATGGAATGCGGTCCGCTCGGCTATGGGTTGAATGGCCGGCGTGTGACCTTCGGACTTGTTTACTTAGATTTATCGAGGAATGCGAAGGTCATTTCATCGGTCATTGACCGTATGTATGAACACCCACAGTATCCGAGTGTGCGACCGCCACATAAGTATTATATTTGAAGATAATCATTTTTAGGGGGTTTTATAAATATTCATGATTATATATGAACTCTACGCACATATACTATACTAAACCTAAACCCAAATGTGTAACTATCACATATCGGAAGATCTACAAACATTCCATAAAAATTCATGACTATATATGAACACTAAACACCTACTGCACTAAACCTAAACCCGAATGTGTAACTATCACATATCGGAAGATCTACAAAGATTCCATCAAAATTCATGATAATATATAAACACTGGATATACTAAAAGAGACCGTAAACCAAACACCTGGATTCGCAATATTACAGAGGTAGAAGACGTTATAAAGGTGGTCAAGAGAATGAAGTGGCAATGAACAGGACACGTAGCCAGAATGTCAGACTCCCGATGTACACCCGAAATAATGCAAAAGTACCCAAGAGGCATAAAGAGACCCAGAAGAAGACCGAAAGTACGCTGGATAGATGAAATCAGGAAGCATGGCAGCATCACATGGCATCAACGAGCAAAAAACCGAACTATTTGGAGTTAACTTGGGGAGACCTTCATCCAGCAGTGGATCGACTCTGTTTGACAATGATGATGATGATGATATGAACACTACACACCCGAATGTGTAACTATCACATATCGGAAGATCTACAAAGGTTTCTTTGTAGTTGGTCTTCCATTGATAAGTTTTCTGCGGTTTTCTTACCAAATATGTTTTTTAAACACACACAGATACGGGGAAATACATCATCTAACACATCGATCAATAAGTCCCGGGACTAACTACTAAAACAACATTTGTTTGCCAAAATTCTTCTTTGTTCATCAATATAGTCTCCTTCAAGAGCGATACATTCATTCCAACGCATTCCTAACTTTTCTATGCCAGCCGTGTAGAACGATTTATCTTTGGTTTCAAAATAGGCGTTAGTTTCGGCAATCACTTCTTCATTGGAGCCAAATCTCTTTCCCATGAGCATATTTTTGAGGTCTGCGAACAGTCAATAGTCGCTGGGGGCCAAATCTGGAGAATACGGTGGGTGCGGAAGCCATTCGAAGTTCAACTCATGCAATTTGGCCATCGTTACTATCGACTTGTGACACGGTGTGACACGACTTGTGACATTGTTCCATTGTGAGCAAACGCGGCACCCATTTCGAAAAAAGCTTTGTCATGACCAAATGTTCATGCAAAATAGTGTAAACACTACCAAATGATATCTTCAGGGTGTCAGTTATCTCACGCAACTTTACTTTGCGATTTTCTATCACGATTTTGAGGTTTTTTTTATGTTTTCTGGTGTAACAGCCTCATTTGGACGACCAGAGCGTTCAGCATCATTTGTGTCTGTACGATCGCATTTGAAATCAGCATACCACCAACAAATGGTTGTTTTAGACGGAGCAGAGCCCGGATAATACTTTTCAAGCCATCGCTGAGTTTGAACGGTATTTTTTCCCATTAAAAAGCAATGTTTTATTAACACACGAAATTCGTTTTTTTTTCCATTGTTTTGAAAATAGCAAAAGTAGCGTCACTAAAACTACTGTAACTCAATGACACAATGTCGGAATGTCATGAATGTTTGACACGTAACTTCTAAAGGCTGGTACTAACTGAGAACGGTATGGATTTGTTATTAGAAGCGCCATCTGTTGGTTAGTCCCGGGACTTATTGATCGATGTGTTATTAGCCGCAGCCACCACATTTCTATAACTACAGTCAATTTGTTTTTTATTTTATTTTTAAAATGTCAATAAAAATGAATTTCATTGGATCCCCCTTGAAATAAAGGTACTTAGACCACTAAAACCATCTACAGAAGTTAATTTTTCATTTTTTGATCGAACTGTCGATCGAAATCGAGTGTCGGCCCCTGTATTCCACAATATACAGATATCACGATGCATCGTTTCCAAGAATGCGGAACTGTTGCATTTATGGATTCTGAGTGGGAAGGACGTTTGCTTTGTTGGAAACACCGGCAGAACTGCGGATAAAAAAGTATACATGTGATTTTTTTGCTAATTCTGACATCAGTTTTTAACTTTAAAATACCACGCATCTTCAATATGTTTTGTAACAAGGAATCATTTTATTATTTGTACAGTTGCAAAAGTCAGAATTGCAACTTATTTGGTGTTTTAATCTCATCCCTAGAAACAAATTCTCAAATATTTCTCTAGATCTAAGTTGTCTATTTTACTAAGTTTTCTCACTATTTATTTTCCAGCTGTAAATTTTTATTAGAATATAGAATAATAGAACAGAAAATTTACTTTCGAATGACGTATAACCTTTACCATTTTCTTTTACTTTTGGTGCTTATTTTTAAATTTGGAAAAAACGGACACAACTTATGTTAACACCCAATACTTTACATGTCTCATATAATTTTCTTTACAAAGATAAACTTCCAAAATTAAAATAGAAACGATAATAATCTTGCAAAATTCATCATATTTCTCGTACCATCCATCTTCTTTCTTCTTCCTGGCACTGTTCCAACTCATTATCTAGATAGGCTGTTGGGGTCGGCTCTTCTCGTTCTCAGGATGTATGTTCTTCAGTTCTGGATATCGCTTTCATCTAGGCCGTTTCTCTGCAGGATTTTGGAGCATTGAGTTATCTAAGAGTTATTTGCTCTTCCTCTGGACGGCGGCTGTCGAGGTAGATCCACAGACATTGCCTGATTTACCGTATGGTCTGGTGGTCTTCGTCTTATGTGCCCGTACCATCTCAGCTGTCGCTTTTCCAGCTTACTATTTATGTCAGTGACTCCCAGGCTACCACGAATGCGTGATAGATTTCAGTGATACTCCTGCCAACCACCATTCGCATTATTCGCATTTTAGCGGAATGCTTTACTGGTACACGTCGTGATGATTATGATTGTTTTGTATTTAAAATAAAATACGTCGATTAGGAATGCGGAAAGTGAGAGTGAACAATCAATGAATAGTAAACAGCAATGAATGGTCAAGTGAATAATAATATTTATTTATCGATAAGTAGGTATTTATAGATGTGCGTGAATGCGCCCGCAATATATATTTTATCTCACTCCTGCGCGTGCAGAGGTGTTTGCGGACGTTGCGAATAATATAGTGGGTAGAATATTTATTGGCGAAACGGCGAGACGGCGTGATGTGTTCTCTTTCTACTGTGGAATGTATCGTAAATAGTATTTGCGGGTAAACAATATTAATGTTCTGGTATGCGACCTTTGGGCATGTCCGAAGTTTGGTTCGTCGGTCGTTGACCGTGCGTGTTGACAATATTTAGGGACGACGGTATTCCCTACAGCATATTAAGCATTCGCATTTCTGCTGTTTCAAGTTGCCTAGAGTAGGAGCTGTACATAGTCCAGCATTCTGAGACATACATAATCGCGGGTCTAACGATAGTCTGGTATACATAACCTTTTAGTTTAATGGGGATTTGTGGGTCACACAAGAACATTTCTCGTACTATCCATATCCTCTATAATCACAATTATCTTTATCATTCGATTATTTTACATGTCAGTAGCGTAAATATGATCTTTTGCCCCCAGAGCATGAACTGTTATGTTAGATCTGGAATCAAGAACTATTCTGAATGATTCATATTCAAATGCAGTTTTGGTTTCTGTTTGTTTAAAGATGCAGCGGACGTTGTCGTCATTGTGTGCAGGAGAGGAACATATATCTATCTATTTAATCTCCGCATTCCTATATATACCCCTGTCCATCTCTACATACGTGATATTCAAATAGGAAACAGTACCATAGTTATTTTTATGACAATTAATAACGACATCTATTGCCTAGTTGATAAAATATTTGAATGATTTTCACAGAAATAAAATAACAATCATCATGACAAATTGAGAGCAATAAAACGTTTAATTCTTTCATTTCAAGTTAGAGGTATAGAATTATTTCTCATGTAAGAATAAAATATATTTATTTAGGCTAAGGCTACATCAAAGTGCTTCGCTGAGTGCTAAGCTAGGTGCTACGTGACTAATAGACTAGGTGACTCCAGGCTTGGCCACACCAAAGTGCTTCGCACAAATTCATTTGACATTTGGGAGCGGTTGAGTCAACAAACGATGCCACTCTCAAAACTAACCAGAAAGCTACTTCACTCAGAGAATTTAAGTTTAAAATTTCGAACATCTCAAATAGGAACTTGTTGGGTGCATAACATAATGTTAATTTATCTAGAAGTATGGAGTGGAGAGTTTCAACTTCTCTACAAAGAATCGCGGAATAAAACTTCCTTCATCTTGTAAAATCACTTGGTGACACAATAAAATTAACCAACACGTCTTTTCTTACTGGCGCGAAGTGTGCAGTGTGGCCATTGCGATAGTATGGGGTGCGTTGGTTCGCTAGGTTATGTCACCTAGCTCGCAGCGTAGCTCTAAGCACCAAGGGAGGCTCCTACGTCACGTCACATCACATACTGGCACACGTTTTATTGTATTGGTGAATTTATTCCTGATTTTAACAAAATATATCTGATGTGGCCAATAAGTGCTAATTATTATTAATATAATTTTTTTCATTCAATGCGTAAATGTATTACGGAGGAATACCTAAAATCTGAACCCAGTATTTATTATATTTATAGAGATATTAAAGTTTTTAGAAGCAATTTGTACTGGTTACACATCAAAGAACAGGGAGGGTTAAATACAAATGTTTAGAATACTAAACGACTACAATTTTTTTACATATTTTAAAAAGATTTTTATATAAATAACAATTCTCTTGATTATTTAAATAAAGTTATGGTCCCGTTTCCTATCTCTTTAATTCATACAGCCTCCGTCTATTCCACAAAGGGCTTCTAATTGTAAAGATATTGTCCTATTATGGTACGCAATATTGGGCATGAAAAGAGGTATGTGATGGTTATGCATCTTGATGAGGGAGAGACATAAGAATTTATAGCTATTCTATGCACCTCTCACTCAAGGATGAATCTAAATGCTGGAGTATTTATCTAAATAACCAGGAAGCTAGTATAAAACGAAAAAGTGCCCATATGTTACAAAGCTACAATGTGTTTTTTCTCGAATATGTCGTAACAGGTAGAATTAAAATCATACATATATATATCATCACTTCGTCTTGGTGCTGAGGTAGGTAGAGGGGAATGAGCGTCGTCAGACTTTCCTATCGTAACACACATTTTCGCCTATTTTATTTATTTATTTATTTCTTTTTTCAAAACAGGCTTAGCCCAATTACTTTGAAAATACAAAACATCAAAAAAGAAGAAAAATTACATAGTGGTTAAAAAAATAAGTTAAAAAATTATATAAAATAAAAAATAATGCATATGCATACAAACGAGTATATACACACAAACATATTACACACATATATTCACAGTCATTTAGGTATGTTGATGAGTGCCTTCTAACGCGCTCAATCTAAGAAGAAAATTTACTTTTGCTTTTGGTAATGTGATATGAAATATGTCAATATCCGAAGCAGTCCCGTTCAAAAGATTTAAGACCCTTCCAACTGGCATAGCGGCTGGAAGACCCGTTCTTGCGTATGTTATTGAGAACAGTTCTTGCCGGCGCAGTCTAGTGTAATTGTTAGGAACATTTAACGCTAATCTTTGTAGTAATGCTGGACAGCTCACAACTCATCGAACGAGTTTGACAACGTATACCAGGAGACGCAGATCTCTTCTTACGCTCAAGGAGTTATACCCGAGCATGCCCAGCAGAAACTGAGTAGGATAAAGCCATGGATAGACACCGAACTTTCTCATATAGAGATATCGTGCATATTTTTTTTGTACTTTCTCCACCATGAGCGAGTTCTGCGCCCCTACCGGGCTCCAAATGCAAGCATTGCTTTTCTAGTTTGCTACGGATCAATGAATTAAACAACGTTTTGAGCACCAATTGAACATCGAAACACCTTACGATTTCTATTTTTTTTTCATTTCCTTTCTTTTTAAAATATCAAACACTTAATCACACCATACCTTCCTTGGTCTTCCTCTACCCCGCCTTCCACTTCATTCATTCGTTTCACATGCCCTAACCATATCAGAGTGCTCTTCTTCATCTTACTCAACACATCACCCTCAAGTTCACATTCATCCCATACCACTTAATTCCGCATTTCGTCATAAATTGTCACCTCGTGTATTCTTCTCAGTGCACGCATTTCTACAGCGTTTATTCGGCTGTTTTCAATATTTTTCAGCATTTATTTTTCCCCCCATACTAGCATCTATATAAGTGTGGACTAGCATATATTTAATGTAAAATCAAACAGAGTTTATTTATTTTTCTTATAAAAATATCTCTAATCGAAAACAATTAACTGTTTCCTATAGATCATTCAGCCAGAAGAGTAATTTTGCAATAGTGTGAGTAACACTCTGTGTATTACACAACTTATGTAGTGGTATTGGTTTTAGAATGCCACACGATTGGTTCGCGCAGATCGCACGTTTGTATTGTTGTTAAAATACGCGGTGATTAGAAAAACACTACCATGTCGAAATTATGAGTGCGATTTTTGTCTAATGTAATGTATAGTTCAAAATGTTTGTAAAACTTAGAATGTACTTTGTTATAACTTAGTTTCCTAGAATTTAGTATCACTCCATCCACTATTATTTTAAAACTTTATTATTTGGCATTATAATTATGATACTCGTACATTAATATGTTAACCTGTACACCGCGTTAAAAATCAAATTCCACGAATCCTGTGCGCGGCACAATTTCGTCGTTTTATAATTTCTAAGTTTAAACGCGTATTTTGTTTAGAACCACTGATATTTGATTACACCACCAAGTAAACATGACATTCAAGTAATTTTCTGATAATAAATAATAGTCATTACTCTTAAGGGGACTCATTTTAATGATATTAATGTTTAGTTTATCTCCTTTATTTATAAAGGAGATAAACTAAACATTACGTAAAATACACAAAGGAATGCTACAGATCAGATCACAGGCGTTTGTGCTTCCCGCGAGGAACACGTTAAATAATCTTACATTCATTTTGTTTTTATGTGCAATCTAATTAAAGATGACGAACATTTTTACTTTATAATACTTGTACTTATATTTATTTTCAATCTTGAAAAATTTCATTCTTGTTATTTAATGTTTCCTAGAATCTGCCATGCCTAAACAATTAATATGTTAAATAAACTTACTATCATTTTATTTTCATGATTATTATAATTTAAGATGACAGTATTTTTAATTTACACAACGTGTGTGTTCATTTCAACGTTTGAATATAAAATATTATTTTTATATTTTTTTACTTTTTCACTTTATAAAAAAAATAAAGTGACATGTTTTTGTAAACGCACTGTTACTCACACTATTGCAAAATGATTATTCTGGCTGAACGATCTATACTAAATCAATTACTTGAATTTATAAGACTTCTGTTGTAAAATAAATTTCTCGTAACTCAATCAAAACTAAAAAAAAGGTTTACTATTTTATGAATTTAAACGACTACACACTTAACCCTGATCACGAATAAATGTTTTTAATATTCCCAAATGATACTTAGCCATATACGAGTATTTTATTGTAAATACAGATCACGTAAACGACAATAACAATAATTGCTATAACAATTCAAAACACGAAAAGATTATATGTACATCGAGTTACACTAACCAGGCATTATGGTGAAATGAAGGCATTATTTGTTTTACTTAAACTAGAGCGTGTGAATAATGGTAGCCATTGCCAACCGATTTACGTTATTGTTTTAAAGATTTACTATTGTTTCTGTTTAATGATTTGATCGCTATATTTGCGAATTGTCTTGTTTGATTGAAGTGTTTTGAGGGGTAATTTTTTTATCCTCAGAAAGAATCAAACAGCATGATAAAGATATTAATTGCTTAAATTTTTTATTATGAATCTTAACAGCATAATACTATACAATCCAAAAGTAAAAAAAAAACGAAGCATTGTAGATTATCCTTTTATAATACATATGTGCATGATGATATTTCCTTGCCAGGGTAGGCAAAGAGAAGAGAACACCACCATTTCTTCTCGCGATATAAATCATTCGCCTATCTTATATCCATCACCCTTATCATAAAACTACTACAATTTCTCTTCCTTTTAACATTTCCTACTTTCAAAATATTCCTCTACCATGCCTTTCATTTACATGCGCGATGCATGCTTGTTTTGTTAGTATTTCTTCATTCATTCATTAACAAGCCCAAACCATCTCTTAGTGCTCTTCTACATCTTACTAAATACATCAGCTTTAAGTTCACATTCATCCTTAATCATTTTATTGTGTATTCTGTCATACATTGTCACCCCATATATTATTCTCAGTACACGCATTTCTACAGCATTTATTTGATTTTTGCCATTATTTTAAGTAAGATATAAAATAGATATGGGCTGGGATAGTAAGGGCGTATATAAAGAATGAATGAAGAAAAACTATCAAAACATATATTTAGTGCAAATATGAGTGAAATGCGTATGATATTACAAATATGAGTGAAATGCGTAAAGATATTACAATTCAAAAGTAACCAATTTTTTTTGTGTCTTCCTCTCGCTTCTAATTTATTTTTGTGTTGTAACATCTTGTGATGCTGTCTGTGGTCGATATTGACGTTTCATTGTGCTAAAACTATAAACATGTCAATTTTTTGTTTGCAACTGTACTTTTCTTTCCACTGAGTGTCAAGAATGGCGCTCGATGTGGTGTGGACATTCAAACGACACGTGCCAGACACTTCCATCTTGTTCATTTTTATTATATTAAACCATGGTTTCAAGTGGATAGATTGTTGGATTGATTTACATCTAGATCCCTTATTTACATCAGTTTTACTATATACCAATCCAAGTTCCATTGGTGCCAAGTATCATGTTTACTCGTAATTTTATTTAAGGAGGTATTCTACCCTAGAAGCGTGAGTTTTGGGCGTTTTTTCAGACTAAATAAAAACTAAAAATACTTTTCATTTACACTTTTTTACAGTTTGTTTATTGATGATTTGAGAATGTACAAAAAAAAATAGAAAAAGAATTCAAGATTCTATCAGCTGTTATATCTTGTCGTAAAAAAGGGGGTAAGCTGGTCGACATGATTCAAGCCCTCTCGTAAATTTGAAACAAAAGTCATACACAGTTTCTTGATAAAAAATAATGTCGTTATAGTTGGTACTAAAGAAAAAAAATATCGTAAAATGACGGCTGTCTGAAAAAAAATCATTTTTTTTATCCTTTTTTTTCAAATTTCTTTATTTTTTTTAAATAGTAAAAAATATAGTTTTTAATTTTTTAATAGGTAGGGACGATATAAAAATATTTATTAAAGTTTTATATCAAATTTGAAGGCAATCGGTTGGATAAAACTTGAGATTTTAAGTCGACCAGGTTGAAAAATGTAGTTTCGAGAAAAACGCGTTTAAAGTTTTGAGATTATTGTCCGAGTCATTCCAGTGCGGCGTAATTGCTGCCTCATTTATAGCTATAACTTTGTAAATATTGAGAATTTTAAAATTTCCTTCTGAGAACGTATTTCTAAAGGTCTAAACTTTAAGAATATACAAAAGAAATATTTTTTTTTTCAAATTTCAAATTTTTGTGAATAATCAGATAGGAGATAACTGATAGAACATGCTTCCTTTGCCAAGGAATCAACACATTCATTACCCAATAATCCATGCTAAAGAAACATCTATATTTTTTGACATCAATCGGAATCATTTCGCTTTGATTGAATAAATAATTTCTTTGTATTAGTAACTCATAATTTTAGGATTATTTGTTAAAAGACTCGTAGGTACATATTGATAAATTGAAAAATAAAAATTCCAACTTTAATTGTTAATCCTACGAGTATTTATCAAACATTCTTTTGTTGTTCCAAATAAACGAGCGTAACGTACAAAATATTGCCTTCAAACGATGACACGGCGTATTATTATTGTTGAGAATTGGAGCTAAACCTTCTTTGTCGCTCTGGATTGATGGATGTGCATCTTCATGCATCGTCGTGCATCTACATATTTATCAGGCGGCAAATGTATCGGTAAACGATTATGACATAAACACGTCCCTGTGTGGGCAGTTAGTGCATTCCGAATAGACCCTTTTTAACGCACACACAATGACATTCCTGACGCCTTTGACAAGGTCGTCCCAAACGCTATAGAAAACTCATTCGTTCATGTTCGGCTTATTCACTGTGCTCTCTACTAACACATCGATAAATAAGTCCCGGGACTAACTATTAAAACAACATTTGTTTGCCAAAATTATTCTTTATTCATCAACATAGTCTCCTTCAAGAGCAATACATTCATTCCAACGCTTTCCTAACTTTTCTATGCCAGCCGTGTAGAACGATTTATCTTTGGTTTCAAAATAGCCGTTAGTTTCGGCAATCACTTCTTCATTGGAGCCAAATCTCTTTGATTCTGGAGTATAGTGATGGATCCAAGTTTCATCCATTGTCACATACCGACGCGAAAACTCTTGTTTATATCGCGTAAACAGTGCCAAACAGCGCTCTGAATCATCGATGCGTTGTTGTTTCTGTTCCATTGTGAACAAACGCGGCACCCTTTACGAAAAAAGCTTTTTCATGACCAAATGTTCATGCAAAATAGTGTAAACACTACCAAATGATATCTTCAGGATGTCAGCTATCTCACGCAACTTTACTTTGCAATTTTCCATCACGATTTTGAGAGTTTTTTTATGTTTTCTGGTGTAACAGCCTCATTTGGACGACAAGAGCGTTCAGCATCATTTGTGTCTGTACGAACGCGTTTGAAATCAGCATACCACCGAAAAAATGGTTGTTTTCGACGGAGCAGAGCCCGTATAACACTTTTCAAGCCATCGCTGAGTTTGAACGGTATTTTTTCCTCTTAAAAAGCAATGTTTTATCAACACACGAAATTTGGTTTTTTCCATTGTTTTGAAAATAGCAAAAGTAGCGTCACTAAAACCACTGTAACTCAATGACACAATGTTGGAATGTCATGAAAGTTTGACACGTAACTTCTAAAGATTGACACTACTAACTGAGAATGGTATGGATTTGTTATTAGAGGCGCCATCTGTTGGTTAGTCCCGGGACTTATTGATCGATGTGTTACAAGTATTGTGTAAATATAGATGTAATTATGTAAAAAGGACCCAATTCACAAATGAGCTACAAATAATATTTATGTATTTATTTAAATACAACGTACGGTCTTTTATAGACCATTAAAAAAGTAGAGTAATACTTAATATAAACATTTACATGAATTATGTACAAAAAAACAGTACGCTCATGCATACCACCTACCATACAAAAAGTGCAAACTTGAGACATGCCAAGGCATTGTTCGGTTTTCTCGATTACCTCAAAACAGTTTAAATGTAGGTTAGGCTCTTTTGGCATATTTATGTCCAAAAGTACTTAAAAAGAGCAAAAGTAATATGTTTTATATTGTTGAAGATTTTCTTCTTCTTTTAGTTATTTTGACTTTTTCTTTAAATTAAATGCTGAATTTAAGTAAATTCTCAAGTTATTATACTAAAAGTAACAACCTAACCATTTTTTATAATGCTTTTAATGTATTAACAATAGTGAGTTGGTACCCAAACCAATATAAGGCTAGCTCCGTCCTTGGCATGCTTTAAGAAGCGACTGAAAAAACTCTCAATTTCTAGTAAGTAAAATAACGTGTTTCATTCCTGATTTTTCTTTTCCTTTCCTTTCCTCTCCACCATCCCTTCCTTTCCTTTTGATTGATGATATCTCACTTTATATGAAAAATAATGTTCGGGTGATTGTCCGTCTTTGTGGGGTTCGTGGGCATGTGCTCACGTATGTGTTTATGGATTTCGTGGGGATGGATAGTCATTTGAATGATTTATGCGACCATGTAACTTGCTTCATTTACCTTTGTCTGGTTGGTTGGAAGAGATTGCCGCCTGGCAATAATCCCGCCAGATTGTATTGCAATAAAAGTGTTAAATAAATTAATTAATTAATTGATACCCAATTTATAGGGCCCTTGAGGAGTGTGTGCTTTCTAAACGAAGCATTGTAGATTATCCTTTTATTATACATATGTGCATGATGATATTTCCTTGCCAGGGTAGGCAAAGAGAAGAGAACACCACCATTTCTTCTCGCGACATAAATCATTCGCCTATCTTACGAGTATGTATATCCATTCCCCTTATCATAAAACTACTACAATTTCTCTTGCTTTAAACATTTCCTACTTTCAAAATATTCTTCTACCATGCCTTTCATTTACATGCGCGATGCATGCTTGTTTTGTTAGTATTTCTTCATTCATTCATTTACAAGCCCAAACCATCTCTTAGTGCTCTTCTACATCTTACTAAATATTATACCTCAGCCTTAAGTTCACATTCATCCTTAATCATTTTATTGTGTATTCTGTCATACATTGTCACCCCATATATGATTCTCAGTACACGCATTTCTACAGCATTAATTTGATTTTTTAAATTATTTTAAGTAAGATATAAAATAGAGATGGGCTGGGATAGTAAGGGCGTATATAAAGAATGAATGAAGAAAAACTATCAAAACATATATTTAGTGCAAATATGAGTGAAATGCGTGAGAGAGGAATATTGCGACATATGTTGAGATAATGAAGTGTTTATACCATCAATATTTAGTTCCATAGAGGATTTTAATTGGACACATACAACTTAAGATCAAAATATTGCTATATATGTTGAAAGAATGAAGTGTTTATACCATCCATAGATAGTTCCACAGAGGATTTTAATTGGACACATACAACTTAAGATCAAAATATTGCGATATATGTTGAGATAATGAAGTGTTTATACCATCAATATTTAGTTCCACAATTAAAGTATGGTTGGATCAAGTGAAGTTCTGAATGAAAGAAACATGGAAAGTCATAGAAATCGTAGAAGCTGTATAAGAAGGTGTATGAATGTAGAAAATGCTAAGGATATGTGTCGAAATAGGCACTAAGTTCCAAAAGAAAAACAAAAAAAACTAAGTCTGCAGTTTCGTTCTATGTGTCAAATAGAATGAAACCGCATACTAAGTTTTTGGTCAAATAGAATGAACGTTTCATTTACATACATGAGAGTTGGCACTAAAATACTCTTATGAACTTAGCCATTATATGTAATAATAATAACGTATTTAAGTATTTTCTTGTTTTAGTAATCAAACAAATAATTTATCACGAGACAGGAATTTCTTTTCCGTGTTTTATTTTTTTTGTTGAAATAACCAAAGTTAATGTCTTGGACCGTTATTCAGTCGTAAAACACATTATTTATTGGCAAAGATTTATAAACCTATTGACGACTTTCCTAATATGAATATTTGTAATAAATCGACAGAGATTCGACATGACTGCAAAGTATGTCAGGCCAAGGCTTTCTGAATAATGTCCCTACAAATCAAATGTTTTTAAATTTTATGTTTATAAAAACAAATTTTCAGTTAAAATTGTTATTTCAAGAGCCAACGCGTTACATCATCTTTTACGGTTCACTCGGCTCGACTTTGGAATGATTTTTTTGGTTTAATCAATTGTGCTTTATCCTTATCAATGTCACAGTAGAAATAATGGAGGTTGTTGGGTCATGTATTAAGAATACCAGGTGGTTTATTGATAGCAACATAGTATGTATATAATACGATTAAAAATACTTCAAGAACACATAAATTGTAGAGAATACATTAAAGACAGAAGCTATCAAGAGGTCTGGGCTCATCTAATAACACCCCCCCCCCCGGCCCACCAATATAGGGCAAGCCCAGCCACGGGGACACCAGATGTTTTTCAGCCTACACCCTTGCACATGTAGAATAAGAGGAAGAGAAAAAAAACAAACACACAAAATACATAGATGGCAGAAATATACATTGAAGAGAGAAGACATTAAAAGGTCCGGGCTCATACCACAGGTAATTTAATTAAGACATACATTATTTTAATGGATCTGGGTTTGTCACCTTTCATTTGTCGTATCCCCAGTAAACTAGGCTTTTGCCTGTATCTCACTGAGGATATTTAGCATGAACAAATAAATCGATACTTCTTTCCGATTTTTGATTACACAAAAACAAACCCCCGTTGCACGTTCTCATCAACCTGACAAACAGTGACACTCAATTACAACTGGAAACATCATGCGAAATCATACTCTTCACACATCATCACTCCAGAAAGAACAAACTTGTTCATCCCATAATATACCGCACACAATCATAAGAATAAAATTTAACACAAAAATATACAGAAATACAAAACAAAATTAGGACCATATTTTCTTTGGTACCATCGGGAATCGAATCCGAAGTCCCCTATTGAATGTCAAGTGTCTTACCAACTTATCCACGGAAATTGTATACACACGAGAGCAACATTGATATATTAAATAAAAACCGCTAATGATACGGTTTCCATCTATAAATCCATTTTGCAGTAATACCACAGTACTAATTTATATTTATTATTTAATTTCCCTTGTATTACTCATAATATTTTAGATTTTTTTCTGTTATTTACGATTACAATTAACAATAATTTCCCATAATTATTTATAAAGTAACGCTATAAAAAACCGCAAGCTCTTATAACCCACATTGCCAATATATGACATTTAATAGACCGTGCTCACGTTTCGCAATAATTAACCGATTTATCAAATATTTGCCATTATACAAATTTTACTAATTTTCTTAGAAATGTTAAATTATTTTAATATATTTAAAAAAACATTAGATTGTCTTAAATAATGAGAGAGGGATATCGAACGGTGCGTAGCAATAGAAAATAAAGTCAATGGAATACTAAAACATATGTATTCGAACAGTAGAGTATCAACATCTGCTAAGATGATTGTCAACATGCGTGCATGCATGGGGTGAATTTGGAATTTGGAATGGAAACAGAATGCGGAATAAAGTATAAGGGATGAATGTGAACTTAAGATTGATGTGCTGGGTATGATGAAGAAGTGTACTCTTAGATGGCTTGGGCATGTGGAACGAATTAATAAAGACTGACGAAACAAATTTATAATGCTAATGTGAGTTGAAGGAGTGTTAGAGAAAGATCAAAGAAAGTATGTTGGGATCAAGTGAATGACCCAACTATTTTATTTATTTGTTTAACACTTTTATTGCAAATACAATCTGACAGACGGCAATCTCTTCCAGCCAATCCGACAAAAGTAAATTAAGCAAGTTATATGGTCGTATAAATAATTTAAATGAATATCCATCCCCACGAAATCCATAAACACATACCTACGTGAGCGTATGCCAACGAACCCCACAAAGACGGACAATCACCCGAATATTCTTTTTCGTATAAAGTGAGATATTATCAATAAAAAAAAAGGAATGGATGGTGGAGAGGAAAGGAAAAGAAACATTAGGAATGAAACACGTTATTTTACTGACTAGAAATCAAGAGTTTTTTCAGTTGCTTCTTAAAGCATGCCAAGAATGGAGCGAGTCTTATATTGCTTGTAACTGATTCCAGAGTCTGCATGGACAGTAAAGGACGACGTAAAAAAAGAGAAGCGGTGAACTGGAAAGGCCAATAAACAATCTCTGTTCGTGCGTAGCGTTAATCCATGATTGGTAACACGCTGAAAATTTTCGGCAAGATAAGAGGGGGTACAAACAATTTTTTTTAAATAATTTTCCTAGGTGCATTGAACTATTGATGAAAAAGAAAAATGTAACTGTTCTATCATCTGAGAAAACACTACATAAATATTATAGCGAAATTCTTTACCTTGCTCTAATCTTTCATCGCTCACCCATATTATCTCATTGCTCTCCTCTATATGGTATTTACTTTTCCTATCACGTTATTCTATCGTATTTACTTTTCCTATCACACTTTTCAATCACTTAACTTTATCTTATCCCATGTGAAAAACGAATCATTGAATAACATGTGATTTAATTTATAACTTGTCAATCAAGACGTGATAACTTATCGTTCAATAACTCATAATAATCATTATCAATTCGTAGAAATTATTGTACGTTAAACATATTTTTATGGAATATTGAAGGGCTTCAAAGTATTAGGTGTTAACATAAGTTGTGTCCGTTTTTTTCCAAATTTACGTTTAGTTCTGCTCTACAGTCATGTGACTACAATTCATCCGCTCAGCCAATTCTACGGTGGTTTGAAGGGGATCTTCACGAATAATATGGTTTAAGAGGTCCTCATCGAAGTCCACTGGTCGTCCGGAACGCTCCATGTCTTTCAGGTCGAAATTTCCGTCATTGAAACACAAAAACCATCGACGAGCTGTCCTTTCATTCATAGCATTTTAACCGTACATTTTGCAAATATCGCGATCAGTTTCGGCAGCTTTATTCCCTCGATTGAACGCGAACAGAAAGAGGTGTCTAAAATGCTCACTTTCGTCTACTTGACATTCAATTTTGAAGGCTTGTAATCAAATAAAATAATATATGTAACGTAAAGGCAAACACAATGTCTTGTAGAGCAGAAAATTTTCTTTCGAATGACGTATATATAACCTTTACCATTTTGTTTTACTTTTGGTGCTCATTTTTAAATTTGAAAAAAAAAACGGACACAACTTATGTTAACACCCAATATATTTACTATAATGCATCCAACAGATTTTTGTTTGTTAAGTTATTAAGTAAATTGAACGTTCTTTTAGTGACAATTCAAAATATTTACATTAAAAAAAATCAAATTAGAATTTTGAGTGCGCGGCAATACAAAATCAACGTATTAACGTTAAAAATAGTATAAACATTACTTAAACGCAAAACACTTAAGAAGGAAATACGTGTATGCATACCACCTACCATACATATAATACAAGCATGTCACAGGCTAGGGCTCAGGAGGTCCAAGGACGTAATATACAAAAAATAACCTGTTGATAAAAAATGTAAACAAAATTATATCCGTATAATTCATTCACATAAAAAAACATATTTTTCTTGGAAAGTTTGAGAGGGAAAAATCAACTATATTAAAGAAAATGTAGCATGGTCCCTGGACGTTTCACAAATTCGCCCCAATACAACCTTGTAACGACGTTCAGTAATTTTAATTATTTTATCAACTTTATTAATATAAGCCTCGATTCTAATAAATAGCAAGTTATTTAGGTAAATACATTAAAACTAACAATAATGACAAATTAATACATCTTGTTACAAATTAGCAAAAAATGTGGCAGTTTGTTAAAATCAAATAATAATTGGTGACGTTTCTCAAAATTCACTACGTTAGTCTGCATTGGCTAGGGATGGGGTATACGATAATTGGATTTTCGATTTTTTTATACCTAAAATTAAATGTTCGTAATTAGTATTAATTCATAGTGGTCTTGGCCTATTTAAAGATAGATACAAATCATACAATACATTAGAAAGTCAGCATAATGAAAATTAGGAATTAAAACGTCAGTTTTGAGAATAACAATTTTTCGATTTATAAAAAAATGACTCGATTTGTAAAAAAAAAACGATTTTACCCCATCCCTTTGAGACATGACATTTCAAACGTCACAGGGGCCATCCTACATTTTCTGTGATAGTTTCCGGAGTTTCTTCAGAATTTATAAAACCACTCATCATTTGTGGGCATAATTGTTTCCAGGAACCTTTCATTGTTAATTCTTTTATTTCAGTCCACGAGTCTCCAGTATTGTTTATTGCGTTCCATATATTATAGTTCTTCCAAAAAAGTGGGGGCGACTGCATGGAAGCGAGCAATTTTTACATTATCGACAAAAATCTTTAAAAAATTGAATTTTTAAAAATGTGCGTCATACCGAATTGTGCGAAAATAGAATGTGAAAGTCGAGGGCCACCTGTAGATTGAATTATACAGATTTGATTTGTAGTGTTGTTCAAATTAAACTGTTTTTTTTTCCGTTGTATAACCCAACACCGCTTACATGTCAATGTGAAATTCTATATGTTGTTGTTATTGAATCTTTGTATCAAAAAGGTCATTTCACCGTTGAAATGAAATAGATAAATAGGTTGAGTAGAAGGATAGAAAGGTATCGACTTTTATGGTTTATTTATGGTTCAAATAAACAAAAACCCTCCCTAAGATCACGCAGGAACATGTCTTACATTGAGCGGTGCTGATATAGAGAGAGTGAAAAAATGTAAATACCTCGGAAGTATCCTAGTGGAAGACCTCGACCCAGAAACCGAAGTCAAGTGCAGAATTGAATCATCTCGTTCGGCTTTTAATAAAATGAGAAGCGTATTCTGCGATAATAATTTAAAATTGAAACTTCGACAACGGTTAGTCAAATGCTACGTTTGGTCAGTGTTATTATATGGAGTGGAATCATGGACCCTCAAAGTTGGTAGTATGAACCGACTGGAAGCATTCGAAATGTGGATACACCGGAGAACGCTACGTGTACCCTGGATGGATATGGTCAGCAACACGAGGGTTCTTCAAAGAGCCAAAGTTGATAGAGAGTTGCTGACTAATATTAAAATCCGAAAGGTGTCCTATTTGGGTCATGTACTGGTCGAACAGGTGTTGGCAGGAGGCAAATCTCCTGGCTCCGCAATATACGTGATTGGACTGATATAAGGAGCGTTGGGGATCTTTTTCGGGCTGCCGGGGACAAAGATGTCTACTCTCAGGTGATAGTCAACGTTGGGGGGACCTGATATGACACTAGGAAGGAGAATAAGAGACTTAAAGACATTAAAACTGTTTTAATACTCTTGAAATAATACTTTTAAAGGTATTAAAACTGTCTCGAAATATGTCCGATACTCATAACCATAACCCAATTGATGAAATCTGATACTCATTACCATTACCCAATTGATGAAATCTGATACTCATTACCATTACCCAATTGATGAAATCTGATA
The DNA here is from genome assembly GCA_949825065.1 of Odontocerum albicorne. Classification (NCBI taxonomy): domain Eukaryota; kingdom Metazoa; phylum Arthropoda; class Insecta; order Trichoptera; family Odontoceridae; genus Odontocerum; species Odontocerum albicorne. The sequence continues at coordinate 2,362,595 of OX463840.1, read as the reverse complement.
CTCATTACCATTACCCAATTGATGTATACTTAACGTGACCATTTATTTTTTGACTCAAAACGGGACATTGGTTTATTTAAGTCAAATAACCATAGGTAGTCATTGAAAAAAAAATACTTTTTAAAGTTATATTGATGTATTTAGAAAAATTAAGATAACATTAAAGTTACTAATTGAAATCCAAAATGTTTAGTTATATTTATATTTTTCAGAGGAACAAATTTGTTTTAAAACATTTGGTGATGATTTTAAGTAGGAATGAAACTTTTGGCACGTTTTTTTTATATTGACCTTGGTAATCAACATCGCCTTTAAAACTGGAATTTGTAACTGAGTTTTCTCAGATGTCCATAATTTGTTCATCATAGAAAATACTCTTTCTACTGGAGCATTTGTAGCAGGCAAACATAAAATATATTCAATTAAAACAGAAAAATTTTCATGCTGCAGATTGTTGGCGTGAAAATGTTTGAATACTTCCACCCAACGAGTTTCCGTGGAAACATTTTGATTATTCCATTCTGTTACCTTTTGCGATGTAATGTAGTTAGAAATTAATGAAAATTCGTCAAAAACTTCTGTATCTTTATTACTATCAATATATTCCTTTTCAATTAGGACATCCAGAGCTTTTTGAATGTCTTCCCATGCGGGGACGTTTTTTAAATCTGCCCAAAAAAATATCTCCATTTCTTTGGTTAGAAAGCAAGTCCACTGCTCCAGATATTCACGGCTTGTTTTATAAAATTCTGTAGCCGTCCTTTTCACAAACTCTTCATCGATACCAGTACCATTATCTTTCAATTTCACCATAAATTGACGGACTGAAAATGGGAGAAACTGATTGGTCTGTTTCTGAGTGAAATTATCTTTTAGTTGATTGATTTCTTTTGCAGCTTCAATTGCTGATACAGTCTGACCTTCAAGTTTCAATACAGCTTGATGAAAACTTGCTGACTGAGCGTGTAAAAAATAAAGCCACAATTCTGATGTGGGATCTTCAAAAAAGTTTTTTAGTAAAATGGGACATTTTTCAATACTCAAAAAGTAGTTTTTTAATGGCTGATACATTTTTAAAACCCTTTCTAATGCAGGCATAAGAGCAAGCCATCTGGTTTTGCTATAGCCGAGCATTTGTTGATATTCCGTTTCAGTTTCGGCGCAAAACTCCTTTAGAGCTTCAACTCGAATCGTGTAAATATAAAAAAATGAATATATCTTCACAATTATACTTTCATAATCTAAGGGTAGCCCATCTGCAGCAGATTTTACAGCATTATGAATCACATGGGCTCCACATCCAATACCTATTAATGGCTTTTTCATAAATGTTTGTAATTTTGTCAAGACATTGTTAGTTCCTCGCCTAGCTGCGCCCCCGAAATTGACGTTGGCATTGTCCCCACAAAATGCCACGACTTTTTCTGTTAAATTGTAATCCAGTGTTTCTTAACCGTGTTGAAAGAATCGCCCCCTTTACCACGGTAAAATTATCCAGCGCCCCCCCCCCCCCCCCCCCAAATGCGAAATTCAAAATTTACACTTTTCTCCACGTATGTATTTTATGCAATCTATTTCCTACTATAAATAAAAAAATTGGAGAAATAAAAATAAAACACGTGATTATTTTTATAAACATTATGTTTATTGACTTTTTTGTCATATTAACATTAGACACAACATTATAATATTATTTCAATAAAAAAAAAGTACACGATTCAATACGAAATATGAAATTTTTAATGAAAAATAAATTTAATGAGATCCTTGAGCCTCATGTGATTGCGCCAATTTCGTAATATTAGGTTCAAATTTACTTAAATACAATCTCAAATCTCCTCTTTGGCTTATTTGTAATCGATTTCGTGATTTTTTTAATATATGCATTACTGCACTAAAACCCTTTTCCACTAAATACGACGAAGGAAATGCTATGATGGGTAATTTTACTTCTTTCCACAGAAGAGGGTATTGATGGCGAAAACGAACCCAAAAAGCATCATAATCACATTGATTGAATATTATTTTAGCCTCACAATCATTTTGTAGCTCAATAAACTGCTCTTTTAAATTTTGACTGACACTTTTTATGTCTGATAAAAATGGATTAATTAACCAAGCTGGTATTACAAGTTCCTGCAAGTCTTTGAATCGTATTATCATATCTTCGATAAGGGCGTCAATGTGGCAACAGTATGTTTCCAAATCAGAATCTTCGAGCATATCTTCTTTTAATTGTTGTAAAGAAGGAAACTGATGGAATTCTCGCCGACTAAGATTATTTTTATATAATTTAAGTTTATTGATAAAGCTTAGTACAACTCCTTTGGCTTTAATAAGGCTGATATTGTTTCCTTGAAGTTTCAGGAGATTTTCATTCATTTTTTCGAATATATCCGAAAGATAGGCCACATCATTTCGTAGTAATTTTAATTCAATGCATATGTTTTCATTGTTTACATCCAAAAACTCCACAATTGTATCAAACAGTGCATAAAATCTTTTTAAACAATTTCCTTTCGATAGCCATCTTACTTCTGTATGTAAGATAAGTCTTTCGAATTCTTCATCATTTTCTTTACACAGTTGACGGAATAATCTATCATTCAAGGGAGAGAACTTTATTTTATTGATAACTTTTATAACAATACTCATCGATTTGTGAAGACGTCCGCTAAGATGTTTTGCGACTAAATGTTGACGGTGAATGATGCAGTGAATTGTTAGAACATTTGGTGCCACATTTTTCAATCTTGATACAAAACCACGATGCCGACCAACCATCGCTGGTGCTCCATCAGTAGCACAAGCAATCACATTAGTGAAGGGAATACATTTTTCGGCGAAAAAGTTTTCAAGGGTTTCAAATATTGATGCACCAGTCGAGTTAGTAGTAAGTAATTTTGCAAATAACATTTCTTCAATAATTTTTTCATTCTTCACAAATCGTACATAAGCAAGTAGTAGAGATTCATTATTATACAGAGTACTCTCATCCAATTGTAATGAAAATTCGTTGGACTGTAGTTCATCACATAGTTGAATTTCGATATCACTTGCCATCTCATCAATTCTTTTTGAAATTGTATCATTGCTCAATGGGACTGAAGAAAGAATCCCTTGCTGGTTTTTCCCGATCATATTATTAATGAATACACGTATAGCTGGTAGTATTAATTTTTCTCCATATATATGTGGTGCACCACATTTTGCAATAATTTGTGCTATTTCATAAGACACCATTAGTCCTTTATCATTCCGACTTGAAATCTTCTTAAAAACATTACTGAGAGTATTGCGACTATCAAATGTTTTCTTAAGTTGTTGAAAATACGATATGTCTTCATTATTATTGTCGGGATGTTTCTTTACAAAATGTTCCTTTAACCGAGATGGCTTCATGGCCTCGTTAGAAAACACATGTTGACAGAGTAAACACATTGGCAATTGTTGATTTGTAGGAGATGAAACAAAACCAAATTTTAAATAGTCAACTAAATATTGTCGACACTTTTTCTGCTTGACTGACATCTTGAAAAAAGGGCTAATCTATGAAGAAATAATGTTAATACAGAAGAACTCACATACACCAACAGAAATTAACGCGATCGCCGCAACGGACTGACAGAAATGACTAATTTGTAATATGCAGCAAAATCGCTTTACATGACACAACGCCATACATAGAAAAAATAAGATACGCATGCGCATGCGCATAAGCATGCGCATGAGCGCGCATTTTGTATCTCTCTTTCATGTGACATAGCGCTAACTGTCAAACGCAACATGGTACCCCGATCGCAATATTTTATTCGCGATTGCGTACGCGATGATTTACAGTGATGAAGTGTGCAGTGCACGCACCAATTGAGCATACCTTATTTTTGTATTTCGACATAACGCCCACTGGAACTCCTGCAGCGCCCCCTAAATTCTAAAAATTTATAAACGCCCCCCCAGACCTCTAAAACGCCCACAAGGGGGCGCTGGCGCCCCCGTTAAGAATCACTGTTGTAATCTGTCAACACTTGGTTTAAATAATTGACAATAATATCTGAAGTCTCACCTTGTTCTTGTAGGTCTAAAATTTTCACTTGTACACCTACGTAGGGTAGAAAAAAGCGCACTACAATAGGGTATATTTTCTTACTACCATGGTTTGAAGCGTCAGTCAAAATTGTAATACAATTCGCCGTATCAAGATCATCTTTTAATTCTTTCATCGCTGTACGCGCCAAAACATTTACTGCAATAGCTTCTGATTTCGTACGCGCGCATGTAAATTTCAAATCAAAACATGATTGAATTATTTTCGAAGCACAATCATTGGAGCGAAAACTGTGATTTTCTTGTATCGTGTGATAAGCCCAGACGCCTTCTGCCGCAGCGATATCCAAATCCTTTGTCGTTGGCGCGTCTGATTTCTTAAAAAAATTTAACATCGAAGAACTCGAAGCGGCGGCACGGTCGGCATTTTTATGCTTTTCAGATTTTAAATGTTGTTCAATATCACCTGTACCACTATGAGAAACACTAAATTCTGTACGACACTTTTCGCATCTGACATCTGAGGGAGTATTTATTTGCCTAATAAAAGGATATTTTGCTTGTAAGCTAACATTAAACGAACACTTACGTTTTGGCATATTAACTTAGGATTCCAAAACAAAAGAAGTTAAAGAAAATTACTAATCGAGCATCAAACAACAAAACAATGAGCGAGAAGTGAGCGAACGAAAACTCTGTCAAATAACAATAATAAGCCAAAGCGCGCGCGAACGTTGGCATCCTCGGCTACTCTCGGTTATCGTCGCGTCAACGGACGACGCGGTCGGTCTTGCTCTCGCACACTGCTCGCGTCCAGCCGACCGTACGGTAAGCTTTGGTTCCTCAATTTTCGCGCGGATTCCGAAAACGGGACAATTTTGCGTCCGAGAATTTATTTCGGGGACACCGGGACTCGTAATTATAAAATGGGACAGTCCCGTTCAAAACGGGACGTCTGGTCACGTTATGTATACTCATTACCCAATTGATGAAATCTAAGGATGAGTGATGTTTTTACAAGTAGTATTCAACGTGAATCATCATGAGCCATATTGTGATGATTTAACCGTCTTAATTTGATTAACTCGTTGTTGAATATTATTGTTAGTCATCTTGTCGACTGAAGTCGCCCTAACGTAGTTTGTTTAGTGCATAGTTTCTCAAACTTTTTCACCCCGTAGACCACTTGCTGATTTTTTGTTTTCCGTAGACCCCCTGCCTGCCTAATATTCAATTTTCCCAAACTTATTAACCTCAAATGTATTTTTGACAGCTGACACAGTGCTGTTCACCTTGATAAGGTTTTTTTGTAGAGTGGACAATTGTAAAAAAATAAAAACATGTACAGTTTTTATTCATACCTTTATTGAAAAGACACAAAATTCAAGTAAATATTTGGCTTTGGAACGAAACCAATCAAAACCTAGTAAAATTCTTACATAAAATGAATCATAGTATAAATAGGCCGAAACCCATACGATGGTCGTCGTCAAAGAAATAATACGAGAATTGAATTTTGAATACAAGAGAGCGAGAGAGGAATACTTGGATTCTCTCCGAAAGTAATTCGAAATTTGAAGCTCGGTGGATCCGTGATAAATGAAAACTATACTGAACGAATTGTAAATACCTAGCTAACAATTTTGGAACCGGTATAAAAGGGGACGATGTATAAATGATATATATATATATATATATATATATATATATATATATATATATATATATATAT